>OZ010666.1:59277137-59775729 GCA_963932185.1 Troglohyphantes excavatus | reverse complement strand
GGATATGCCGTTTTGCATAAATATAACAAAAGGAACTTGTGTACACAAATATAATTTAGTTAAGTTTCAAGGGGATAGTTAAAACTAGCTGAAAACTAAATTCAGAATTTGTTTTTGTTACTAATGCTACAAAAATTCAATAAAATTTTATACTTTTTTATGTTCTATAGTTCGAAAATTTACTTAGTAAGTCAAATATAGATATTATAGAGAAAGTTTTATTTCCAAGTTAGAAATTTCAGTGGTAAAAAAATTATTACTTTATATGAAAAGAGTTTTTGATTCTTCCTACTAGAATTTGGTTAACATTAAAACAATATGAAGATTTTGATAAAAATATGTTTACGAAATACGGTAATGCATATAATTTAAAAACTGAATATCCATTGCAATTTTTATCACTTTTATGTCTAATTCAAAATGCCAGGCAGATTCGACTGCTAGTCATCTTAGTAAATAATACTGATTATAAACGCCCGAAGTTTCTGCACAAATTATCTATGAACGTTCTTTTTTTTCTGTAAAAAATATAGATGGCAGCCCTATAAGTATGTGTTCTTGACCCAAATTTTTATTTCAAAGACTAGTTTTGAACACTAATAAAACAAATGTTAATTTTACCTATAATTAATTTTTATTTTTGTTCTTGTTGTAAAAAAATCATGTAAATGTTTTTTTTATGGAATAAATAATAATTGTATCTTAAAAGAATATTTTTAAGTGGGGAATATATTTTATTCTTAAACGACGTAACTTATTTAATATTATCTCTCATTATATGATTCTTGGAACATTTAAAAGCTTTATATACAAAAGATTTGATATTTATACCACGATAAAGTCGTGTAGTTATTTTTTTTTTAAATCACGAACAATAACAAAAGGCTCACATCGGAAAATGTTAAAAAGTTAATCCGTGCAATGGGTACAAAATAAAACAGGATACTTAAAATGGGATATATAAATAAAAACTCCGATTCGAATTTATTCTATCACAGCCATTAAGTAACCACAAAAAAATATCGAATTTTCCTAGCTTCCCAATCCTTTTCGGATGAAAGGAAACGACAACCACAATAGAACTGAATAATAACAACAAAATCCCACACTTTCTCGATTTTTTTTTATAAATCCACTGCATAGTTCGATTTGAAGATACCAGCGGCGCTGTTGTCGCTAATGCACAGACGACGGAAATTCTGGAACGCAGTTTTTTTTTTAGATGAATAACAAAAAAAATCTTCGGAAATACGCAAAATGGCAAAACAAACTCCATTCGATGCTTTCGTCACATGGAATATTTTCCATGCAGGAAGTATTATGATATCACGTCCCCCGTAAATATACACAAATTCCTACAACCCCTCTCGCTTATATTTCGCTGTGCGAATCCCATTTTAGGCCACAATGCATTTTTGTCCTTTTAGGTTGCCTATCAGCAGTCTGAATTTTTCTCCAAGTGTGCCTGTCAATATGCTTGTTGATGTAAACCCTTAAAAATGTTTTGTCGCCCAGAAAATGCACAAAGGGGGAGATGCCTTTGCCTTGCAGATGTGTTTTACATAAAAAGGGACTCTATTGAGTTTGTGAAAATGAAGGCAGACGCATGTTTACAAACTCGGATAGCATTCGAAGAGTGAATTTATTTTCACTGAGCGTGGAGTGTTTATTTGCGTCGTTGGTAAATGGTTGTGTAAATCTTTGGGAATTATTTGGTGTGAGTCTTCTGGAAATATAATCACATGTTTTGTGTATTTAAACTGGATTGCAGTGCATACGCAATTGAATAGTAGTTATTTTAAAATGTTTCATGTGCGCACAGCGAATTGGAAAATTATACGTATATAAAAATACGGAACAAATGTAGTATAGGACATTTGGCGCGTTTTTTTTGAGGGGGCGACGAAAAATTGCCGTTAAACATAGCATAGGGTTGCCAGATAGAAAGTCGCCACAATAATCGGGAAATACCAACAATGTCAGGTGGAGTTGCCATACTATAAATTTATCGCCCCTATAAAACACGCAAAAAAAAACTCGCGCGCCAAATGTCCTATACTACATCTGTACCAAAAATACGTATAGTACTTGAATATTTTTTACATAACTCAAAACAACATATCCCATAAAAAATGTCACAAAACCGGAAAAGAATGTAACATTGCATACTTTTCTGTATTTCGTTTTTTATTTTTTATTTTAATGTTTTTTTGTATGATGATAAATCGTTTTGTGTCAAGTTTTCATTGTATTTTGTTAATACTTGTTTTAAACTATACCTAAACTAATAATAATACATTAAAAAAATATATTATATATTGTTATTGTATGCGTTTATTATTGTAAACATTTACTTTTAAATTGCTACATTATCACTTTTTATATTTTAATTAATTATTATTAATTAAAAAACGTTAAAGGAGTTTTTGCATTTATCATTTGATACTTTATATTAGAGTATAAATATTATTTTTGTTTAAGGGGAACCGGATTCATTAAATCGCATGTTACAAAAGCCTTTTTAAGTTCGTTTTTTTTCCCAGAAACTATTAAATTTAAACTGTGTTTCAATTTCGTATGCTTAAAATTCAAATCGTTTCGCGTACTTTGAGTTATGCTTTAATTTTTTTTTAATTATTTTTTAACATGCGAATTTTTGAATTGTTATCATAATATTTTCCAAAAACTTCATGCTGAAATATATTCTGTAGATTGTGAGAAAAAGGTAGATTAGTACAAAGAAATTGTATTTTAAAAACGCGCATTCAAACATATGATTGTAAACACATTGATTTTTTTCTAACACATAATTTAAAATACATACTAAAAATACATTTTTAATCATATTTTCCAGTATTGTATATCATTTTAAAGTAATGGTGTAACAGATTTTGATAAAGATAACTTTGTTTCGGTGTAATTTATTGACATCCGTTCACCCATAAAATAGTTTTTTAATTGTGTTATAAATTGACCAAATTTTATTGTATTAAAACAGACAAATTCTATCATTATATTTGTTTAAACTTATCATAAAGCAATACATATTTAACTCAAAATAAAGTTTAATAATGGTTTTTTTATAAACAACATAGACAAATACATAATTAATTTAAAGAACCATAATTTATCTTAATTAATTACTATATATTTGTATAACCTAACAATTAAACACATTGTATCCTTAAATAAACTGAGTTGTTTTAGACAGGCTTATCATGAAAACAATTTTTGTTAATGTTTCATTATAGAAATGTCGTTCGTTTATATTTGAATACAATGTTACTCATAGCTTTCAAAATTACTAAAAATAAAAAAATAAAACAAACTTGCAAACCTTTAAATAGTGTCAAAAGTGTTTATACATAAATGAACTAAATTATAATGTGTCCCCAATTATATTCAAATAACGAATTCCCGTTTCAATATATATCGCCATGAAGAGACATCGCATTCTTTCGCCACGTTCAGACAACACATGTAAATGTCTCTCGTACCCAGTGCCTCAGAAGTCAAACAAAAGCGACAAAAAGAATACGGTGACGTCACTTATGTCAACTCATAGATGATTAATGGCCGTTTGAAAGCCACCGACTCAACGCAGTCCTGCAAGCTGCGTGAAGCGTCCTGCGGTGTTACATGGGGGCGAAACGAAACTCAACTTAATGTTCGTTTCGTTTTGCATAATGCTTCTTTTGTAGGCTTGAAGATTGAAGACATATCGTCCGTGATGGGGTGGGGGAAGGAATTGAATAAATAATCGCGTTCTGAAGATCACTTCGTAGCTTTGTTCGACGTAAAAGTATGTGGGTTCTTTTTATTAAAGTTCTCGGGAAAGTTATTCTGAAGATGAAACTGGGTGATAAATTTTCCCACAATGGGGTTGGTGAATTTTTTTAAAAAGAAATTAGCCGATGTTTTCTCTGAAGGGAATTTTTGCGGGGTGATCTTTGTTTCCCTCTTATCCGAAAATCATTTGATCCTCTTGAGTACCGGAATCGGTTTGTTTTTTTGCGTATTTGCATATATTGGAGTGTATTTTCTTCCGCCATATTTAAGTTAGAAAAACTTTTTTGCAGCATCTTTGATAAATTTATTGACAGATTTTCACACTCACACAAAAAATAAGATTTTACAGATACTGATAAAGAGAAAAAGATAAAGAAAGGCACATAGCGTAAATAATATAAGAATGACTACTTTTTCCCCTGATATTTTTTCTGACATTATATATAGGAGAAGTTCCCAAAAAAGGTATAATAAAACATTATTATGACTAGAAAATTTTAACTGAAAAATGTGTAAATGTATTTTTCGGTATAGGTATTGATCTTAAAATTAAAACATCAAACTGTAACGGCAACCTTAACTGTATAATTGTACGTAGTTTCTTTAAATTTAAGTATGTTATACAGTAAATTATTATTTAAAAATGTTTTTATATGCATTTTAAATAAACTCTAAGTTTACTCATTTTCTTTTTAAAATGACGATTATTTAGACCCGAGACCCAAATCCTAATTTGTTTATTAATGAATTCAGAAATACCATTTTTTATATTATTAAAACAACTTTTTCTGAACAATAATAAAAAACAAAAATGTATTTTTTTAATTTATTTTTTGCATTTTTTAAGATTAAATGAACTTTTTTAAAAAACACTACTCCTCTTTCAATTTTTAATATTTAATTTTTTTTAATTAATTAAATAACGTCATAGTATATACTACAGACGACGCGTATGAATAGACTTTTAGAGATTTGTGTTTTAATTGTCTTCAAAAACTTATTTTAAGTTCGCAACCCCAAAAATACTCAAATGTTTAAGTTTAATAATCTGTAAAAAATAATTTATAACTTAATTTAAAGAAGCTATTCACATGTTTATAAAACAAAGATTAGAGCTTCAAAAACTATTAACAGTTTAGTTTTAAGTTAATTATTTACAAAGCCGTAGCATTTTAAACGAGACCAAAATTAAAAAAAATATTTTGAGCAAATGACGATTGTTGAAGACGAAAAGTATGTATAAAGATGATAAATGGTATATAAACATCTACAAAAACATACGTTCTGTATCTTTTACTGTTTTGAAAATGTGTACACACCTTCTTAAGTACCTTTAGCATCGTTTTATGAAAACAAAAATTAGCATTTTTTTCGGAATTTGGGGCTTAGGTCCCCCTTGAGTTTATTATATAGTGAAAAGCATAGGACGCTAAGATGTTTATTTTAAAAACTTTCTATGGATCTCGCCTGTTTTATTGAACTAAGTCAATTTTTTTAGGTACATCTTAGAAATAGTCACTTTTGTATATATGTATATCCAAATAGCATTTTAAAAATAGCACAATTAAATATGTCATAATATCTAGGAATATATTATTTCTATTGGGTTATTTAAAATAATTTTAATAAATTGTTTTTAAATAGCATATTTAGCGCAGTATATAGTAAATGATGCAAATTAAACTGAAACAAAATGGCGACGCTAAGAGCAGAATCGGTTCATTTTAATCTCTCTGTAACTAGAAATGTAATTTAAAGAATGATACATTTGGTTAATTTAAAGATTTGGTTCTGGAGCGATAACCCTCTTCCAGTGTTTCAGGGGACATTTCCCTGAATTTATGTGTTCGAGAAATTGCAGTTTCATGTAATCCGCAACTAAATTGCATTTTCAACACAGCACTCTAGGAGTCCTAAGTAAACAAGTTAAGCTGTGTGAAAGATGCAGTAGTTAATTAATTTAGGTTGATATGCTTCATTTTAAGTTAAGAATATATGCTTAAGCGTATTATGTAGCTGTACATATACATAGCAATAAATTAAAACTGGGTTATTATGTATGACTTGTACTATATTTTAAATAATAAAATATATTTTTGCTTTAAAAATAGATTGTGGTTTCTATTTTATTCGGAACACCAAAAAATGACAATTCTATATCGAGTATTAATACATATAATACTTTCACTAAGCATTTTGAACATTGTTGTTTTTATTCTGACAAATAGATTAATAGATTTAATCCTTTCCACTCCAAGAACACTTTGCGATTTGTGTTCTTTCTACGGAACAGTTATTCCTCTTTACGTTCTTTTCCACATATTTTTTTTATACTCATAAAGGGAAAAAAGTCCTAATCTGTTTCGTATTTGCAAGAGAACAAGTTGAAAAAAAGATTGATGTTCTAAACGCAAGATCATGCTGTTCTCGTTTATTTTTAAGAACAGGGAAACAAAAGAACTGGTCGTTATGTTGGCGCCTGAGAGGCGACATCGGAGTGCAAAGGGTTAAAATGGAATAACTAGTAAAATTATTTAATTTAAAAAATGATAATAAATTTTTAACTTTTGATATGTTTAATTGATATATTTAAAATTCAATATATTATAGTATCTATTTAAATTATTATATAATAATGTTATTATTATTTTATATTATAATACATTTAAATAAATAACGAAGCAGTTCAATTTCAGTTAGCGCATCTCTATTTTTTTATTTTATAAATATATTTAATTCTTAAAAAAAACAACTCTTTAATATTTTAAATCCAAATATCGTCCCTTCCATTATACTTCTTCTACCCTATAAGCTATTGGTTTTAAACTTTTAGACAGACACCGATCATTCGAAAGTTCGGAAAATCGCTGACCTTCTAATGACATTTAAAAAATACTTATAGTATAATTTAGTTATTTATTATGTTTCGTTTACTAAAAACGTACTTATTTGAAAATAAATTTATTAATGAAAAAACCTGCAGTTTTTAACGAAATATGTTTTATAAAAGTAACCATATCAAACTCATTTCTGGTTAATTGCTATAATAATCAGCGCACACATATAAAAGAGTTAACATGAGATGCAATTTTGATTCTTTTTATTGCACGTAAAATTTTATTTTTAATTTAGATGTTTTTAGTTTTTAATGGAATCTCCTCGTTCAACACACGTTTCTGAAAAAGTATAACAATGGCTCCACTGACCGCTTAAAACCCTCTCGCGGACCACTAGTTGGGAACCGCTGCTTTAATCGGTGAGGAAAATATAAAATATGTAAAGTTGTTTTCAATGGAAGGTTGTTTAAATTTGATTTCCAATAAATGCACTTTATATATTTTAAATTTTTATTATTTGGTTGAAATGGCTTTATACAAATACCCCAACGCCTTATATTTGAAAATAGAGTATTTTATAAAAGTAAAATTTATATACATTGGTGGGAACCATGAATGACTTATAGACATCCAAATGGCTTAGAAGGTTAAATAATTCATTAAATATTTTATACAAAAAAAATTAAAAGCCCGTTCATTTAGGTGTTTTTTAAATGTGTAGTGACTATATTCATCTTGTCAATTTATACACTGTTAAAAATAGGTATTCAAAAATAATTAAAATGTACTCATTTTTTATTGCATGTGATGCTTAAGCTCCGAATATATAAGTTTTATTATTGAAAAAGACATGTACTCAAAAATGAGTACAATAAGTAAAAATAACAGTGGCTTGCCTACATAGTCTGCTTTCATAAATCACTTTTAATAAATATCTACGATTACAACCAATACTTACCGGGAATCGAATTCATAACCTCAGGCTCAGCAGTCCAGTGTATTATCCGTTGTACTAACAGGGCGACGTGAAGAAGTTATAAATAGAAGAAATGTTTAAAAGGTGTGCCAAACGAATGGGATTATAGTTCAAATGAATGACTATTCAATTATATAAGTCAAATTATGGCCATTTTCAAGCAACGTATAACTTAATAGTTATAAGATGGAAATAACCTACGCAGTTAATTTGTATTAGGTAACACATAATAACTAACTACCATTCTGGATTTCAGAAATTTACGTATTCAAAGAATCTAAATATACCTAATGTGACATACGCGCTTTATGCTGGTTGTTTAAATGCTATAATAATACCGCAAGATTCAATTTCGCTCAAACCCGAAATGGGTCCTCATTTAATTCCAACACAGTTTAATGTCCCCCACTGAAAATTTAACTCTCCAAATTCTCCATTAATGATTTATTCAGCACGTTAATACTCCTCTGGAAAACAAATTACTAAAATTAATACATTTGCAAGGGAACAGAATCCCGAACTTCAAGTCCATTTGCATTTACCAATCGCACTCCGGCACCGATCTAACTGCCCAAAACTCGTAAAATCTTCTCGGCTATTAGATGGCACAGTCGATTCCTTTTACTATAAACAGCGAATCAAATGGCCTGGACTTCATATATTTATTAGGCATTAGGGCGTGATCTCTTGGCAGTTACATCTGATTTGACGGATCCAATTTGGGTCGAGTTGTATTCGAAATGATTGAGACTCTTGATTGGATGGGATGTTGCATGGCTCGCATAATCGGAGTTAAGATAGTTAGATGATCTCAAATGGAATTATGGCCGTGTGGATGAGTGTCGTTGGCCGTTAAGCGAACACCTTTTCCCATGCGTGGAACTTATTTGTAAATTGATGTCATGCAAAGTGGATGTAAAGGAATGAGTTTGCGCTTGTCTAGGAGTACTTAGTAAATAAAAGTATACAAATAGATAAAAAAAATGCACAAATGAACTTTTTTATTAATGAATTTAGTGATAAATAATTATCGGAAAGTGCTGAAATTTTTTTTATCCCCCTATGTAATTGATATTCACCAGAGAGTGCCTTTTTAGTATAATCGTTAACACTTACTTTCTGATTTTGATAGTGAAACAGCAGATTGATTGTAATTTTCAATTCTTACCATTTTTGCCAATTTATGCTATTTCCAGCTCAAAACATTTTAAAAAAAAGGTCCTTAAAAATGAGTACATGAACATACTCGTTTATCCTTGAGTACAATTGCATTAAATGAGTGATGACTTACTCAAATTTAAGTAATTGTACTTTTTCAAAAATGAGCAGTGTGATTTAATATTGCTAATCTCAACTTCTGTTCCGGTTTAGACATCTTCACAAAGCGACATCACAAACTTAAAATAGTTGTTCAGAAGATGGTTTTCCACATTATTTGATGTCGTTTTCTTAAATGGAAACTGAGTTATTGCAACGCAATTATCTTATATCCAATTCTTTTGGAACACCTTTTTAACATGTCTTCTGTTTATTAACTTATTCACGTCGCCCTGGTAGTACAACGGACAATTCAATGGACTATGGGATTGATTCCCGGAAAGTGTTGATTGTAATTATTGATATTAATTGAAAGTAATTTATGACTACTGTTATTTTTACTTCTTGTAATCCTTTTTGAGTGCATGTCGTTTTCAAAAATGAAACTTATGTATTCTTTGCATGTTAAGCATCGAATGAAATAAAAAATTAGTACATTTGACTTATTTTTGAGTACCTATTTTTTTAACAGTGCAATGTATCTCTCTTGAATACATACTGGATTACGGCATTCTATTAAGTGACAAGAAAAATAATATATGGAATTCCACACCCACTCTAATTCGAGTACTGTTGGTGATACAATATATAAGAAATACAGTTATTTCAAACAGCGTATGTTTATGAAATGAGCCTTTGACATGTAAATATTGAATATTCCATTTTATTTTCATATTGATATAATAATTACTTTTTACTTTGGAAAATACCGTTGAAAAATTTGTTATATGTTTAATATTTTAAATTTAACATATCTGGTTTGTTTACAATTTAACATTTTAAATTAAATATATAATCCTTCTTCTCCCCCTCCTTTACAAAAATCATTTAAATAACTTTTTTTATGTTTTCTGAGAAAAATGTAAATCTGATTTATTCTTTTTGCAAGAGTTTTGTTTGCCTTAAAATAAAAGAGTTATTTGATGAGGGGGGGGGGGGGACTTTTGAAAATATCAGCATTTGAGTGTTTTATCTAATCTATAAAAAATATTTTAAGTAAAACATCAAATATCACAATTTGTATAGTTTCTCTAATAAAGTCATAAAACCTTAAAAAGAACGAATTTTTTGTTTGCAAAAATACAAATATTATGCCTCAATACAATCAAAAATAAAATAACTCAATTATAAAAACATTACTCTTGATTAATTCAGCAAACATTCCTTGCCATGTATTTAATTATATTCACAAATCTATCTCCCCAAATCCAAAGAGACGACAGAATTAAGACAATATTAATCTTACCTGCCCCCCCTCCCCCCCCCCCCCCCCCCCCCCCCCCCCCGCCAAAGGTACACACAGACAGACAACAAAAATAAAAGTTGGGATAATTCCCAACTCCCGACATCTTCTTCCACAGTGAGGGGGAGTTCTATAAATATTTAATTTCATCTTTCGCAAATTAAAAAAAGCAAAATCCGAACTTTCACGGCGACATTATTAAAAATAGGGGAGGGTTGTCCCCGAATTCTTTCAACCATCCCTGAAATAGAGGTTCGGTCCTTGAGAAACAAAAATAAAGAGTGAAAAGTAAATGAGAAAATGGCCGCTACACAGAAAATACAAGAACATTCTTAGTGTTCTTTTTTTCCCGGCAGTCTATAATCCGATTACATGGTGAAGTGTGGCTAGGTTATGTAAGCACACAGCATAGAGGAATTGAGATTTCTGAGTTATACTTTGGTACTGGTATATTTTTATTATTTTTGTTTTATGGCAGAGCTATTTTGGTAATGTATTTTTACGTTTGGTTTTATTTCGAGCTCGTTTGAATAATAGAAATGTGTGTTTGAGTTTTTAGAAAATGAACTGCTTTGTTCTGCTTAGTAGCTAAGGAGAATAAAAAGGATACTTGCATATTTTAAATGAATTTTTGTTAATTATTTAATATTTTTAAAGAATTAAAAAACTTAAGAATGTAAAATTAGAATATTCAATTTAGCTATTCATAACGGAACATTATCCGCAAATGTTTAAAATGATAAAATATTAATTGAAACCGAAACATATTGTATGGGATTTATGCATACATAAAACATTACTTTTATATTTAAAACCAGATAAATTTTTAATAAAATAATTCTATTCATTTGAAAAATACTCTGTGAAACCGTTATTAATATAGACGTATTTTTACAGAGCACAAAGTAAAAGCATTGTGCTAGAAACAAAGGTTCATAACATGCCTCGGGATGTCCAATTTTTCAACGCAAAATTGGTACAGTATAATTTATTTATTAGTAATTATTATTTCGTTTGTCATATCCCTTAAATATTCTAAGTGCTAAGTCGCTCTGACATGTGGAATGCTGCATAAAAATTGGTAATAATGCCAAACAAAAATAAACACAAATATGAAAAATATTGACAACCAACTACAGGTTCTAAGCCTAGCAAGGTTCGTTCCGTATATTGCATCTTAACTATATGTGTGTTCTGTTATCTCTAATGCCGATTCAACTCTTTTTAAACTACGCCTTCTCCTCACGAATTAACTACTTCATTATTCAAACTATTACATCTGTCTATTATTAAAATACAAATTCAACGTTAAAATACGCAATAAAAATCCATCAAATCTGGACATATTTCGGGAGATGCATCTCCCTTCATCAGCAGAAAATAAAAAAGTATGTGTGTGTCAGACTTTTTCATTTTCTGCTGATGAAGGGGTGGCTGATGAAGGGAGATGTATCTTTCATGAAGATGATGAAGGGAGATGTATCTCTCTTCATGAGATGTATTTGATGGATTTTTATTGCGTATTTTAAATTTGTATTTGTATTTTAATATTCTTAACGCAATGTTCTATAAGACGATTTTGTATCTTACATCTATCTATTACTCTATTATAAAAAGCTTTTTACCTTCCCGATTAAATTGTGTTTTAAGTAACTTGTACCCATCACCTCTTGTCCCGTTGGCTGTATTTGACTTTAAGCCTTCAACATCACCCGATTTGATACATTTAATTAATTAAATAAAGTCCTTTCAAATCTAACTTTCCTCGAGTGTATATACATGTTTAAAGATATAAAGTATGTCGCTATAGTTCATTCCCGAAGTACCTTGAACCAATTTCTAAGTCCTGTTCATTTCGAAATAGTATACACTTCATGAGTTTATCCCACTCATCCTAACTGTAACTTCTGGATTATGTAAGGCAGTTTGTTAATTTAAAGCCAATTGACGGTTAAAAAACTGTATCCCACTTCCATTTCTACCTTTATATTTCGTATATTGTTCATGCTAAAATATGCCGAATTGTAGTGCTTTTGGCTATTTCTTTAAAAAAAATTCTATTAAAACCTATTTTGAATGCCTATTCTTTGAAATCCATTTTAATCAATAATAAGTGGATATAAGCAGTAAAAAGAAAAATTATATTTTTGTCGATATATAAATTGATTCTATATGTAGAAAATAAAATATCAAAAATTATTTAACGTTTCTATAATGGCTTGCGAAAAAACAACCACAAACTCACTTTTAAACATTAGTTGGGGTATAGTATGGCTGCTTACAGTATGGCTTCAGCCGCGTCCATAGACGACAACCGATGTGAATTTTCCATACATAAGCATACATTTCCTAAATGAGTTAAAAGCCTTCACCAAGTTGTAAAACAAGGTAAGCGAAAATTAAAATTTTGTTAATAACTTATTTTTCTTCGAGTACAATTCCATCGTAAATGAGCGATCACGTACTCAAATTGAAGTAACCGTACTTTCTCAAAAATGAGCAGTGTTATTTAATATTGCTAATATCAGCTTCTGTTCAAACCATCTTAACAAAGCGGCTTGACACACTTTAAAAAGGTGTTCAGAAGATGGTTTTCCATATTATTTGATGTCGATTGCTTAAATGGAAACTGAGTTTTTACAACTGATTTTTTTTACTTTCTTTTGGCACACCTTTTTAACATTTAATCTGTTTATAACTTCTTCACGTCACCCGGGTAGTACAACGGATTGTACAACCATTGGGCTGTGATCTCTGGTAAGTCTTGGTTGTAATTGTCGATATTTATTTAAATCGATTTATGAAGGCATCCTATGTAGGCTTACCTCTGTTTTTTTTATTCATTATTACCCAATGTACTTATTTTTGGGTACATGTCTTTTTTTTAAATTAACACTAACGTATTCGGAGTCCTGATAAGCATCGAATGTAATAATAAATGAGTACATTTCACTTATTTTTGAATACATGTTTTTAAGAGTGTGAGTTGATTAACATTAACATATTCTACCCGTGATATATTAGTCGGCCAAGCGTATAATTATGCATTGAAAGTTGTCAGGGTTAATCAATGTTTAGCTCCGTTTTATCAAACGCAGCACAGTTGTATATGCACACCACAGGGACAAAGAACAGTTGCCCTGATTCTCTGTGTCCCGATACACAGTATCAATTCATCACTTTTCCTTTCCCTTCCAAATGACTATAGTTAACGGTTTGTTGGAATTCTGCCTGTGGAGAGAGAGACGCAAAATCAATCTTCCAATACTTTTGCATTTGATCTTCGAAGTACATGTTTTCCAACAGCGTGTTGGTTTCTTTGGTTTGAGTTTAAAAAAGAAAAAAAAGTTTTGTATTCAAATAAAAGAAAGTCAACTCTGACGCAGTCTACAGCCAGTGGCTTTAAAATTCGTAGATCTATTCATTAAAATATTTTTTTTATGTATTTTAGTGTAGTACTTTTATAGAATATCTACCTTTGAGATTTTTTTTTAATTAAACTTTATTTTGTAAATTTAAACTATTTACATATATAATAAGTCTCATAAGTTAAATAAGTCTTTATATCTTAAATGAAATAAATAAATTTATCATATTACTAAAAAATTTATTTCGATGTATAATATTTTGCGTTTTTGTCGAAAGTCTTAACAGGATATTCTCCTGTAAATAATACTTACTGTCATAACACTTTTACCAAATTTAATTAACTATTTTTATCAATGCGAAATATAAAGCTGCTCTTACTATTTTGTTTCAATATGATATAATATTAACCTTAAACTAATTTTATTTTTATTTGAAGTCCGCATTTTTATTATAGTTGAATATTAATGACTCTCATTAAAAAAAACCAAGATTTTACTCAAGAGAATTATGTTACACACATCTTTAGCACCTGTGTAAAATGGCGCTTTGTAAAAAAACATTTAAAAAAATTAAATTTATAAAAAAATGGATTATCATTAAAACATTTAAGAAATTTGAAGTAACAATGTAAATAATTGAATAAACTAATGTTAAATATTGTATTTTACTCTGTAAATGACAATAAAATATTTTATAAAAACTGAATTAAATTGAAATGATCTGTATTGTATTCTTCCATATAAGCACACGGAGTTTAAATCTTTCATGTAATATATTATGACCAAACATTTTAAAAACTCATTAATTTTGTATAGTGTATCTATATAAACATCGAATCGTAAATAACACAACCATTTGACTAAATATCGAACTATCGATGCCTTGGATCTCGGATGTATTATGTAAAACAAAACTTATAATTTTAACACATTTGTGCACTAAGTCCTTTGATACATAATATTACATTTTATATCAACACACTGAACTATAACTAAACATTATTCTTTCCTTTTAAAAATCGGTATCCCCTCATAAATAATTTAAATACAGTGGTTATAAATGACAAGATAACAAGCCTTCTTAACCCAAAATAAACTACAAACCCGATAAAAACAAGCACATGATACTTTATTCCCCGACACAATCCCCGACATTAAACTCCAATGATTTCATAGGGGAACAAAGACAACAACGTCAAAAGCAAAACCTTATTTTTAAGAAAGCAGATGCGTTTCCTAAGAAATCATTACGGAATCATTATCTTTTGGAGCGACACTTTCTGAAAAATGACGACGCCGTAATCTCGCCCAAGTATTAAAGCAGCTCTTGGTTGTCCGAGGTTCAGAAGTGACGCTATCTGGTCTTTGAGAATGGAAGCCTCCTCGGGAAAGGGCAGAAGTGTTTGAGTTATGTTCTTTTGTTTACGCTTGCCTTCTGCAAGGACATTGCAGTGAATGATGAGATGCAGGCGACATGGAGGATCAATTTTTCAACCTGTTTTAGGGGCTTATCGCTCAGTCACAGCTCTGGAGCAGATGTGTCACGGGCCTGAGACAATTTCCTGGTGAATGAGATTGAGGAATATTAAGTGGAATTAGTTCGTACAAAACGATTCTTTGTTGTAGTTTTGCTTTGTACGTATGGCGGTAGCTTTTCATTGAATAGATACTTGATAAGATAGTTATCCTTGTATTTAATATTGACTTAGGGTTCATTCATTTTTGAGACTGCCGGGAGTATCGCGTAGGTTCAGAGTTTAAAAGTTTAGATAGCGGGGTGCCAGCTTAAGTGTTGTAATCGTTATTTGGCTTTGGTTCAAAGTTATGTGTGCTTTTGGTTTTACTGCGGGATATATATCTTAATTCTACCTACATGACTGTTATTCAGGGTGGTGACAAATTGTTGAGCGACGGTTATTATTTGGTTAATTAACTACACGTAAAAAATAATTATTGTTTAATAGTTTTGACTCCTTGTTAGTTATTATTAGAACTAAACTACCTGTTTAAATATAAGCGAAGTAGTTGAACAAAAATGTTTTGTTGTGCCAATACATTTAAATGTGATACATCCAAGCAATGAACATCGCCCAACAATTTGCAACCGCCCTGTATTATTTCTTTTTAAAAGCTATAATATAACATATTACTGACACAGTACTGTAATAAATTATATGAACACCTAGAATTCATTTTTATTTAAATAAATAAGATTTGAGGAGAACTTACTAAGAAGAAACGGTAAGAATTTTTGTTTATTTCTATAGTTGATGTTTTCAACATATGTACTAAAGCTGGTCGAAATATTCATTTATGTTTAAAAAGTTTAAATTCAATTTCCGCCCTTAATAAAATAAAATAGAATTTATAACTTAAATATGCACTTAATAATAATTGATGAGATTTTTTTCTCTTTTGTGTCTTATAATTCGTAATTTATTTTGTTATGATCAGTCTCAACAAAAATATTTGTACCAAACATATTCCAACAAAAATACATTACAGCAAAGACAAGTTTTTTGTTTGCCAAAATTTGAAATAAAGAGTATAAAAGGTTTATTTTGAATGTCGAGATCTTAGTTGGATTTCTGCATGTAGTAATGTTTACAAGTATATGGGAAAAATGTCGAACTAGTATGTGTGTCTTTACAAGATTGATGATATACTAGAAGAAATTTTATTTATAATACAAGATACTGTTTTCAAACAAATGTAATAGCAAACTGAAACACATATTTCCAAAAGTTTCAGCTCTTCACGGAATTGCAAGTGGTGACCTACGATCACGTCAGATTGGATAAAGACGCAATGTCAAGCCTTTGTCAAAAAGGAGATTTTCTTACCATCTAGTACAATCCGAAGATAACTATTAAACTGTAGTTTCATGTCGTCAATGAAAATGTTATGTCAAGTGCAAATGATGGGAAAAGTTTTTCTGGGCCGAAGAAAAAGACAAGTTGTTAAAAATGAAAACCCATTTTCCGAAAGAATAATTTTACTTGACATTGTGCCTTTACCTCCTATCTCCTTTGCGTGTGAACTCCCTAATACGATACAACGTAAATTAAAGTACTTCAGCTCTCTGTATCCAGCAGCACACGATCACCCGTGTGAAAGCGACATTAAAAACATAAGTAGAACCTGAAATTTTTGGATTGAAAGCAATACCAACGGAAATTCCCAAGAAATAAATGCATATATTAATCCGACAGAAAACCCTCAAACTGACAGCAATTTCACGGGAATCCCGTCCCCCTAGACGTTTTAACGACTCGGAACAACCCTAGGGCATCCTTTTCCAGACGATAATATTATTCCAGACGATTCTCACAGGAAAGGGGGCACTCGAAGGAGGAATTGGAACGTCCCCCGTGAGAGCGTAAGGGGGGTTGTTGCCAGTGTAAGGCCTTTAGAAGTTAATGCGTCAAAATTATTTCAGGATGTTTAAAATTAAATGTCCATTCTGTGTTTCCAGTGAGATACTTGGATTTAATTTTATCACCTTTTGCGTAATTTCCTGGAGTGGTTTACGATTTGAGCTGCTTTAAATATGGATGTTTAATTTCGGACTTGAGGTGGTGTGCTTATTAATTGCTTATTTTAAGATGACTTGTTTCGCAATTATAGGTTATTTTAGGATTTAATATTTTTTGGATAGTTTTTCTTCTGAGAGTTAGATGAAAAAAATGTTTTATAGTGAAAATGAATATTTGTAAAAGTTGTTATTCTGTTTATGCCTTTTATTTAACTGCCTTGTAATGTTTTTTTTTAATCGGAATTGAAGTTATTTTATATCAGTTTAAAATATCATATGAAGGATTTGTAATGATATTTCCAAATTAAGTACTGTCACTGGACTTAAATAAAAACTTTTGGAAAAGTACTTAAAATTGGTAATTCGTCTCACGTTTTCTAAAAAATGAAAAATTCCTTTTTAGTTTTTATAGACAACTGGTAACGAGTAGTGTCGCAAATTCCATTTTACTTTTAAATTATTACAGTTTAGAAAGGGAAGGATTAAATTCAACTATTTCTGGATTATCCGTCATTAAACTTGTCCTGGTTAAAAGTTTGGACAGTGATGTTGCAGATAAAGTGCTGTATTTTTCATTTAACAGTAGTTCAAAGTTATGTTTTTTTGGTTTTTTTTGTTAATTAACATAGCATTGAAGCTGCACAGTGGGCTATTGGCGACGGTTCGGGGCCTATCTCGAAGGAAAGACCCTGGAACGATGCCCCGTATTTTTAAACCTTGTCAGATGACGAGGAAACACCTGAACTGGCACTCAACGCCTTCAATAGACGTCGGGACTTTGGACCCCGATCAGATTTATCGTGCACCAGTCCCGTATCCACGCCGATAATTTTTATGGGTGTTCTGGACGTCATTCCTAGTATTTTGTAGTGAAGCTAGCAATTCTCCGATCACAATATCACTATTTTTTTTACTTTTCTTAGTCAAATCCGTCGCACAGAATCGAACCAGGAACACTCTGATTCCCAGCTGACGCCTTTATCCATTATCCACTCGGCCACGGAGGCCATCAAAGTTATGAAGCAGTTCTTATGAGACCTTCTTTTGAAAATATACCGAATATTTGCTAATAGTATAATTTACAGCTCTAGTGATTCGTTATGTCTACTAACTACGTACTTATTAAACTATTTTAAGGGAATTCATTGGATATTTTAAACACTCATAAAACGGCAAATGAGTTTAACCAAAACAAAAATGTATTAAGAGGAACAAATAAACATACATCCCGAACTAAGTTTCCCATAAATAATAGCTACTTTGTTCTCTAATGTCAATATGAACTGTTGAAATTCTGAAAAGTCTTATAAGTCGCTCGATTAAAAGACGTCTCTTGTCCATTTTTTTGGAATGTAATTTTTGTTATTGCTTATTATTTTAAAATCAACATTTCAGAAAAAAAAGTGTTTTTTCTCATTGAAAATAAATGGGAAGGAAGGAACTTATTTACAAAATGTTTCTTGTCCGCTACAAGGATTCCAGCAGGACGGCGGCCCAACGATTTTCAAAAACAATAATCGTCCTCTTCGCAGTTTAAAAAATACTTTTAAATGTATCTCCAGTTCCAAAGTGTGTCTTGTCCAAATACTCAGGATAATTTATTATCAGGATAATTATTGAGAGTGTCATCAATTAACTCAATAACCCTGAGGTTAAAGGAAAATGTCACAATTGTAAAGTAGTTTTCTCTTCAAAGTTATTTATTTTAAATTTTCAATGCATGTATGTTATATAATTTTTTAATTATTTTTTATTTCAATATATAAAACTTATAAGAAACACCCCGACGCTTTAGTTTTGAAAGTTTGAAAAATTGTGTCTTCTCCAAATACTCAGAAGAGTTTATTCTCAGGATAGTCATTGAGAGTTTAATCAATTAACTCAATGACCCTCTGAGGTTTAAGGAAAATGTCACAATTGTAAAGTTGTTTTCTCTTCAAAGTTGTTTATTTTAAATGTTCAATGAATATATGTTATAAAATGTTTAATTATTTTTATTTCAATGGGTATAACTTCTAAGAAACACTCCAACGCTTTAGATTTGGAAAATATGCCATCATTAAATATTTTTATGAATTTAAAGTTTATGTGTATTACTGAAAAAACTGGAAATCCCTGGACGTTTAAGACGAGCAGTTTCGTCAGAGGGAAAAAAATCCCCAAATAATTAAAATTAAAAAAAAATCCCTTAATGGCTATGAAAAAATTTCCATGGTTGGCTGTTAACGAGTAATTTCTTAGTTGTAAGATTAAAATTTTAATTAGTAAATTTTATATAAAATATTTTTTTTTATATTGGGTGATGTATGTCTCATTTATTAATGGTATTATTCGTGTTTGTTTAAATAAATACTAACGCTTAAAATAAAGCTTGACATTACGCTTCTACTAGTCAAAACTTCATTTATACTTCCCTTAACTACTCCGAATTTATCTATGGATATAAATATCATTCCTTGTATTATCCCGAATCACGCACCACTGCTTGTACACCATAAATTTCCAACACACACTACTTTTATGGGGCTCGAAGAATAAGTTTTTCCCTACACCAATTTCCACCGTCTCACGTGCTCGCTGTGATAGAAATACAATGATGGGCTCCGAAAACTTTGGCCAGAGTGGAGGGCTATTAGCAGAAGTGGTTTGTGGATAAATCGTCCGACTCAGACCTGTTTTTATGAGTCTGCGTCTGGCAACACATATCCGGGGTGATGAAATGTTGAAAGGATTGTAGGAAAGCTAATGAACCAATGGGCCGCTGTAATGGGCTGGCATATGATGTAAGGCTGTTTATCATGTCTGTATGTGGTTGTTTATCATGGGAGACAAAGCGTAATTCATGTTTATTTGTAAGGAATAATAGAAAAATAAGGCAATATCATTCTGTTTATGAAAGGAAGGATGTAGCATGGATAATTTTTACTCGCTAATATTAATTATAAGAAATTGTGATTTTTATTATAAATTTTAAAAAAAATGTGTGTTTTAAAATCATTTAAAATATTGAATGTGTAAAACTTTAACTGTATGTGATGCTACTGTTTAACCATATACTAAAGATGTTAAATTTTGAAAACTCAATGATATAAAGTATTTCGTTTTTGATGTAATATATTTAAATGTTAACCCATTGGGTACATTTGACGAGTGAGACTCGTCATCTGCTTACTTGGGCGAAGTTATACGGTGAACGAGTCTGACTCGTCATCTGAATTTAAGAAGCAGGCGTCGATGTCTGCGGCACCCCTGCCAGTGAGCGTTGATCGCAAACAATTTGTTGTAGGGTCGGTCAAGAATGGGATCAATTGAGCCAAATTAAATCCGTCCCATGGGCATAAAAATCTTCAAATAATTCAGTACTCAAATTGTTAATGTAAGCTTTGTGCATTCGCTATTTCAAAGATATCTATATTCAACCAAACTACGCACTAACAACTAAAGGGGTAACAGGGTGTGCATAATTATTTTTTAACTGAGTTATGGACGAAGGCGAAATGTGACGACATTTATGAATTTATGACACTGGCATTAGCACTGTAGAAGCTTTATTAAGAGAGATACTAGTGCCATAAGAAAGTATGTGACCACAACCAAATGCGAAATGAAAACTTTAAGGCCAAATATCACAAGCAATTTTGTTACGCACATCCTTCATCAACATATCCCTTCAAATATCGCCGTGAAACACGCATTTGGTTAATGGTATTATTCTAATAACACGGATTCAGACATTACCAATAGCCCACTGTATAGCTTTAGTACGACGTTAATGCAAATCCAACCAAATCAAGAACTTATCAATTTTTCGAAAATAAAAACTAAACAAATTTTTTTAATTTGAATATTTTTTTAAATACTAGATAGTATGCAAAATATGTGTTGTCATAGAAATTACGTGAGTATTAAAGGGTGTAATGATAAATTATATGTTTTCTATAAATAACGTATTAAATCGAAATGATCTCTGTAAAGCTATCTTTTCAAAAGTCGCATTTCCATAACGGGTATGGTGAATAGAGTTATGCTGATATAGTATAGCTCCGATTAATTGGCGGAAGGGTATCGCCCCTTTAAGCTGATTTCAACGAATCAACAGGTGGGTTTTGGCGAATTGACCAATGGGATTATCTCTGACCTGTAAACAATGTGACGTCATAGCCGCCATTTAATCGGAGACGAACTATAATACAGTTTCGTGGAACTTGTTGTGCGCTGCACAATTTTCCAATATACAATACAAATTATTATTAATTAGCATAATTTATTAATTGTTAATTATGATAAATTTCGTATTGTCATCGGGATTACATATGTATTCAAGTGCGAATAATGAAAATTAACTGTCATCTTTTAAATAACGAATACTCAATGCGTTTATATTGGACATTCCTTGAAAGTCATTATTTTGTTTAGAACGAACTTTTTATTCAATCGTGTTTGATGTTCTTTAAAAAAAATACTTTTATTTTATTACTTTATTTCAGACGCGTACAATGTTACGGGTTTTTAAATAAGTTTTCAAAACTACCAGGCGTTTACTATACAAAATAAAAAAACAAAAAACCTAATTTAAATATTCATTACAACGGAAAAACGACATCTTCGACTTTCCCCCAAAACATACAAATGCATTAAAATTACAATCTCATTTGATTCGAGATCACTCGAAACGGAAATAAACCGTTCGACCCTTTTCCATTTCTAAATAAATGGCCAACGCACAAGTCACTTCGAAAAACAATTCCCAGTAACAGATTTCCCATTCGAAATACGACGTTAACATAATATCGCTTCCAAAATGCCATTTACAGGCGAGTCCTACTTAGAGCTAGAATTCACTCAAGGGCGTAATGCATATTACACCCCTACCAATAACTTCCCATAATTCTTTTTCTAAGACGGGGAGGGCATGTATATTACGATTTAGTAGTCTCTAATAAAATTATTTTTTAGTTTCTTTTCTTATCTTATAAAATTGCGCTTTGGCTGAGATTCGAAAGAAAGGTGCGTAGTTAGAATAAAAATAAAGTTTGACTTTTTCTGGAGAAATGGTGTTTTTTTTTTTTTTTTTTTTGTAGATCGTGTTTTGTTTTGTTGTTTGCTTTATTATTTGCTTGAAGAAAACCAATTGATTTTTTTATTATTTTATTTGTAGATTTTTTTTCCTTATCGTTAAAGAAATTATATACCTTTTTGTATCTTTCTCATTTTTGTTTAATTTTTTTTATATTCTTTAAGTTTTTTTTTATGTGAAAGATTGTCATAAACTTAATAACGTTTCTTATATTCATTTTTGATAATGATAATTTTTGAAACGTTAGAAATTAAACAAAGTTAAATTATTAGGATAGATTAATAACTTATATAACGATTATAATTTAAATTCGAACAATTGATTTATGATTTAAAACTAACATTAATTCAATTAAAATGAGCGTTTAAATTTATAATTTACATTTAAACAATAATTTTTTAATAAATAAATTGAAATGTTTCATCAAAGCAGCAAGGCAAAATCCAATCGAATTTTTTTCACAGCTAGCGTTTTGAACAATTTCTAATACATATCTTAAAAAAAAATTGTATAAATATATTTTTAAGTTCAATACATTTAATTTCATAAATTCTGTAACACACAATATTTATATTAATTAAACATATATATATATATATATATATATAATTTTAACTTATAAAATTCTCAAAGTTCTATCGAAATAACAAATAACCATGAAATATGTGTTTATGTTTTATAAATTTTCCATCAAAATCAAATATAACCCAATTGGGTTAAAGTTGGGTAAACTATTCCAACCATTTGTAACCATACCGTACCGGGGCATTCATTAATCGTGCTTTTTGACGTCACGGATGACAAAAGATTCCGTAAATGATGACAGAAATGTCATCGGCCGCTGCTTTATCGTGAAGTACGCTGTCATTTACACAGAGAGAAAGTATGCCTCATGAGCTGAGGATATTGACCTTGAGAAAGATGAAGCTGAAGGAATGTCCTAAAGAAAATCGAAATCATGACATAAATTATTTCTGTATTCGGCTTTCTTTGTATGGATTAGTATCTTAATGTGAATTTAATATACGTTTCACCTTTAAATTGAAATGTATTAGTTCTTTTCCAAAATGATAGTTTTAATAGTAGTAGTAAAGCTTGATAGAGCTGTTGTTCGAGATATAAATATTTTCCCATGAATGTTAGATAGAGAGTTATTTGTCATACAAGTGTAATACCAGTGTTCCTCTGTCAATATTTTTTTTTAAATTATTGCGTCTCTGTTTGAAACACCTGACATTCGTAAACGACACTATTGTTAAACTGTTTGGTCCGTGACATCCTGATGTCCATTGAATTTAGTATTGTTGGATTTTGGGGTTCATCTTTTGATAAGGCCAATTTAACCTTCTGACCTTTACAAATGTATTTTTGCGTCCTTGTATCTCCAGTTTTTCCAGTAATACACACAATTTTTAAATTCATAAAAATACTTTATTTTCTAATATTTTCCAAACTTTTTTTTTTTTTTGGGGGGGGGGGGGGGGGGGGGGGGGGGGGGGGGGGGGGGGGGTTATAAATTAAAAGACATCTACTTAAGAATAAAAAAAAATTTCTTAAAAAAATTGATTTCAATTTATTAAAATATCATTTAAATTCTGTAGCAGAGATGACAACTTTACAATTTTGTTAATTTTTTCAACGGTCAGAGGGTTAAAGCTTTAACATATAGAGAGGTTTCGTGCACGTTAAATCTTTCTTAGATGAAAATGTCCTCATGTTCGTTCTTGGTGTGAATTTAAGTTTAGTTGTGTTGTCATTATTATCTTTATTGTTTTTCAAAACTATAAGACACTGCTTCCGAGATTTTGTTGCCAACTTTTCATTGCGTACTTCTAGAATGACCAATAGGAACTATTCTTTTTTCAAAAATAATATTTTCAATTTCAAAATAGTCAATTTATCTTGATATTAATGTGTTTGGTGAAAGAGGCCCGTGAACCATTTTTCTCAACGAATAATTGTCTTTGGGTATTATAAAAATTAATTTTTTATTAATTTAATAACAATTGTCTATTAGAAGGGTTGATATGGGTTGATTGTCAGAACAACGACATTTCATCGGTAAATATAATAAATTATATATATATATATATATATATATATAATATATATATATATATATATATATATATATATTTTAAATTTATACAAAAGCATAAAATTCAAACTATTTGCGCGGACCCTGCAGGACAGTCTTCTGTTTTCGCATTTGAAAGTACATCATGTCTACAACGTGTTTAATATTTCAACAATATAATAATCCAATAAATGATCTGATGTCAAGATTAAAATCGAATGGTTTTGGGACGTTTTCTCTTCTTTATTTGGTTAATTAAAACCCACGGCGTTTTTTTTCTCTCATAAATCACACAGGTTAAAAAGGATGTTTTAATATCGACCACCAGGCCGTGTATAGTATTCATAGCCCCTCGTATATTTTTAGTGTGGTTTTATCTGATCTCAAATGCATAGAACTGAATGAAATAACTTCATTAATAATCGCTAAACACCACACAAACTCCCCAACATTGAAAAATGTAAATGTATTATACAACATTTTTCCATACAACGAATGAAATCGTAAAGAACCTTAACCACTACTACCCCAAAAAACCAACAATATAAAATCAAATAATTGGAATCACGGCATTTGTTACGCATGAAGTCAAGAAACAAGCCCATAAATCTTAAAGACTCAATAACGTACATATATCTAGGAATCCCAATAACACACACAAAAAAAAAATCGAAAAAACGATGTCTACCCCACAATATCTACTTTTCGAAATTGGAACTCCGCTGTTGAGCTTTCCCTTTCTTTGTTCGAAATAGAATCTTTCTGGATCACAGACCTCTACAGAAGAGTCTATATTAACCATGGTTGGCGGTAGTCTTTCGAATATAAGCAGCGGGACTGTCGTTCTCTGGAAGATGAGTGCCCTCCTGGGGGACTTCGGACCTTTCTTGCAAAAAGGAATGGAATACATGCCTTGGAATCGAACCCATTGTGAAGCAGAAGAAAGAAGGGATCGCTTCACATAGGAATTCATCGATTGTCCATGAAGAAAATATGAAGGTTTTTTGACTTTCTAGATTCTGAGCCTGGTGGTTTTTCCTTATGATTGTGTCATTGACATATGTATATGCATGCAAGTTCAATTTTGCGAAGAATCTAATAAAGGGTGGTCATAAATTGTTGGGTTTAGCTATTTGATATTACGAAATAAACCACTTTTTCGCAACATCTTTGTTGCTGCTAACGCTGAGTGACCTGTTTAAAATATAAGTTCACAAAATAAATATATCAGTTGGGGAAAGAAATGTCTTATTATGTTAATACAGTTAAATGTGATACAAACAATAGGCATCGCCTAACAATTTGTGACCACTCTGTAGATAAAAAAAATGGTGGTGTAGGATATTTACACTTATTTTAATAGTAGTTCCCTCTATTGCTATTTGATAAGACTGGATAGTTCTAAATGTAGGTAGTGCACCTAAAATTTGGTTTGGTTCTAAATCAGTGGTGTGGAAATTCGGAGAGTGGTGTGTTAGCTCAGGTGTTCCTCTCGTGTTCTGACTATCGGCAAAATTACGAGGCAGTGTTCCAGGGTGTTTACTTCTTGATAGATCCAAAACCGTCATCAGTTTATTGAATAGCATTAGTAGGGCGTTAATTCAACCGTCCAAATTATCAATAGCATTACGGAATTAATATGATTTAGAATGTATCGACTATTTATGTTATACTATAAAACAAACCCAAGGTATAAACACTAGTAATGTACATATCTATTACATTTTTAATAAGTCATAGTTAGTTTTTTTAATTATGACAATGGTTTTAATATTAAGCATTAGGTTGTATGACTTCAAATTAATGTGATTAGGAAATTTAATTCAAATGTGAGCTAATTTAGACATATTGGAGTTTTAATAACTTTTCTATACTCTTTGAAACGAACTATTATTATCTTCTTAGTGTGCACAATAAATAAGAATATTTGAATATTTAAAAAATATTCTGTATTTAAATGCCTAATAATCTATATAATTGTACAATTAACCATTATCTTAAGAATGTATTTACATGCGATCCTATTCGTATATTTCTAAAGCTAGTACATATAATTTTAAATTTTATTATCTGCTTATTTTTTTTACTTTATTACTTATTTACATTCTTTTATTACTTTAAAAAATAATCTATGTACGCAAATCTAAAGCATTGGGGATACTTTTGAAGGCAATTCTTATTAAGATAATTTTAATTTTAAAACTTGTAAGAAATACAATTTTAATTCACTTACAGGGAGAACAACAATGCAATTTCGAAGAAAGTTTTTATTTTATTTTATATTTGGCTAAAATAAAAACCATTAAATACCATACCAACCATATTACCAACCATAAAATAAAACCATTTCTAAAAGAATCTGATTCCCCATTACATAAATAAACATGTGCAATTAAAATTCAACAAGTGGAAAAACAACAAAATGTTAACACAACAAAAAATTCGTTATTCCCATGTCACAACTCAAACTTACTCTGGAGAAAATGTTTCCATATTTTGACATTTTTTCCGTTATTTTTTCCTGCCGTCTCCCATCAACTTTCCGCATGGCTTCAAATTGAATTGCAACCCGTGAAGGCTTCCCTTGCAGCCTCTAATAAAAACGACGTCACTCAAGCTACGCATACAATAAACAAATTCCATCCTATCTAACGCAACAACCTCAAAATGCATGGGTCTCGACGCGAAGCTTGCTGGCGTTGTATAGAAATATGAATATTTTACCCAGAATATGCAAAAAGAAACTTAACTATTTTTTTTCCTTAGTTTGAGTGGCTTTTCGAAAAAGTATGTAAAAGTAGTTTGAGGTATTTACATAATATCTATTTAGAACAGGTAAATAGCTCGGGAATTACGAATGTAGGTTAATATATACATAAAAGTTTGTTTTGTTTTAGTTAGGGAAATAAGTTTTTTTATTTGACGTAATGACATTGAAATTTAGGAGTTTATTTATTTATTTTCCAAGCCTTTAATTTCGATGTATGTACTTAAAATGGTTTTAAACAGAGATTTGATTTTTATATATTTAGCAGACCCAGTTAGCCTGGTTGGAAGAGTCAAGGGCTCGCAATCGGAGGATTTCGAATTCGATCCTCATCGTTCAACCGAATTTCACCAGGTAGAGAAGGATGGAACCAAAGATTGAACACGTTGAATCTGTCGTAGGACGTAGTCTACATGTTTTTTTTGTTCGGTTGTATTATGGAAGGTTGGAGAGTCAACATAGAATTACTTTATGAATAAAACAGTTATGCGTATATTTCTGAGAGAAAACTGACGATAGGCAGACGGATATAAACGTCCGTCACTATCTCTCAGAGAGTTAAATGTTGAGATAATAGAATACAATGTCATTTTCTAAAGTGTGTATCCTAGCATTCTTTTCAACAGCTAAATCTCTTATTCTAATGTGTTTGGTATCTATACTTATGTGTGTGTTGTGTGTGTTTTGAAAGAAAAAATGAAACCCCCTAATATATTTTGGAGGCTTTAACATTTCGATTTGGACTTTGTTATTTTAAAACTACATACATTCTTCCGACTAAATTTAAAGTTTTGTTTGTTCTAAATACAAGATAAAAGTTCTTCCTTACCACTTTGAATTTATTAATTTTCTCAACGAATATATGCAATAAAGAAAATTAATTTTTAAAAATCTTACCAACACTTTCAACTTTGCTAATTCAAGCAAATCTGGTGATGCTAGATCAAAAGAATTACAATACCGCTAATTTATCAAAACCTATTAACAAACTAATTGATATGTAAATTTTAACTAAGTTTATATACAATTACGAAGCTTGTAAATAGGACAGTCATTCTAATTTCCGTATAATAAAATTATGGTAACTCGGAGCAAATACAAATTTTAAATCTGTCTTTATACAGCTATCCGCCATGGGACTATATAGATTTATATAAATTATATAAACAGGATTCAATGCTGATTGTTTAGCAGCATAGTTCGAACGGCTCTGAATTCGTAATTCCATCTCTGAACATCGTACACATAGCATTCTGTAGTTAATTGGTATTGTTTGAGTTACCTACTTAAACACGTTGGTCAAATATTTTACAAATGAATTCCAATTGGTGGAATTATGTTTCGACTAGCATTCCTGTGTGATAATTATTGCATGAATACCTCCCTTCCGAATGATAGGTGATATATTATAGCCAACGTTTAGAATAATTAGCTATTCTACTGATAGATGGCAGCACTACCAAAGGCTCGTTTAAAAAATGCTTGTTTAAAAAATGCTTGGAATGTAATTGTTTTTAAGCGCATTTTTTTTAAAAAAAAATTCTATTCATGAGACAAAAGTACAATTCGTCACTGCTCCGGGAAATTTCTTTTTTTTTATACCTCACATGTTAATATTCGTCGTGTGTGAGACGCGTAAAAAGGATTTTTACTTCTGCAATATATACTAGCGAATGCCCGTGCGATAAATATCACATACACCCCATCCCACACACACACCACACACACACATTCGTTGTATAAAGATGAAACATATTAGAATCCTTTATGGCTAAAATATCAAAAAAAGTTTAATGATTCGCTCATCATAGATAGTAAGTAGCATGATCAACGATTTGTTAAAAAATACCCGTTGAAATGAATTATTTTAACCGCATTTAAAAAAAACATGGTATTTATGAAATGAAAGTACGATTTGAATTGTCTCTACGACCAGGCATGTAGTTAAGGGGACTCAGGGGGGTTCAAACCCCTCCCATTAAAAGTCAATAAGACAAAAATTAAAAATCGAATTACTTTAAAAATATTTTTAAAAAACTAGAAAAATGTTACTTTCTTGTAAAGTTGGTATTTTCCGGGGGTCCTGCCCCGGAAAACAGTTTTCAAAAATATGTTTTGAGGCAAATTTTATCTCAAACTAAGCTTCAAAAGACATCATCCGGTTCTGCCCTTAGCATTTGGATTTCGTTTACAAAGGGAAAAGATCGTAAAAAACGGGGCAGTATACACAAGATATTCTAAAAACATATTCTAAACAATGATTATCAAAACTTAAATTTGTTCTCTAAACTTATTTCATAATTAGTAAATGGTATTTACTAATTTTAAAAATAGGTTATGACAGATATTGGCAACGATTTCATGAAAAATAAACGATAACTGTTGCTGTTACGATATTTATCTGCCAACTTATTCCTGTTTACTTAAAAAATATTAATAAGTTTTTTTTAAAGAAACTGGGGAAAGATTTTTTTTTTTAGGGGGGGGGGGGGGGGTTGTTGATTTTGGGGGAGGATTCCCCCAACTCTGGTTGAGGGGGGAATTAAGTTACCTAAAGAAATCCGTTGCTCAGTCACTGAACCCCTCCCATGAAAAATTTATACCTGCGTGGCTGTCTACGTCCATGAAATTCTCTTTCTTTTATTTCCTCATGTGTTAAGATCCGTTGCGTCTAAGGGGCTCAAAAGGGATCTTTACCACAAAAATAATATATACTAGGAGGCTCCGCCCCCTGCTCCGCTAACGCTCCGCCAACCCCCGGAGGATTGCTACGCAAACCACTTCTCGCTTCGCTCGCTAAAAGGTAGGACACAATAACAATGTGTCCTAGTAACAATACTTTTTTTAATTATATTACCAAAAACTTTAAACGTTGAAACTACATTTAAATTATAATTCATCTTGGCATCAATACATTTTTTCGACCACTGGCAAGCCATTATTTATTATTTTATTTCTACCATTATTTATTATTTTCACACCTTTCCTGCGCTTTAGTTTAATTTTTAACATTATTGGTAGTTTGTTTTGGCATAATTGACGTTAAGCTTACCATACCCTTGCCTACTAGAAGTGCGTACGTTACTAAGTTAAAACGTCATAAAAATGAAGGTCATAGAAATCTAGTTTTCAAAATTTCCAACAGATGGCGCCACGTCAATATTCCGCATATGTAAAGTTTAAAAAAAGCGTTTTTCAAAACTTCTATTTTTAATGTAATAGGGTTTATATTCTTCCTAATTTAAGCTGACATCAACAAAATAATTATTTACTAATAAATTGAAGGGGCTAATCGTCAAAAGGGCTTACATAATGGCAAAATAAAAATACGGGCGCAACAGAATTTCGTAAACAAACTAACTGTTGCCACTCAGCTTACATAAAAACAGCGTTTTTCAATCACCGCATAAGAGAAATATATATAAAGATGATGATGCGGGTATTGACATATATTTAACAATGGTCGAATCCTCCATGTTCTTAACCTTTTATAAATATACCGGTATAATATTTGGCTAGTATAATTATTTATTCAATTATAACTAGATATTTAATAAAAAATATATATAATAAATTATATATTTACCGAAGTATATATTTAATGAAGTATATATTTAATGAATTATGTATTTAATTAATTAAGTATTTAATGAGTTATATATTATAATTTTTCAATGACCAATTTAGAAATAAGCTTACTGCAAAACTTTTATAGCTTAATTAGAGCGAAAAATTCATGTATTGTATTAAAACATTGTATCTCAAACATGATGTATTTAACTAATTTCCATATTCACTAATTACATTTTTGCACAATAATGAATATAAAAAACACCTTAATATAGGATTTAACGTTGACGAAACTCCAAAATATATAAAGAAGTTATAAAGTTCGTATAAAATATCGCAATGCTATTCTTTAAGGAAATTTTCACAAAGGCGGCTTAAATTGGCTTCCTTAAAATCTGCTTATTTTATTCAGAACGGTAAGTTTAGTCATTTTATAAATTCAATAATAAAAAATTAAAGGTTTCTATAATCTGTTAAAAAGGTTACACACTTCTTAAAAAAATATCTTAAGAGGATTTAATGTTAACAATACTGTAACTTAATATAATTTAAATGTTTCTTCAAATTAATAGTAAAAGTAATTTAAATAACTTATTAAGTAAATTTAATTTGAGATACAATGTGTAGTCATGTATAATTTAAAATTCAAATCTTTTAAGAAATCATTGTTTATTGGAAATAAGTGAAATGTGTAAATGTATTTTTAAGCATTTAACAAGTTAATTGTACTAAAGTTACTTATTTCCTAAAATTACAAGTTATAATATTACTAAATACATTAAAGTTAATTCGTTTATCTAAAGAGTGAAATTTGTATTTTTATTAGTGAAATTTAATTATTAAATGTCTAAGTTTAAAACAAAAATGTAGTCTTTTTTCCCGACTCGGTATAATCTTTTTAATTTAATTATGTCTTTACACTTTTTTAAAAGGAATGGAGCAATTGAGCAATATTATTTGTATAAAAAATTAAATGCAATGAAACTCGCATAATTAATTTCATAAACACGTTACTAAAAAAAAAATTGAAATAAAAAAAAGAACTATCCAATTTGCTATACATCCTTTTGTGTGTATATAAGACTCAAAAAAGAACATCGAAAATTGCGCGCAACAAAAACAATTATTTTATTTTTGGTAAAAGTATAATACTCCGTTCTTTCAAATTTACCACAAAGTATACCTCGGAGGTATTTATCTTTTGAAAAAGATTTTGACTTTCCAGAAAAGTATACCCCAAAAACAAAAGCCAGGTGGCTCACAAAGAAATACCATTCAAAAGAAAGATCTGAGATGTCATGCTCCTCAAAGGGAATTAAAACTAACAAAATCATAAGCCTACTTAAATGAAAAGTAGACACTTTTTTTTTACAAGTATGGTTTTTGGCATTGTCGTTCGAAGCGAACTAAAATAGTTTTATTATGATTATTTTTAGTATACTTTTATTTTATTAGAAAAAAAAGTTCAACGAGGGAAATATTTGCACTTTGTTTTGGAACCCACATATCAAAGAGAAAATGCAGCTCTTGATCTTAGATAGTGTTTTTCAGATAAGAAGAAATTGTTTAGTTTTCCTAATGTATTGTTTATTTTTTTTTAAAGAATATATTCGATTTAATTAACTTTTGATGTTAATTGTTATTTCAGTGTTCGCAAGACGGGGATAATTCTAGAGAGGATTTTGGACATTATTCGATTGATTCGTAAAAGTTTCAGTTCTCCTTTTAAGACGTGGGAAACAAACTTAAGTGAAAGCTGTTTTGTTTTTAAGAGTAAATTATTCAGTATCAGCTTAAATTAGGCCGTGGGAAAGAATTGCACCGTTTTAAGGGACGATATCCTAATTAAAGTGAAATCTTTATAGATGTGGTTTTAAAGTGGGTGGGAGGTAGAAAATATCTTGCTTATATATTTCATCTTTTTATCTACTTACTTATATAAACCCTTTTAAAATATTCGCATGTAGTAAACAAACTAACTGAAAATTAACTTTTTTTTTGCATAGATGGATGTGTGAAAAAGGTGTAAAGATTGAGAGCCACTGCATTACTGCGTTGATAGGGTAAGTGACAATTCAGTAATCTTTCGGGACAGCCATTTCAAATTTTGAGCATTTCTGACGGATAAGCAATATATTGAATCTGTAATTTTGTAATTTATATTTCCAACACCTTCTTTTCTTCAAAAAAAAAAGTTACTTTAGTAGAGGAGGATTTTAAAAGTCTGCAATTAAATTTGGAAAAATATTTCTAAGAACAGATTTTTTGTGAACTTTTATGTTATGTGTAATGTAGGGAAAACTAGAAATATCCGAGGAGGTGTGCTGCACGTCTATATCCGTCAAGGGGTTTAACCTGTACGAATGGGCTGGGACAGCATCTGACCGGTAGATTTTACAGATCCAGCTATGGGCTTGGGACAATTTTGGCAGCGGACCGTGGGTGCGGGGGGGATTTTTAAAACGTATGAGGTCTGAAGTATGCTGTTTGCAGCAGAACAGGTAATGGGATGGTTTCGGACATGTGACGCTTGACTAACGGTTTCTACTGATCGTCTTCATCTTGGCTTTTCAGTTTTTCAACCCTTCAAATGATTCTACCCCCATCTGCGAATTTTAATGCTCTGATGAAAAATTTTTAGTGATCCGTCCGTCAGACAGTTACACTCCTCTTATTGTAAGACTCGAAACATACACAACTGAGGTCTCAAATCATCTTTCCACAATGCTTTGAAAACTCTTTGTCCTGCCTCCCAAAGCGACATCCCCCCCCCCCCCCCCGTTTAATAATTAGTCCATAGGCAGGACAACTTTCCTTTAGCTTAACCCACACAAAAAGGTAAAAGGAATAGAAATCGGTTGTCAGGAGTTTCCATGTATGGAGATGGGGCATAGTAGCCACGGCGGGCACAGTAGCTGGCTGTACGTGATTTCCTCTACGTGATTTGCTGTCACAAAAACGAAAACCCCACAACTACTCCGCTAGTTTGACAAATTTGTCATACTGGAGTTTGGAGATATTCTGATCACTTGTTTGGAAATTATTCAAGATTTTCGTGTTTTTCAAGGTATTGGTGTAAGATAAGCGTATTACAATAATTATTAACACAAGTTCCTAATACATACGATTAGAAGCAAAACGCTTAAAACTATCTGATTTAAGCTTCAAATGTATGTGTTGAAGTAAGAAACGGCGTTAATTGTTTACCATGTACAATCCCATTTATGTAATAACGTCAAAGGGTGCACAGTGGCCACTAACTGGTTACTTGGCCCTCAACCATATCCACTCTGCCTGACACAAAATAGTTTGTATTTTTTTAAGGATACGTGGATGGTTATGGATTATGCGAGGTAGAATACATTGATTTCATCTGTAATGTGTATCAATGTGTGTAAATAATTTTTTTTAAAGACAATAGCTAATGAAAAATGTTAAAGCATTTTTTAAAAGCTAGTAGTGCTTATAAAATAAGTTTAAAATATACTACAAATTTCACAACTTTTGTATTGAATGATAATATTCCTTTCACGTTAGAAAATACATATTCATATTCTTTATAATAGTACCGTCAAACAGGTTTTTTATATAGGGTATAGTGGGGGATTATTTTGCCCTGCCCCTTAGGGAAAGGGGCCATTTGATATGGATGCGGTAAATACTTTTTTTATGTAATCAAAATAAAGTCACAATTTTTTTAGCATATATCTAAATTATAAAACTAACTTAAGTCAAATTAAGTTTTTAAAAATTTTTTTTTACTTATTGAAAAAAATTGGAGTGGCTATTATGCCCACTCTTCCCCTATATATTAAAATAGTGTTTTTCATTTACTAATAGAAAATATTTAGATTAAAATTTAAGAGTTGAAATGAGTTAACGCTGCACCAATGTATAATTTTTTGTTTAATCAATGAAATATTAAAATAAACAAGGATTAACAATCTTTAAATAACTAGTTACTTATGTTATGTTATTTTAAATACGGATAACGTTAGATTTACACTCATTTCAGATTTTGTTTAGAAAACTCGCAAAAAATCATCGAAATTGCAAAGCAATATTACTTAAGGAATTCCAAGAACTATTACCATTACCAACCGAAACCGAACTTCCATTCCATAAAAAGCAGGAAGATCATTTGGAAATTGCCCTCTCGTCAGTCAGAAAGACAGTTGTCATTTCGTAAAAATTGATTGCGATTGAAACCAGCCAGCCGTTGCGTTTCATTTTGAAAACCCTGCCAAATAACCCCGCCTCGATAAGGTTGTGAGGGATGGGGACACATTCTCGTCGTTAAACTGGTGTTTCTGGTCGATTGTCTGCAGAGGTGTAGTTAATCACCGAGGAGAGAATAAAAGTGTTACAGTAAAAGTGTAACGAATAGAATTAGAGTTTTCTAAAGAATTTCTTGGTTTAAAATATTTTTCAGCGTTTTCCTACTGCTAATTATGTTCATCGGAAAATGATTTTTAAAAAAATGTATGTTTTGTTTAAGAGTTCTAAGCTATTATTAAATCAACTACTAGCATGCCAATGAGAAAATTATGATATGAACAACTCCTCCCCCCACCCCCATTCGCTATGACATACCAAAAATGTAAACTTAATTTAAAAAGTAATATATAAATTTAAAAAAAATCCGAAATTGTCTTTATATTTGCTCTAGTCAACTCGACTCTTCAGTGTCACTCTTTTTAATCGTAATATGTACCTTCATGACTAGCCTTAATCTTTTACATTTAAAATTAGAGACTAAACATTAGACATTTTAACTTTACGTCAACTTCCTTTGAATCCTACTGTGATATGCAACACCCTCCTGAAAATAAATTACAAATAACATACCAAAAATATAAACTTAATTTAAAAAGTAATATATAAATTTTTAAAAATCCTAAATTGTCTTTATATTTACTCCAGTCAACTTCAGTGTTACTCTTTTTAATCGTAATATGCCCCTTCGTACTTTCTCTAATAATTTCGGAGACATATAGCAATACTCTATCATACAAATCCTTTTCCACACCACATAATTATGCACCTCCTGGTATTGCTACCACATTTAACGCTAGAATCCATGAATATATAATGTAAAATCCAAAATAAACTATGTGGATTTTGGAAAAACAACTCCAAAGTAAACCACTACCTTCATGCACGTGGTTGTAATGAGGTGATTTACCTCTACGAGTGTTGTTCTCTCACCAAGTCAGAGACACGTGTACTTTGTAACCATTATTTTTAATAGCTCCACAACAGTGGGTGTAAAATATGTACTCGTAAATATTGGATTCAAAGTAATGCCCATGTAAAAGTACACGTCAGCATATTTCGAATGGGTATCGGGTAACTTAACGTAAAACATTTTCTTAAGCGAGTTTGTGTTGCTCTCTCTTGGGAATTGTGTGAGATATCTAAAAAGAATGCGCAAACTCTTTCATTAAGGAAATTGCTTTTGTATGTAATTAAAATGTATTGATGCTTTGTTGGGTGTAGTTAATCAAAATTGATGCATCTTGTTGTTGTAATCGATATTTTGACTACTTATTGTATGGTTTATGGCTCTTTAAACATTTTCTAACGTTGTTTGCTCAAAAAAAAAAATTAAATAGTATCGCATCAAAAATATTTATGATTGGGGGATTAAATTGTTCAATTTAAAATTAAAAAAAAGTATATTTATACTCGACAATCGGGCGAGTTAAAAGCGCTTTCACTGAATGAGAGTTCAAAATATTTTTTCAGTGTCTACTTTTATATAGCAATTATTTCAGAGATATTTTTTAAATTGTTCCTCAAGTTAATAAATATTGTAAAACAGCATATTTTTAAATAAATCAAAATTCAATGCATTATTAAAACAATTGGGTAATTTTAGGACTTGACATCAAATGTATGAGTCGGTGAGCTATAAAAAATCAATGTTCATCTGACTAAAAAATTGTTTTGTCTCCGAAAAATTCATGATTTAAAAATGTTTTACCCATTACTTGATATAAAAACCATTTTACTTAATATTGATAACGTTTAAACCCCCCCCCTCCTTTATTATATCATACAAATATAATCTTACTTTATTTTCTTATACACATTGATAATAGATTAATATGACTGGAACAGTTACTTTGAGACGCTTAGGGTAATATATATAAAATTTTATTGCAACATCTTCTTAAATAATTTATAATAATCCATTTTATAAAACTAGTTAACGATATAATATATGATAATCATTATAATATTTACTAAAAAAAGTTATTTCTAGCTGAAAGTTTTTTTTTAATTTGAAGGGCCTCCATGGCCGAGTTGATAAAGGCGTTAGCTGGGAATCAGAGGGTTCCTCCTGGTTCGATCCTGTGATCTTGTGATTGGAGGGTTGCCAGCTTCACTACAAAATACTAGGAATGTCGTCCAGAACATCCACAAAAAATTATCGGCGTGTATACGTGACTAGTGCACGATAAATCTGATCGAAGTCCAAATTCCCGACGTCTAATGAAGGCGTTGGGTGCCAGTTCAGGTGTTTCCTCGTCATCTGACCATGGTTCAAAAATACGAGGCATCTTTCTCGGGGTTTTCCTTCCAAATAGGCCCCGAACAGTCGCCAATAGCCAACTGTTCTGCTCTAGTGTGACGTTATTTAACAATACCAAACTTTTAATTTAAAAGTGTATGATAATGTACACAATCCAAAAGACAAGTGATTATATTTACTAATATAAATAATTAAACCTATTAAATTTATCAGACTTATTTAAACTAATTATTTTCCAACCACATTGATGCGGGTTTATTCCTAAATTTCAAATATGTTAAGCCTTTGCGGTTGGGGTCTTTTTCGCTCAGGGAAACCAGCAATTCGAGACGATGTTCCGCATATTTGGCGACTCTCTTACAGTGGTGCCTTCTCGATTGACGCATCAAACCAAGCCTGAGAGCTTTCAATCACGAAATGGTTAATAATTCATGTAGCATCCTTATTTTTTTTAAAAAATTAATCTGAATATTACTAACAATAAAAAACTTGTAAATATTATCTAATTGAAATTTATACTATTATCAGAATTAAATTTTATTTAATTACATATTTTAGAATCCCTTGTCGGTAATTTAAGTAAGTTACTTTAATAAACGCATGCTTTTTGCGTACCCTTCGGCGATCTTATGCAGAAACTCTGAAGTTAAATCCAAACTTCGAGTGATCCATCATTTAGCATCGTGCCTCTTGTATGTTTATCGAATATCATTTAGGGAGTTTATCGGAATTAACTCTCATAGGGAATTCCCTGTGTCGAAAGGTAAATACAATCTTCGGAAATCTGATTTAAAAGTTCTCCGCGGCGCTTGTTTCGCAAAGAACTCAGTTTCGATGGTTTTTTTTTCTTCTAGATATTCCTTTTTCTTTTGAAAGAAGTATTAAAATATGCGCGCATCTATCATTTTGAATCGAACTGTCAGAAAGGGAGAGAGTTAGGAATGGTTCTGGTTGTTGAATATATATGTGGAGCGATTTCTTTTGGATATATTCACAAAGTTTAAAACATTCGAAGTTTTTCTATTTTATAAAGAATCTGATAGTTAGTGTTAGAGTAATTAAAAAACTTTTAAATGCATTTTTTATTTAAAAATAATTGTATTGCAAAAAGACTAACAATTTTTTATTTTTTTGTTTTAATCTAGAAGTACAAGTACCTAAATTCGACATATTTTGTACATTGGAGAAAGTATTATGTGTAACTCGTTATTTTTTAATATTTTCAATTAAAGTTTTAATTGTTTGCATATCTTATGCGACATCTTGATTATATGAAATGAGCGAGGGCTTAGTTGTTTAAAATATATGAGTACCTACGAAAATCTATTTATTCTTGTAAAAAATTTTTTTTATAAACTTCATTGACTAATAGCCATTTAAATGATTTAATGCATAACGTTTTCCCATAGAAAAAGCATGTACTTGTCTATTAGATCTTGTATATTTTTTTAATTTCATACTTTTAATTTTAAATTTGCATATGCCAGTAATTTGTATTCGATAATTTAATATAACATCGTATAAAGCAATTATATTTGTTCATTATCAATACACTTTATAGTAAAATGCTAAAAAAAACATTTAAATATAATGAAACTTTTTATTGTTATTTGTAAATTTTAAAGTAAAACTAATAAACGTCACAAAATTTAAAAATAACAATGTAAAGATGAAACCACACATGTCAAACACTTTTACAGGCAACTACATTGTATTCTTTAATTACGAATTCGAATTTCGCATGGAACGAAAGTTGTAATAAAATAATTTCAATCTACATGTAAACAAGTTTCACCACCATAATTTCGTTCAAAATGCTAATCCCAAGAAGGAATTAAGTTAGAAGTTAGTCTATATTTCAGGAAAATTTTCGAACCGGATTCCGACAACTTCTGAAAGTATCTGATTATTATAATTTTAGTAGCAAATACTCCTACATTTGAAAGTGTGTCTATGCAAATGTTATTAAACGTGACTGCCAATGCGTTAAGTTAAAGTTTAGTTATTGCCCAACTTTACTCTAATAAGCAGCTGCTTCAAGCATACGAATCCAGTTTCGTGTGTTTTAAAGCTATCCTTAGTATTGCAAGAATTGAGAGCAATGCAGAACAAAATGAAATATTTTGTATTCAGGTAACTCCAACCCTTTCTCTATTCACAGACAATAGAAATGCATATAATAATATATACAGATAGAAAATGCTCGCTGTTTAATATTCAGCTCTGGGCACAGTAGTTTAGGAGTTAAGAATTTGGAATAAGTTCAACAATATAGTTGACTTTTAAATTTGTATTTTCAAAAACATATTTGTTCAAGTATTTGCGTTAATAACATTTTGAATGATGAATTAATGAATTTTGGACAGCAGCCAATAGGAATGTTTGAAAAAATTCAAAATTGGAATGAAACTTTGATAAACCACTATTAAATGAGACAATTTAGAATAGTGGAGAAAAGTTGTCATTACATAAGGTAATTCGAAATTTTTTTTATTTTCATTATAAAATCAAAATGAACCTCAATTGGTGATATCAAGTGTCTGTCTGTGGATTCGAACAAAATCACTTATTTTGATTTTTTTTATAAGAATTAGGGAACACCGATTCATAAAAAAACATTTAAATATGTTTGTCTGTTTGTTTTCATTGTATTGTTTGTCCACTCATTTGTCGTATTGTTTGTCGTGCTTTAACACAAAAACGACTGAATGGATTTTTATGAAATGTGCACAATTTTATCAATAATCACCAGACTTATCATATACACTTAGTTTCATGTGAATATCTGTAAATGTATAAAAATTATAGAACTTTTTTCATTTTTTCATAGACGTTAAATTAAAAATCTATTTATTTTGGGGGGTCAGTTTTATTCAAAACTGCGTTGTTCAGATTAGTTACGAACTAAAGCATTAAGATATTATTATTGACTAATGTCACTAGCGTAAGATTATAAGAATCGATTATTAACAAAAACCTCGCCAACCGAAGGAGGAAGGTAAACCAGCTATTTCGTTTGACGCAATGGGTACCCATTCATGCCCTCAACATGCTTTTGATTCAAGATCTAAGACGCATCGGTGCCTTATTTCCTATCCAATTCGATTACATTTATGCAAATCGTATTATTTGTCACGAAGTGGAATTAATTAACTTAAGGTTTCTATCTTTATACCTCCAAGTAGCTGATTGATTTTAAAGGTTTCACTTCAAAACAGTTTATTGAAATTCAAAAAAGAATATTTAAAAATTCATTTTAATAAATATGTCGTCAATGAATATTGCCGCAAGCATTTTAAAATTCTTTTTTGAAACTCTCTAAAATTTCTGGGTAAACAGTTATAAAATGAAATAATTACTTATTTTTTTTTCTCGGAAATAAATTTTAAAGACGGACATTTTAAAGAAAGACAATTGACATCAAGAAAATTTTGCCATGGACGATGATTTTTTTTTGCAATATTCTCTTCATTTCATATGTTATTTCATCATCGGTATTAAAACTAAGGAATGCGAAGATTAACGGATTTATTTTTTGTCACTGACGGGCACATTTTTATAATAACTTTTAAAATAACGTACGTTTCCAATGTCAATTGGCATCCAAGAAACATCATAAGTGTTTTTATTATTTAAAAATACATTATTTTTATTGACATTGTATTACAAGGGCAATATTAGTAAAGGATTTTTGAAATTATATGCTACTGATGGCCTCGAGTTCTTAATGATATGTATGGTGCTTTGAAGGTAAAGCGTCATCCTTAGCAACATTTGGAACTAAAAATTTTATTTGCTTAAAAAAACTATTCACCGTCAGAAGCATTTTAGTCCAATGACTTGATTCTATATTTAAAATGTTTCAGAGAATTTGGCTTCACCCTGTATTATCAACCAAATAGGGGAAGGATGGGAAAAGTGTCCACTCGCTATTTGCTCGTGCTGCCACGATGCGGCAAACACACAAACTACTCCTCTGTGTCTCTATCATTGTCACTTTGCCCTACAACTTTGGGCAAAGTGGCCATTTGGCAGGGTTGCGGGAAAAAATTGTTTTTAAGTAACCAAAATAAAGTCGATTTTTTTTAATAAACCTCGTGAAAACAATTTATTTAATATTTCTAATGAATGCATATTATACATATTTTTTTTAATTTCATAGCTATAGCTTAAAAAAATATCCAACCTTTTACATTGCAAAAATATTTCAGTATAAAAAAAATTATGAATTTAAAGTTTTTGTTTTTGCTAGAAAAACTGGAAACCCGTCGACGACTTAAATCGTTCATCTAATCGTTCAGTTAATGAATAAAGAAATGTATTGAACATAAAATTTAAATAACCTACGGTGAAAACAAGTTTACTGATTTAATATTTTGTTCATTTCTTAGATGATTAAAAAAATTCGCAAAACGGATGTATTTGACTAATTTGTATTAACGTATATATTACCCCAGCAAAAAAAGTCAGCATCATCAAAATTGTCAAAATTGAAGGCTGTTTGAAAGTTTTATAAAGGATATTGAAACAAAAAACTGCAGTTTTTTTTTAAGTTTTTAATTTTCCTGCATAAAACCTTTAAAATATCTGCATTTTCCCTTCATGATTAAAAATTGAAGTTTTTTTTCAGTTTTTATGAAGGACATTGAAACAAAAACCTTTAATTTCATAGATCTTCAAAAAAAACTGCAGTTTTCCTGCATAAAACCTTCAATTTCAAAAATTTTATGAAGGTTTTATGCTGACTTTTTTTTGCTGGGACATTCGACAATCAGGGTTATTGAAGACTAATATGATTGTCTGAAAAGTCTGCCAAAATGAAATACTTAATAAATAAACACACCAACAAAAACTACCAGTTATAAAAAAAATTCCATACAATAAAGTATTTCATAAGCTATGAAATAAATCTTTTAACATTTTTAGTTTCATCTCAGCTGCTATAAACTTTCTCTCAATTGAAGAGTAGAAGTTTTAACCTCACGCTGTCACTTACTTATCAAATATCCAATTATGTGACACAACCCAAGAAAAAGTAACAAACGATGTGGCAGAAAAAATCGTCGACATAAAAATATTTTTCCCTTCTTGAAAAGAAAAGTATACCATCCAACCATAAAAAAAAATAAAACAAGTTGAAATGAGAAAGTCTTTCTCGCTGTTGAAAGGGTAGATTTAAGAATGGTCATTTTTTTTGTAGAAATAAAGTTCTTTTGTCTAATAGCCTTGTCGTTTCTGGTGTTCCATTCGTTGGTGATTACTGCTCGTGGTCAGGCAATCTACTATCCGGTCAGGAATCGTGACAAGAAGATATCGAACATGAAAGCCGGATCACGAAGCCATCGATTTTTAGATTGATTTTCTTGTCGACATTCTTGTTTTCTTCGCACTTTTCCATTTTACGTCTCGATATAAATCCTTGAAGACTGCGTTTTTTTTTTTATGTTTGGAAATCTTTTATGAATAACGATGAATATTTGGGGCGTGAAATTTTATTTTATGGTTTGGACCGATGAGATAGTCAATAAAAATAAATATGCAGATATTGATGTAATTTTTTTTTGTTACACTAGTGGTTAGAACATTTTATATTAAAATTAAAGATTCCTGTTTGGAACTTTTTTTACTACAAAGTTTCATTATAATCGTTCCTATGAAATCATAAAACTATTTTTTTTTATTTGTCTCTGATTGAACGAATATTATAATTTCTTTTATTATTCATTTAGCTGAAATAATTTCAATTTTAAGAAAGAAATTTTACACTTAACTGTAGAAATAGTAATATCAGTCTTTTGAACTGCGCAGTTATTTTTCAGGGGACAAATATGGCGATCATTTATTTAGTTTCCTGTTCTTCCAAGCACACGAGAACAGTATTTTCTTTAGTTTAAAATAACCAATTTTAAAATTCTTAAAAAATGCATTTGAAATAGAGGAAAAAATATACATTTGAAATAGAGGAAAAACATGTATTAAATAAGATAAATAAGTTTTTAATTAAAAAATATATTAGTAAATTTTTAATTGATGTTTTAAATACTGCTTTCATTAATGTTGTAGATACAACAAAATTTATATAAGCAATTTTAAGAAATAAAAATTAGATTCAAATGTAAAAAAAAGTTTAAACAAATTTAAGTAAAAAAAGTTAAAAATGGCTTTAAAAATTTTATTCATTGTAAATATTGTTGAAGGCGAGGTACAAAAGTATATATTTTATATCTATTTTTCATTACTCTAAATTTTAGGAAGTAAAAACACTCTTTTGTATAAACAATAAGAAAATTCTTGATATTGTGATATCAAAGTAATCAATAATACATACGTCAATTACTATTGAATAAATCATCCGAGTAATAGCTACATATATGTCGGTTCGCGCATATCGCCAAACTTCCCGGCAATACGCATAATTTAAAATATATACTTCATGTTGAAAAAATTATCGAAGCTAAAGCATTGAGGACTCATTTGAATGCAATCTCCACTTGTTAAAAAAAATAATATATGTGTTTCAATTATGAATTAAATTTTTTTGCACTTAAACATAAATTTACAATTTTAATGCTTTGTTCAATGTTCATTCCTCAGAAAATAAATAATAAATCTCATCCGATATTAAACCGAAATCTTGATGCATCAGAAAGGAAACTGAAAAGTCACATACACCACCTGAACTTTTGCTACTCTATCTTTTGAAATTTACTTTTCTATTCCCGAATGTATATTTTTTTTGTGTCCCGCCAAACTCGTGTACTCTTCTCTTCTGCCCCGTTACGTTCCTCATAAATACACAAATACCACTGAAAACAGGAAACCTCCAGCATGTCACCACAATATAAGGAAAAGCATTTCACTGGGGAAAGTTGAAAATACCAACAAAAAGAAAACCTTTCGCATGGTAATGGTAGAAACATGCCCAGTGGTTTCTATGTCTATGAAAAAGACATAAAACTCCAACAAAGATATTTAAAGAAAAGGGCATTTGGAAATACATGGCTTAAAAAAGGTAAGTTTTGAGGGTTTCAAAGTTCTTTCTTGAGATAACCGGTTCACATTTGGGGATGTTTCTTTTTCACATAATACGGCGATTGTCCCCAAATAAATATTTATTATTATGGAGTGAAAAGAAGTTGGAATAAGTGGCTGTTAATAAAAAGGAGGAAATACAAATTCGAGGTGTATGTAAAGATAAAAAGAAACCTCGAAAAAAAATTCCAAAGAAAGCTGTAAAATGTGTGCTGAGTTTAAATGCAAACTGCTATAATAACTCGAAACCTTATCGGAAAAACATATATCGTTTCAGTGTATGTGTGAAAGCTACGTTAAATTAATGTTGGTAATTGTAAGAACTTACTAATATGTTTTTGCTAACTATTAATTATTACTATTATACTACAATCATTATTTAATTACTTTACCTTCACATTAGCAATATTGAACTAATATTCTAGTACATGTTTTAATTAAATAAAAATATCTCCTATAAAGATTTAACAATTTTTTTTTATTTTAGTTTTCTCAGAAAATTGTGCATTTTTATTAAAGGACTATGCAATTCAATCACTTATCTACATATATAAAACTCTTACGCAGTGAACGAAAAAAACTGTTTTTCTCTTAGCGGAATGGCAACATCAGTTTGTTTACAAAAGTCTGTTGCGTATTTGTATTTTACCGTTGCAATCTTCTGGGGTTGGGCGTAGCGTCAGAAGAGAAAGGGGCGGGGCCTTCTAGTTATTAAGAAAAATATCAATAAGTACATACAGTAATAAAGTTAAGCTTAGAAAAAAGTTCTTCAAAGAGTAGGGGAAAAGTTTTGCAAATTAGAATAGCTCCGTCTATTTTATGTTGTATTCCTTACATACTTATGTGTCATATCGGCACAAAATAAAGTGGAAAACTACCCTTTAAAAATGCTGTTTTAAGTTAAGTTTTATTAATATCGGTCCGATAGTGCTCAAAGTAGTCTAGAAAAACTTTGACTTTACACATAATACACGTTTAATGAAATTTAAAATATAGTTTGTCATTAATATTAGTACCTTTAAATGGTTATTTAACTTAATTATTGGTTATTCTACCTTACCCAAAATTATCTCTTCAGTTGTGTGAAATTTATTTACTTTAATAAACATTTATATCAGATTAAGACTATTAAAATTAAAATTAGAACTCTTCTAGGATTATTTATTAATACATTTTGTATATTATATATTTCACTAAATCTTATATATGTTTATTATATTTTATAACCAAGTTCCTAAAGATGATAAACACATTCTTAAAGCATTTAAAATTATATTTATTTGATATTTTTTTTTTACAAGAATAGTTTAAATGCCCAATTGTTATGTATCAATGTCCAATTTTTATGTTAAATGTAAATTTATGTATCTGCGGCTTGGGTACTCTTTTGGAAAGAATAGAAAACAGGGTTGTATTTTGAACACCTTGTTTTTGTATTATTTTGTTCAATAAACAATAACACAGCTATTTAAACCTTAAAGAACGAGTCTTTACAAACTTGGGAAATTCCCTTTCTTGTAACAAAGTTCAATTTTAAACGCCGAGAAAACTTTCACTTGAGAAACTTGAAGAAAATCTCTGATTTTGTATTGTTCTTGTTACTGACACATTCCCCTTGAGATAACCTTACTTCAAGAAGACGTCAACCAAAAGAACGTTAACCATAACTGACACCCCGCTCAGGACAGGTGACAAAAAACGCCCGGGGATCGAAACATCGAACGAAAGCAAAAATATTAAAAAAGGAGGGTAAACGAAACTCTTCCCTAAAACGGTTTTTGTTGAGAAAAATCCCTAATAGTAACTGGAAAATGACAAAAGAAATATCGACGAAAAAATACCCAATATATTTTTCTGCGAAAGATATTTCTTTCGTGTCATTTAAATTCAGAAGAATGACACTTCTGCTGAATTCAAAGAGGCCTTCTTAGGTGGAATGTGGGTAGAAATATCTCACCACAGAAGTGGCATTTGTTAAAAGTTGTAAGATTGGTTAAGATATTATTAAGGGGAGATAATAGTTTTGATCTTTCAAAAAAACGATTTTTTAAAATTATTTTTAAAAAATAATATGATTTATTAGGATTTATTTAAGCCAAACCGCATTAAAATTGGACAAAAATTAAACACACAGCGATGAAAAAGAAAGTAAAGAAATATGGGTAATTATATACAATTCTATCTTTAAACCTCTTTTTCTCAGTTTCACATTTTTATGTCGATCCGCATGATTACAAAAAAAGTTTTCTTTCGATTCACTTTAAATTTATTATACGTGTTCAACTATCAAATATGCATGCACTAAACCTAAAAAAAGGTTTTTTAACACAATATTTTTCAAAAAAAAATATTTTTATATCATTAAAAAACAAATTTTCAAAAATTATAATTTTGATTTTTTTAAAAAAATACTTTTTATTAAATATTTAATTTTTTTTTGGTTTGGAGTATAGAAGCATTATATAGCTTCACTTTTTAAAAATAAATTTGTTTCTAGTGTGTTTAAATAATAAGTAATCTTGCGGACGGTGAACTCTATTTTAAAATTTTTTAGCAATGACTTGTATTTCAAAATATTTTTTTAAAAAACAACCAAGCAATAGATTTAATTTATAATAATATTTTAATAAAGCCAACATTCAATAGTTTAAGTTCCAAAAATTTTAATTATAAATATGCTAAACGTATTATTTTATTCAAGTTCGAAATAATTGTCAAATACCAGCCAATTTCACCTTTGAAAACTACTATCTCCCCTTAATGTTACCGAGAGATAAAGTACGAAATCCAGGCATTCTATAGAATGCTGTCGTTTTCAAGCAAAGTATAATTCAACGAATTATTTTAATCTATTGCATGATTTGATTAATTATTCTATAGAATGCTTAATGCTATTTTAGGTAAAGTATAAAATTAGATTTTTGAAGGTCGCAATTATGATAGAAAACTAATTTTATGCTTTTAGGGTGTTAAATTCCAACAACATAACTTCATATCAAATAGCATGATTGATAAACTTTTTTTATATTTATTTTACTAATGGCAAGTTATTTGCCCCCCCCCCCCACCTCTTCACCTTCCTCTCTTCTTGAAGGTGGGAATTTCTAAAGCTTGAAAGTCTCTCCTTCTAGTAGTCGTTTTGAGTCTAATCTTCTCCTAGCGGTCAGTTTTACCACCTAAGGTTGTGTCAACTTTTAAAAAGCAATGTCCCATTGCCCGGGGCCAAAAACGACTGTTCGAAAGGTATGAGCAACCCCAAACGACTGCTCGAAGGGAGAATTTTCACAAATTTTTAAGCAACATTGCTTAGTTTTCTATCTAAATACCAAAAAAAGAATGTGTCCTCTATTGAAAAATATTTTTAAAAAGTATTTAAAAATTATTTCATACTTTGTGCGCGAAATTACTTTTTTTAACTGATATTTAAGGACCTTTCTAAAAAAACGGTATTGACGTGCGTTAGCTTTTGTTTAAACCTCTGCCATTGGTGCATTCAAACCATATGGTTTAAATGCACCAATCACAGAAGCTTCTGCAAAAACTAACGCACGTCAATAACGTCCGTGTAGAGAGGATCTTAAAAAAAATATTGTGTCGCATATATATATATATAAGAAGAAAAAAAATACTTGTAAGCAATCTCCTAAATACCACGTTTTATTTTTCTTAGTTTTCTGCTTTGATTATTTGTATACTTTTCGTGGAACTCTTTTTCTCTGTTTTTGTGTTTTGTATAGCCGGTATGTTACAGCTGTCGCATTTAACTTCTCATGTATCTTAACATTTTGTGGGATTGAAATGAAAGTTTACTGTTAAAAATATATTCTGATTACACTGATTCTGATTATTTTGATTTATATTGCAAACTCTTAAATAATTCAATTAAAGTTAACAGAAATAGTTAAATACTTAGTTTGAAATTAGTTTCTTTTAACCAGAGGTTCCCAACCTTTTGATGGCCGAGGTCCACTGATTCTAAAATTCGGCAAGTGGCGGACCGCCGCTTTCTAATAGCATTAAAAAAGTATTAAAAGTAAATATACATAATTTTAAATTTCAAATATATACTTCATGTTGAAAAAATTATCGAAACTAAAGCATTGAGTAAACATTTAAATGCAAACTCCACTAAAATAATTTGTTAAAAAAAAATAATTTATGTGTTTCAGTTATGAATTAAATTTTTTTCGCACTTAAACAATTTACAATTTTAATGCTTTGTAATACTAAATTACTAAATATAATTTAGGTTCTTAACATATTTTGGTTATTAAACTTGGATTTTTCGACACAATATATATTATTTATATTTAAGCAGTAAATTGGAGAATTTCATTAATATTTCTTTTAACAAAGCATTTTTTAATCCATACCATATATAACATCAGTAGACTGTCAAAAATACCATCACCATGACAGCAATATTGTTTCTACAAAAATCAATCGAATCTGGTTGATTTGGCTGTAATTATTAAAGCGAGCACATGAAAAAGTTAAAATGAGAATACAATTTTGTTTGATTTATTTTGTAGCACATATATCTTTATTTACATTTATATGTATTTAGTTTTAAAAAAAATATTTTTTAATAAAAGGAAAACATCTAAAGAATTATACATTAGCTTAATGGAAGTAAGACCCTCACGCGAACCACGGGCTGGGAATCTCTTGATGGATTTTCAGCTTTCCAAGGAAAGTAATTAAGTTTAAATTTAATAAAATACTCGATTAAATGCTTTTCAAAGATATAAATCTTTTAAAGTTTTGGGATTTTTTTAAATTCAATTCATTAAAAACAATTATAACATTCATGTGTTCTAAATATAAACTAAACTATTTTGCTTGGAAAATAATTTTATCATTTTGATATTCTCCTCTCAACTCAGAGTGTTAAAGTCACATTGACATTTATCATATTGAATACTTAAAAAAAAACTTTTTATAACTTTTAATATGTTTTGAAAAAGTGTAAGAACCACCTCGTCTTTTAAAAAAAAACTATGCATTCGATGAAAATAAAGGCTTACTTAATCTGCTTGGATATACGAGTTTAGTTTACTTCAGTGAAAACTGTAGCCAAAGCAACCCGACACCATTTACTTATACTTTTGCTGACGCCAGCAGCCACACATCTAGTAAAAACAAAATCCTCATAATCGGTCCGGTAGAAATGAGATAAGGCATAAAAAAAATATGTTTCGTTTGTATCAAGTTTATGCAATTAGCAGATTAGCTTCACCACCACCTGCCTTCCGAAAAATAAAAATAAAACATTTTCATGGACATTTGGAGATGACACTCTTCTCATCGGATAATCACAACAAAGAACCAGGTGGCTTTTGACGGAGTCGCTGTCCCGGCTATCCACCTGCGCTTGATATACGTGAAATAACACGCAAGTAGCAAAAGTCGACTTGCATCCTTTCAGACACCGGAAATTAACGTTTTAAAAATAACAAGCTAGACTTTGGTCAACAAATCTTTGTAATGATCAAAACAAAAATTGTTTAAAAATTGGTAACGTTGTGCTTGTTTCTTTTTATTAAAATTTCGATGTTCTGTAGATTTCTTCGAGGATGCATCCAGCAGCGATTCCAGGAATTGTTTTTGCGACAAGAGCCTTATTGATAAAGCAAAGCATGTACGGGGCGTGGATGGACATCCGTTAAATCAGACGGGACAGTTTGTTTATCTTCCTTTCCTTGAGGTTTCGATGGCGATCACTTCCTATTTTTATAATCTGCTTAAATGACTTTTCACATAAAACCCTTTTGGATGTTCTCCGAAGAAGCTAGAAGTTTTTTCTGAAGAAAAAGATAAGGCCAGGAGTTTTCTTTACTTATTTAAAACGTCTTTAAAATCAGTTACATGGGGCATCAGGAAAGGCAAATCTGGAAACCGTAAAAGTTAGGAAATTCGAGTTTTAAAAATCCCCGAGTTGGCAAAATGCCCTTTTAAAACAGCTACTACATTTAAGTCATTAGTGTTACTTTCATATATAGATAATTCTATATAATAATAAAGACATCAAATATTTACCGAGAAGAGCAAAATATATTAATATACGGCAAATATTTCTCAGAAAGTGTAAAGAATTTTAATTCCTTTTGAGACTTCAAATATTGAACATTCCACTAGAAAAAATTTAAATATTATCTTGTGTGGTTCTATTTTTTTTATGGGGGAGATGGGACACAAAATCATCAAAATTATTTTATTGCTTTAAAAAATACTTCATTTTATTTTGAATCTCGGGATACAAAATTTATATTTCTGAAAATAACAACTAATTATTTTTTGCAAATCAATATTGAGCTTCGGTACAAGATTGCCTGAATCTTGAACTCATTTTTTTCGAACTTCGAACTATTTTTTCTCCGTGATGACTTTTATTTTGTTTGATCTAATTTAAATTGATACAAGTTCAGAACTATTTGAAGAAGCTGAAACAAAATTTCTCTACAGTGTTTTTTATCAAACTTATTACTTTAATTTGTCTTGAGGGGTTAGTAATTTATACATTATATTTTCTAAACTATTTTTTTTTAAATAGTTTGACTAATAAAAATAGTAATTTGTTTTTTCAATTAATTTATAAACATTCTTTTTCAAATAGTAAAAATCTGCAAATACAGTTTTGTTTAAACACATTATTTTCTTTATAAAAAAAATGACATTTATTATTTTTCTGAATACAATTTCTCGAATTGTATCAAAAATAAGAAAGGTAACTTTTCGTAACTTTTTTTGTAAGTTATAAATGTTTTAACATGGGATTATATCAATATACTTTACACACAGATGTAAACAAAATATTATAATTAAATCTACAAAATTAAGAAAAAAAGTAAAGTCCCCCCCCCCTCTCCCCTTAAAGTTACACAATAAACTTGTATTTTAAATCAGCACAAACACAAACAACCTTCTCAATTTGCTCCAACTAGAAATTCGAAGGAAAAAAAATATTCGCCATCAAAATCGAAAAAAATTATATACAATCTTCACGATATTTAAACTCATCCCACGGGTTTCAAAGTGTTTAGGTATACACAAATAAACCATTTCTAATCAGTTCCTTTGAATTCTGGTTCAAAAGAACACCATAATGAGTTGTTTATACCTTTTAAAAATAAAATATACCCTTATTTTGGACACACACAAAAAGAGTTCTTTTTATGTTAGGGATGCGCTCTCTCCTCAAGTGAACTTCTTGCACTACAATGAAGAAATTTTTTTTTGAAGACGTGACATTTATGAACAAGACTTTTATTTACTGTATGACATGAAAGGAAATGTTTGAAAAGACTTACGGGGGGAAGGGAGGTCCTTGAAAATGCTTACGGTAGGGAACTGATAATTTCCGGCTTCTTGTCACTTACAAGGGTTTCGTTTTCCAAGTTTATCTATATGTTTATCCTATTCGCAGTTACTGCACTATTTAATTTTATAATTGTCATCTCAATGGCAAAAACTAACGTTTACTTTATATCTATAAATATTTTATAAATATTCTTAATCGAATGTTTATTTCAATAGAATTCCATTAAGCATGTAAGTAGTATTGCAAATCCGAAAACTATCTATAAGAGATGCATAATAAATATTTAATAATTTAAGCAGTAATGTAATTCAAATATATGTAATACATGTACTACCTAGTAATTCAAGAATGACAAATTGACAAGTATTTACCAAATTATAAATATACAAAACTTTACAGTTAAAATTATGTTGCATATATCAACATATTTTTTTATTTATATATATTTCTTATTAGTAATTTTTCTTACCAATTTTAATTATAAGCTTCCATTGTTTACCGATGAAAAATGTTGTGATTTGAAATCATAATTGTATTCTCGAAGTATTTTTTTAGCTTTATTATCTCGCAATAGAATTTTTTTTTTAATTTGTGAAGAACATTTCATGAAATAGAAAAGTGTTTTCTGAGCGATTTCACTCTGTAAATTTACTTAATTACTTCAAATGTGTTCATTCTTGCATATTACTAAGCAGAAAAACGAATAACGCATTTATACACGTTTATTCCAAACAACAAATGCTAATTATTACAGCTAGATAAATATACTCAGAAATCGCAGTTAAATATTTTGAGTGCTTCCATTTTTAAAATTACCGTTTGATTATTTGACACACTTCACACAAGAAAATATAATTATCGACAAAATGACAAACGAAGCTTTGAGATCCTTCACAATCTTTCTGGAAACTGTATTAAAGTCTGAAATTATTTTGTCTGAAATTTGGCGCAGAAGAATTGTTTATTGAATTTTTTAGTGCGATCTATAAGTGTTTTTGATTAAATTGCGTCAAAAAGAGATATTTTAAATAATAAACAAGTTTTATTTGAGTTTGTTTGAAAGTTCTCTAAAGTAATAACTTAAAATGAGTTTTTTTTAATTTTATTTTTAAATAGTTTAAGTAGTTTGTGTTTTCTAATTTGATTTCTTTCAAATTTCAATTAAGGATTGTTTTGAAATTAAATTTCTCAATTCAAAGCAATTTAACTTTTTAGGTGCAATATAAATACTTTATTTATTCGATCATTTCTTGATTGAATAGTAATTGCTAGTTGATTGCTTGCAATTGAAAACAAAATCTAAGCTAAAAGTGTGCTTAGATTGGTATAGTTTAAAAAATTTGCTAAATGCAATATTGCACTGTATACTCATTAATATACATTTATTTGTATTCAAAATTATAGCTTTCGCAAAAGTCTCAAATTAAATTTATATTCATAAAAAAATTAGATATTTGAAATGGGTATTACTATTACGATTTTTACTTACATTTTTATCATTTAAAAATACATACTATACTGGATGATCTCTCTCTCTCTCTTGAATTAATTTTAAAACATAAACGACAGCAAGCATAAAATATGGACTTACAAGAGTGTTACAAGTTATCATACTGCCTTATAAATGCAAACGAAAATAAATTAATACGTGAATAGTACGCCAAAAATCCCTCTGTAACAACATATACCTAATTTTGAATGTTACAAGTTATCATACAGCCCTATAAATGCAAACGAAAATAAATTAGTACGTGAATAGTACGCCAAAAATCCCACTGTAACAACATATACCTAATTTTGAATGTTACAAGTTATCATACTGCCCTATAAATGCAAACGATAATAAATTAGTACGTGAATAGTACACCAAAAATCCCTCTGTAACAACATATACCTAATTTTGGATATTTAATTTCGAAAACAAAAATCTTATATCAGTTTCGAATTCACTTGAATAAAGGTTCATACCTTTCTCCAAAATAATTGTAATTATTTTTTTATGATGCCTTCTAATCTTAAGAAACTAAATAGTATTAAAATGAAAAACGATTCTTAGTGCAAAAGTTTTTTTTATTATTGTTTTTAAAGTCAGTGTTGAATTAAATTCAAATATACCGAATTCCATGTCCTCAAATAAACCCGATTTTGTAACTTAATTTTCCTTAATGATAACACAATCTAACTTGAAACTTTAAATATCAAAATTCCTTCACAAACTTAACATCCACAAAATGCGATCTTCGCAACCGAAGGAAGGTACTCCATTCCAATCCCCAACTCCTTCCCCCAAAGTGAAAGGTGGCGATAAACATTTCCAAACATCACGAGTTTCCACTAAGAATCTTCAGTGAACTAGAGTTGCGGGTCCGTCCAATTAATCAGGATGGTTCTCTGAATTAGGGTTGCCATCTCCCTTAACTCGCTCTTTCCCACCATCCATCAATATTGGAAATCCGGCCCGTCTTCGGGTTTGCTGCGAGTGTTTGCCCTGATGGTTTGTTGCCGGGGGTAGATTATTCGTGGTGGAAGAGGGATTAGGATCCTGTTTCAAACAAAGGGATCTTTTGGTAAGTTTGGATTTATCCGGATCAACGATTGGGACAGATATTTGGGGGACTGATAACAGATTGTGCATGGGGAAATAGTGTAGTTTACTATATCGAAAAATGGGTTTAGTATATATGGATGTAAGGAGAACTTTTCAAGTCATAGTTTTTTCAACTATTAGTTACTATGAAGAAAAAATTACTAAAATAGAGAAACTGTTAATAATTAAATAATATTACTTAAAGTGTATATACGCAATAAGAAATTCAGGAGTTGACCAAAAAATAATTAAATATTCCACAATTTTTTTATTTACAAAGTGTTATTTTAGGTGCTTGCTTGCATTGGGAATATGTTTTGTAAACTTTCAACTCCATTTCTGAAAAATTATATTTTTACCATATGTCGTTTATTCCAAACATAACAACCCAAGTTTCCTTAAACATGTTGGGAAAATTATTTTCCATTTAACTTCGTATTAGTTGTGGGATGTTATAGACCACAATCGTATGGATTCTTTACAAAATTATCTTTTTGTAGTTATCTTTTCTTTAAATTTGGACATTTAAAAAAAAAATTGGATTATTTTGGACTTTTGAGGCAAAAAATTATTTGAAAAAAAAACCTTTTGCGTATTACAATTTTTTTGAAAGTTCATATAATTAAGAATGATATTACGCTTAATTTGCAACAAACATTATGGTTTTAGATCAATTAGAACTTACGCAATCATGTTGGAAAAAAAAGTTAATTAGCTAAAAAAATGCTAAATTTCTAATTAGCATTTGACTTTATTCAGAGTTTTTTTTTTACATAAATAATCAAGAATATTAAAATGTTTTCATACATGAAATATCTAAAATTTTAAAACTATAATTAAAAAAAATTCAAGTGTTTCCGTACACTTTAATAAAACGGTTAATAATTTCAATTAACGCAGTCTTCAATAACTCTGTCTCAATAGAAATCATCAAATGTCAAAACAAAAACAACTGAAAGATTATTTCCATCTTAAATTCGCGTAACATATTATTTTCGGCATACAAGTTTGTCATTATCACATGCAAAATTTCTGTTTCTTCCAGCTGATTACACTCATGTTAAATTTGAAATTTTAATTAAATATGGTTTCATACTTCTTAGTGTCGACCTTTGAATAAGACTTATAGCCATAATAAACAATTATTTTTCTTTAAAATTGATTTGGTACGCGCCTCAGAGGATCGTGACCAAAACCAAACATGTCGGGAAAATATAAAATATGAGATAAGCATAGGATTTCTTAAAAAAAAAAATCTCTGCCCGTTTCTGCAACAGCAAAAAATTAATATTTAAAACACAACCCTTTCATTTTAAAATTTGTAAATCCAAATGTCCATAGATGACATGCATCTACCAAACGTTTTCTCGATTTGCGAATTCATGACATGTTTATTTTTGTATGCACGTTTCTTCATGTTGGACATATCTATCTATCTATCTATCTATCTATCTATCTAATACTATTAAACGAGCAATGTCACTATATTTGTTTGTTCGTTTGTTCGTTTGTTTGTTTGCACAATCTCCAAATCCGCTCTAACGATTTTCACGAAAATTGATGTACTACCAATTTTCGCGGTAAAAATTCGATTGGGATAGGTTTCATCTTCGAAAAATTTCATTTAGAGGGTGAAATAAGTAGATTAAAAGTTCCATTTAACGCTTTCCATTGCAAATTATTCATCGCGTATGAGTAAATAGGTTATATGCCAATAGCAGTTAAAAGTTATTTAATTCTTCATATGTTATTTTAATTTAAAACATGCAAAATATTGTGATGATGTATTTTCATTATAGTTTTTATTTTAAAATAAAGTATTTTTTTCTCATAAATAAACGAAAGAAACATCAGTAAATTAAAATTGAAAAATCGTTTGCGTTTTTAAATAAACAAAATACACATTCTAATCACGTGACTATTTCGTCTACTAAATGCTATAAATTTTCTAATAAATATTTAAAAGAACTTGAACAAAATCGTTTGCATTTAAAATAATCAAAGTTTAAACAAATTTAATCCTGCGATTTTTTACTGTTTCTGCACGTGACGTCATAAGTGGAATTCACAAGAGAAATTTTTAAAATTCCATATAAAAAAATATCGTTTGGATAAACAAGTAGATTTTTTTATTCCATGTAAAATGGATTATGTATTTCCGTAAATAGAATATGGAATTTTCAAAACAAAAATTAGAAGCAATTGCGTTTGTTTTGTTAAGTATTTATATTCCAATGAAATCAATTGAATAAGTTTTTATTAAATTAATGTAACAATGTTGTTTATAAAATATATATTTATTTACATTTAAAATTTAACTTTGTTATAAATTTTTATTTGATAAGTTTTATTTTAGCAATTGTTAATAAATATTTTTTTTAGAATTTATATGCTAATGGATATAAATAAAAGAAGTTTTATTAAATTAATTTTAAGTAATATTTATAAAGGTAAAAATATAATTTTATACATTTAATAAACTATTTTCTTCTATTATTTATAGCTTTTATTTTACCAATTGTTCATAGATACACTTATTTCTGATAGTATTAAACAAGAAATAAAGAAAAATTCTGAGTTTTCCAGTTTTCAAGATATGTTTTGGAAATTGTGAAAAAAGGAAGTGTTTCCAAAAGTTAACATTTGTTTACCATGGACACTTTGCGCTGCTTTGTGTGTAAATTACATGATGCCATATCAAGATATAAGTTACTTCACGCGCATTTTTTATTGGTTGATGGTAACCACGTGGTTTGTTATTCACCAATCACAAAGGCTAATCGACCATGCGTTTTTGTTATTCCGTCAAAATTTTAATATCGGGACCATGTCATGCATAGTGTCTATAAAAATGGTTTGGTATTTATTAATTCCACTTTCTAATGAGTAAATAATTAATGAAAACGTTAAATTGTTTTAAATGATATTTTTTTTCTCTATATAACTGATACCAGCAAATTTGTCATATAAAGTTCTTAATGTAAAAGCAACATTTCTATGATATTTTGTACAATTTAATAATGAACTGTTTCTCGAATTACGTAAGTAAGTTTAGTTTAGAGAGTGATTGAAAATGAGTAATGAGATTTTACAATAGAACAACGGAAAAGGAGTTTAAATTTTTTATTAACAAACTTAAAATTTTTTATAAATAGAAATTTCACATCATTTACTATAAACGTGTTTTAAAATTTATTTACTTTATTACTTCAAATAAGTTTCTTCTTTATTTAAAGGTTTTTCCGAAATAACCTTGCACCTGCCTAATTAAATATGAAATTATTGTCGATATTAAATTGCATTAGATAGTAATAACAAAATACTGAATAATGTTCTCGTATTACGTTAATATGTTTAGTTTCAAGCAGATAATTAAATGAGTAACGAAACTTTATACAATATAACAAAGGAAAAGGAGTTTTTAATTAAAACGTACATAGTAATTTAAACGCTTGAAAAAAAAAGTTTTCACATACAAACAGAGAAATTAATTTCAGCAAATTTAAAACTCTTTTTAAAAATAAATTTTACATTTACCGTAAATGTGTTTTTAATTATTTTTATCATGTTACTTCAAATAAGTATTTTGTTAATAAAAATGTGTTCAAAGTAACTATATTGTTTTCAAGACCCAGACTGCAAGCTACCAACTCTTATTTTATATTCTGTAACCTTTTCTTAGGAACATAATTATGAACTATTCCTAACAACTGTCGCAAATTTCAACACGTGTCATTTTCAAACATTAGGCTAAATAAAATAATATATGTGTATTGAAAAGTCGAGAACGGCAGCTTCATCATTAAAAAAATCTATTTAACAGAAAAAAATAGATTAATATTAGTTTATTCGTAACTACTATTATATAATAAAAACTCTTATATTTAGATTATAGAAAAAGTTTAATTTTATAGAAGGTTGATTTTCGATGCCGTTATAATGAAATATACCGGCATCGGTATTGGTTCAAATTATATTATTTTACACTGAATTAAATATAAAACTTTATTTTCGTTCATTTTCGTCACTACGATTAATTCCGAATTACACATAAAATTATTCGAAATAAGTAAATATCTTTATTATTGATTACACGTTTAATAAGAATATAAAACATTGTTCGTTCCTGATTATTTGTTGAAGAAAAAAAAATACCGAAATAATTTTGCAGTAGCAAAAAAATAATTTGATCTCCATTATCCTAATCTTCTTAATAACAAAGCTACTTTGCATAGTATTTAAAAGTCCATTCAGTTACTCAAGAGTTAGACTGAAGCAAACATCATTTCAAAAGGTTACTAAAATACTGAACAACAAGAATGTTGTCCCGTTTTATCATGCAAATGAAATGTATGTACTACAATTGTGCGAATGGTTGTATTAGTCGCTCAGAATCGCTAATAATATTAATTTAAGTTACTTTTGCAGAATTTATACGGTATCGTTTCAACCTTGACGCGTTTAACCAGTTTTATGAGCACATTTCTAAGAACTTAAGGATATTTCGATAAAAATACGTTAGACGATTTAAAAATATCACGAAACGTCTAACCGTTGATATGGACATTTCAAAGCATTTGCATTTAATTTGATTCATTAAAACTATTATTAAGTAAAAAATATGAAAGCGAGCTGGGCTCGGTCCCCTGGTACTTAACAATTAAACGTGAACAATAAACATTCTTTTTTTATAATATTTTGGACACTCAGGTTGCTTTCAATTTGGACATTTATATATCTAATGTGGTCAATATTGACGATTTCAAATAGAATATTCAATTAAAATAATCAATTTATTTCCCGCCCGCTGTTAGATTATGCGAACATCCTATTAATATAATTGAAAACATCTTTTTTCTAGAAAACTATACTCTTTAAGGTACTTTTTTAAAAATCTTATTACTTTCTTTGAAAGAAATAGTTTGTTTTTCTTGAACAAATATTGTAAATGCACGCATTACCTTTTCAAAACAATTTATTGGATTTAATTAGATATAAGTTGTTGTCAAACTTTTTAAACTTTTAAAATTCGTTATTTGTTTTTGCAAACTTTGTATGCTAGATTATGAAATGCGAACTTCGGAGCTCCATAACATGTTTTATCGTTGTAAAAAAATAATTAGTTTTCGTAATTCAATTTTCTATTTCTACAACTTATAAATTCTTAAGAAGCATTTAGATCAACCATAATGTGCGTCCGAATGATTAAAAAGGTAGTTTTTCATTACTCAAGTAATTGAATTTGTAAGAACTTTTTTTACAAAGTTCGCTATAGCATGCTGTTTATTGAACATAAAATTTATTTTTTGTAGTATTCTCCTTTGTATGCATTTGACAGTTGTAATTTTAATAATTCTTTAAAGCTTTAATAATACTTTAATAATTTAGTTATCTACTTTCTGAAATATATCGGTTTATTTTAAATCTGAAATAATAATTTCTATAGTAATTGAAAATGTAAAAATCAATTGATTATTTTTCAGAAATAAAAACTATTTCTGGTATTTAAATTACCCTATATCCCAAATTTATGTTTAGATAAATTTCTTTTAAACATATAAAGCTAATTATTAAACACAATTTTATTGTTAGGAAATATTTACACTAGATCCCAAATTTCGTTTTATATAATTTTTTTTAAACATACAAAAGCCAATTATTAAAAAAATATTGTTAGGAGATATCTACACGGGATCTCAAATTTCTGTTTAGATAAATTTCTTTTAAACATCTAACACCAATTATTAAACAATATTTTATTGTATTTTTGAAAATTAAAGGCAAACAAAAATTAAGTGAAACAGAGTTCAACAGTTTTGGAACCACAACATGTTTAAAAAGCTGTTGGTATAAATACCTTAACAAAATAATTTGTATTTTATATATTAGTAACGTTTTAATATTGATTTATTTATAGTGAAATATAACGTATTTTAAATAAATATAAATTAAATGGTCAATACCAACATTTTTCTTTCTCTTCAAAATTATACACATCCTTTATATTATTTAAAAATTATATATTTCATTAAATTCCAAACGTAAATTGAGTTTTAAATACATTTATTACATATAGACTGGAATGAAATATGGGATACTTCAACAATGGAAATAAACCCTGTTTTTTAATGCTGCTTTATTCTAAAGATTTGAAAAGAAGACACATATGCTATTCTCTTCCACTCTAAAATTCAAGATGTAATCTAAATTCATCAGGTGAAAATATACTTTCGGGAAATACTCTTGACTTATCAAAGATGCAAGGTTTGTTTTGAAATGCATTCTTAGAATTTCATAATAATTCTACAAAAAAAATCAATTTTTATTTGTGCTAATTTTAGCACGAAACAGTTCAAAATATCTACTGTTTTCGTATGTGTATTAAAGAGGATTTTTTCAAAAATAATTTTGCTTCTTCTTTCAATAGTAGAATCTTAAATAGAATATTATTTTTAACAGACTGTAATGCCCATTACTTTACTGTGAATTTATATTTTAATATTATGTTTTTATTATAACTTACCCTACAACTATTACGTGGCTCACATGCAAAACTAATCTAAACAAACAATTCTAATATATCATCAAAGTCGCAAAATCAGTAGTTTATAAAATATTTTACACACGATTAAATAGTCCCTAGTTTGAACATTTTAAAATATAAACCCCAAAATTTGCTCCATCGTTAAAAAGAATAAAAATGAAATTAAATAATTATGTATCTATTTTTGTGGTAAATAATGATGTCACACTTGTGACGTCATTAAACGAATTCCCTATTTTACATTAAGATACTCAAAATTTTACATTAAGATACTCAAAATTTTACATTAAGATACTCAAAATTTTACATTAAGATACTCAAAATTTTACATTAAGATACTCAATAATAGATTACTTATGCATAAAAACTCGTATTGCGAAATTTAATATTTTTTTCAAGCTTTAAATAAATATTTATTCAGACATTATTTTTAAGCTTATATTTTCCTAAAAATTACTTCTATATATGTATATCGTTTAATCAGTGGTGTTTAAATATTATATTTTTCATGCTAGCATGATTTTTATATACACAAAAGAATCTTCTTTGTTAGAATCCCAGATACAATAACATATACTTCCATAACAAACATTTTCTAGAAGCTTTCGAATAGTTGCCATACTCCCAAAGCTCGCTTTAGAACATGACTTTCGATTTCTGCCATAACATTTGAACTGTCATTGTTATCCTTCGAGATAGTACACTGGGTACACGATTAACCCCCTGTAATTGGGTCCTACACATTCACAAGCGACGTAACAACAGTTACACGCATATAATTTAATCAGCCACGTTGTCAAGATAATGGTAAAGCATCATCTGCGATTTTGGTTAGGTAAACATATAAGAGTGCTTTAAATGTAACATGCATAGTGTAGGCTCAACATTTCTGTGAATAGACATAATGGCAAGGAAACATAATAGGAATCAGTTAGCATTTTGTCATATACGATATTGAAGTTCAAATTTTATTTGTGGATATTTGTGTACAATGATTCAACTGGATGCGAAATTTGTACGAAAGGAAGAGTATTTTATTGTTTTATCATACTAAATTAATTCGAAATGTTCTCTGTGAGTCTTTTCTCTTAAAAATGAAACTCGCTGTTAAAAAAATTTAATATATTACTAGCTATTTTAAACAATATCGTATTGTCATCGGGATTACATAAGTATGTCAAGTATAATAGTATTACAAGTTACATGTGTGCATATATGATATTTAGAATGGGTTAAAATTATCGCGGCATTCCATTTAAACTGCGTACTCTACTTTTTGATTGCCATATCGTGGAAATCGTATATTATACAAACCAGCTTACGACTGAAATATCCTGCTTATAATACAGAATTCTCTGACACTTCTCGATGCAATATATTTGGATACATTCTATAATAAGAATATATATCGGTTAAAAACGGTTTAATTCTCTGACACTTCTCGATGCAATATATTTGGACACATTCTATAATAAGAATATATATCGGTTAAAAACGGTTTAATTCTCTGACACTTCTCGATGCAATATATTTGGACACATTCTATAATAAGAATATATATCGGTTAAAAACGGTTTAATTCTCTGACACTTCTCGATGCAATATATTTGGACACATTCTATAATAAGAATATATATCGTTTAAAAACGGTTTAACGTTTTTTTTTTCATAAACTTGTAAAAGAGTAACAAGAATGTGCAACTGAACAGCTCAACGTTAAGTTAATACCACTGAGCTAAAATATAAGATAACTGTAAGGACTGGATCGAGGACTTTCATTTAGCAACAATGTACATTACCGTATCGCAATACAATTCGGAAAAAAGGTCTAGAAAACTTTCGTCCTTGTCCATGACGTCACAGAAATGTTTAAAACTGGGTTTTTCGGTGCCTTTATTTGATTTTTTTTATAAGTAAGAAAGTAACTATGAGAAAACATTAAATGTGTAATATTTCATGTACTTTTGAAAGCCAGAAACGGGTTTTTAAATTTATGCAAAAGGACTATTTTTTCTATCTTTGCTCAAAAAGAAGTAAAGTGGTCGGTAACACTTAATCTCCGCTCCAGTGCTTAAAGTAAGTAATATTATTCTAGTTCAATGGTAAGAATTGTAATACATTTATAGTAGTATGTGTATTTTTAATTAAGTATTAAGTTTCAGAACAATAATCATTTTTTAGATTTGGTTAAACAAAGTGGTATATATCTTTGTTTTATATATAAAAATACATTTTAACTGTTTCATTATTTATATCGAAAAGATCGTCAATTTCTTATAAGTGTTCTAAATAAGTTAAGTTTAAAAAATTAATAGACTTTTGCTCGATTAATATATTAACATGCAAAAGTACTATTATTTTTAATAGTATGATTTTTTTTACTAGTAACATATTACTATTCATTTGTGTTTCAACAATTTAATGTGTAAAATTTATGGAATAAGTTTTATTTTCTGTCGGTAGATTTAATACAATTTCAATTATTCAACTGATAGTTAATTTACATAAACATTTTTCGGCATGAATTTTATTGCAAAATATTTTAATAGAAATAAAAAGCTATCGTCTGTAAATGATCATTAAGTAATCTATATCGTATGATACAGGTGTCTGTAACTTTAACAGTATTAAAGATGTATTCTTACTATTGTAAATTTTATTCAATAAATAATGCCTTTTCGATTTTCGTCAATTATTTAAGAATAGAACAATCAATAAAGAAATGCTCCTAAAAAATTATAAAGGTGATCAAAAGTTTTATTTTTAAGCAGTATTAAAATTTAAATGTTTTACTAATTTTAGTACTTTTCTCTACAAATAGTATGAGGCCTCCGTGGCCGAGTGGATTAGGGAGTCACCTGGGAACCGAAGGGGTCCCCGGTTCGAGCCTTTGAGCGGACTAGACTAAAGAATAGTAAGAAGTAGTGATATTGCGATCGGAGGGTTGCCAACTTCGCTACCAAAAATACTAGAATCTCGTCCAGAACATCCACACAAATTAACGGCGTGTATACGGGACTGGTGCACGATAAACCTGATCGGGGTCCAAAGTCCCGACGTCTATTGAAGGCATTGGGTGTCAGCTCAGGTGTTGTCCTCGTCATCTGACTATGGTTCCAAAATACGAGGCATCGTTCCCGGATCTTTCCTTTGAGATAGGCTCCGAACCGTCGCCAATAGCCCACTGTGCAGCTTTAGTGCGACGTTAATTAAACACCACCCCCCCCAACAAAAAAAACTACAAATAGTATATCTAAGTGAAAAGATATTTTTGTTAAAAATTCATAAAGATAATTCATTAGTCAAAGAATTTTTGTATAAAATCTATCTAATGTCAAGTAATATAATGCATTACACTCATATTGTTAATGTTATTGTTCATTGTTAATGTTAAAAATATTATTTTTGAATTTTTTTCTTTAAATTGAAAATTTCGCAAACATAATTCTTTAAAGCCATTCATAAACCATTTATTAAATTTATACTGTAATTACAAAATTGTTCTATGTTATAAAGAAGGAAAATTAAAAAGTTTTCCAAACCAAACTTTCCTAAATTCAAGAAAGTTTTCCATTTTGATAGTGAAATCCAATTAAAGTACTTCCTATTTGATTCTTAGCTTTTCATTCATAATTACTAAAGTGCAATCTTAATGAAAATAGTAAGTGCTCTACGAATGAATTTTATTTTCTTTACTAGTAACATATTAACAGATAACTTTCTTAATTCTTTGATAAGATAATTTTGAAATGAGAAAAATTGCTTAAACTAATAGAATACTTTAATAATAATATTAATTAAATTAAGTGTTGTAATTATATTTTCTAAAAACTTCTACATACTTGGATCAAAAGATTGGGTTTGGAAAAGCTTTTTTATATATTAAATGTTAGAATGCTTTCACATGAGCGTTTTTGTATTACGCACTTTCAAAACTTTCATTGGAAATTAAATTGAAAGTAATTTTTTCATCTTTTTAAGCATAATTGCAAAGCAGAAAATAAGACGTGTCTATCTAGTTTGTGTGAATAAATACCAATAAATAGTCTATATTTTATTTATGAAAGATTGTTAAATTACTTAATTTAAACTTTCAAAATTATGGCTGTAGTCCTGTTCTAGAATTTTATTTATCAGAAAATTAAGTTTTTATAGATTATTATTCACTAACTTCATGCAATTGCCTTATGTATATAATTTTATTTTTATATATGTTAAAAATTTCACAATAAAATATAAATGAAACCTCCAAAAAGTCTTTCATGGTATTCGCGTATTGTCGTTATCTAATTCATTTATAAAATAAATTTAACAAAACTGTTTCTCTTGATTCTAGTCATGGCTTTTAGATCTCCCCAAATCAAGGATATATCTTTGTCATGGGTGTTCTCTAGAGTTTTGTTGTTGTTTCGCTGTGACTAGACTATTGCACAATAATGATTTGTTTATTTATCGTTCATATACTTATCAATTAGATTGAATTACAAAGTGAAAACTACTTATAGTTTTAAAGCTGTTTAGAAAATCAAATAATCAAGAACAATTAGCATACAACTGCTATCAATAAACATAACTTTTATTATAAATCTATGTAATATTTTCTATCGTCGTTCTTTGAAGAAAAACATATATAAAATTCATCGCACCATTCGAAACAATTCAAATTTTACAATGTGATAGAAGTCGACTTCAAATCGGTTATTACATCTGAAAGTAAACATTCTATTTAGATATAAAATAAACGGCCAGCAATTCAAATGTTTGCGTAGGATTCTCGTATATTATTTTTACGATCAACTTATAGCAGTTTGCTCTTTTCGCAAAGATTCGCCATATAAGGAATAATTTTTATCTCGAAAGCACCCAGAACACTTTATTCTAAAAATGGCGCCCTGTTTAAATCTTCTGAGAGCCATTAACCTTCCACAAGCTGTGCTGATCGTAAGATTTCGATGGCAGAATTCGAAGATGGAGATACAGAGGTTGTTTTAGAAATGCCTTTTCTACGAGTGGTTTGAAGTATAGGATTCCATAAAATCTCGAATTGTATTTCACAAGGCTTGTCGATTGCGCATTGTTCCCCTTGATAAAAATGTTGATAAAATATTCCATAAAGTTACAATTGAGGAAGAGTTGTTCAACTGAAAATGCGTTTTTGTGTGACCTTTTGAGAAGCCATGAAACGCATAGCCTCACAACTGCATAAAAATTGTTTGAGATTTCAAGTGTGATGCCATTTCGAAACAAAGTGCATCATAAAGTTAAAGATCTATTTTATTTTCAAACTACCCTTATAGAAATTTTTAAATGCTTAGATTAAAGAAAATCATCAGTATCTACGTTATTATTTATACAAAATATAACCAATATGTTATTAATTCAAATATAAAATATAAATTGGGGGGGGGGGGACACATTTAACTTTTTTCAATTTTTCATATATATTTTTTTTCACATGTGTGCAAAATGGATTAATATAATCCAACCGTCAGGCATTAAAATAAAATAAATTAAATTTATAAAAAAGTTATTTTTCTTACTTATGATATGTCATGAAAATAATTTCTAAAATTTTATAAGTTTGCTTTTTTATAAACAAAAGCTTATAAACAAAAAATGTATTTAACAAACTGTCTATACAGATTTTTGATATTCTCAACAAAGTTTTTTTAAAAATTATTTTAGAAAACACTCATCACTAGGCAAACTGCTTAAAAAATTCTAAAAAATTTAATCCATATATATTATTAATCCCTCAATCAAATTAAAATAATGTTTGAATTTATACAGTAGCAAATTTGGAGCATTTTCTTCAAATAGATATGCTTTATACCGATTCAAACTTGATCAAACACGATAGAAATCAGTTCAAAGTTACATATTCAGGCAATCTTGTACAAAAGCTTAATATTGATTTTTAAAAATAAATAAATGCGCTTAACGTAACAATATAATTTTAGTGTTCTTAGATTAAAAATAAAATAAACTATGTTTTCGAGCAATGAAATATTATTTTCGGATATATTTGATAGTTTTGTGTCCCATATGTATAAACTATTAAAATAAATTAGAAGAATGTAGTATGACATTCCTATTAAAGATGACATTTTGGAACTTACTGCATGTTTCTCATATTACACCGCGTTAAAAGTGATTTCATAAGAAGAAAAAAACTATAAACCGAGTTTCGTACAAATCAACCTAAATTAGCTCCATGGGGTAAAATAATAAATATATAAGCATAATATATTAAGCTATTAGTTTGATCTATTTTGACACTATGTCCCCGTGGGAAAGTAGAACGATATACATACAATTAATCTCGTCTAATAGTAAATTAGGAATACAAAAAGATGTGCATTTGTGGTTCGGATTTATTTTTGCTAATTTTGTTTGTCCTTTTAGCTTTTTAACTGATTTGTACAATTTTAGTGATATTGCATAAAGACATAACTTAAAAAAAAGTATTTCAAGACATAGATTGTGTCTTCATAGCTTTGGTGATAATGCGCGGGATTTTGGAGCAATAGATTGGAATTACTCCCAACAGTAGCCACCCGATTTTTTTTAATTACATGCCTAAGGGGTTCCTCATCAGCGCGGGACCAAGCAGCTAGTATTGAACTAAAGCAAAGCACGTACGGTCCGTGGTCGGTTGACCCGCGAAATCAGATGTAACAGCTTGCGCATTTTCCATCTGTTGCCAAGATTTAAGTAGATGACCAATCTATATTTCTATGATTTGCTGAAATTACGGAGCCCCAGTTGCTCAGTGGATAAAGCGTTCAGCTACTAATCAGAGGATTGCTGGTTCGAATCCGTGCGATGGACTTGACAAAGAAAAGTAAAAAAAGTAGTGATCTTGCCATCGGAGGGTTGCCAGCTTCGCTACAAAAATACTAGAAAGTCGTCCAGAACATCCAACAAATTATACTGGCGTGTATACGGGACTGGTGCACGATAAATCTGATCGGGGTGCAATGTCCTGACGCCTATTGAGGTTGCGTCGGGTGCCAGCTCAGGTGTTGTCTTCGTCATCTGACCATGGTTCAAAAATACGAGGCATCGTTCCCGGGTCTTTCCTTCGAGAAATGCCCCGAACCGTCGCCAATAGCCCACTGTGCAGCTCTAGTGCGACGTTAAGTAAACAAACCAAAACTGAAATTACGTCCCATGTAAATCCTTTGCAGCAGTGCCCCAGCACAATCATATCCAATTTTTTAATCAAATTTATCCATGCCTGGTTGTAGACCACAGTATCTCCTGGCAAAACAGTTTATTCAACATTAGTCGACCGTTGGTTTAATGTTTATTTTGCGAGACTATTTGATGACGTAAACATAGCGGTTAGTAAATAAATTAACAAATATCATCAAAACACTGCATAAATAAATATTGTATTTATACATCGGCGTTTGCAATGGTTATCAAATATAAATAATGCTGAGTCTGCATTCCATTGAAATAGTGAAATTCATTTGAGTAATACTTTATCTCTGATCCAATCAAACATCTGAAATACTTGAAAGCGATTATATAATTTATTAACTATTAAACATCAATCTCATAGTTCGTGATAATGGTTATTTTAGATTAATAGATTATTTTGAATGCGCTATATTTGTTTGATAAGAGCCATTATGGATTGCAAATGATAATTAACGTGACACATTATGTCTGACTTTCTAAATTAATTGTTACGTGGTTTATTGATGATAGTAGCATCTATCTGATGGATTTGTATTGGTACATCTGAAGCTTTTGAATAAACTCTGTTTTTAAATTTTAAAGTTTATCCTTCTTATAGAGATTATTAGTAAATAAATTAAAAAAATAATTCGTTGCATAATTGTAAAAGTAAACATCTTATGTATTTTTTACAATTATCTGTTTTGGTATTGTCTTTTTAAAATTGTCAATGAAATTAAAGAAATCAAAAAAGTAATTGAAATTTCTATTGTACGTTTTAATGTATTCTTATTCGGTTTGAAACAATTTAAGAATTTACTTTTTTAAACTCGGACTCTATATGTACACCAGCAAACAAAAATTTAATAGAATTTATAATGCTATATTGAATGAATAATGAATAGGCAAGGATAATGGATAATGCCAAATTTGAAATCCAAATTAATGTTTTTCATTGAATATTACAGATATGATAATATACAATTTGAATATTCAAAAAAGGGATATCGGTTTTTAAGTATTAATCAAAAATATCTCTAATTCAAGGTAGGTTATCTTAACTTTAGAATATAATATCGTAAATGAAAAGTTATAACACTAATTATTATAATATAAAATTTAGTTATCAAAATTTTTTTTTTGTTCATACACGTTTTAAAAAATATATTGGGTAGACTACAAAAAAGCACATAATCCCACTGAAAATAATATTTGAGTACTTTTAAAACTACTACAGCTTTTAGAAACAATGATGACATTGCAGTGTCGAAATATCTACACTTTAGAAGAAACAAATGGAACTTTTTCGAATTTCCCATTGGTACCATAAATTACACAAGATGGGGAAAGCAAGTTTTATTTTTACGCCATCTAGGATACGTGCCCCCGTGAACGAATTAGAGACTGACATGATATTAAACATTCACTTTTAAATTCAATGAAACTGCTTTTATTTATACGTTAAAACTCAACTGGAGTGTAACTATAAAAGACAGCTAAAGTCGGAATTAAAACCATGTGTCGCACACGAAGGAACTTTCCATTGACAAACAGCAAACACGGAAAGCGAGCCACTTCAAGATGGTGGATCACTTTGTTCGAATTCCGCCATTTTGAAAAACTAAAAAAAAGAATGGCAGCAAAATGGAAGAAAGAAATGCAAAGCGAATTCCTTTGATCACAGAATTGAGAAGTTTCACGGCTGTCGGACAAAGTGGCTTTAAACTAAGACAAATGTGGTCAAGGCAATTCTTACTTTGCGAGACTTACTTTAGAGAATGTGAATTCGCTGTACTTTGTTCTTTTGCTTCTCGACATTTCTTCCATAAGATTTTTCTTTTCGAATTTAATGTCATCGTATATAACAAGGCATTTATGCTGTAGCCTCTTGCGTCTGTTTAGGAAATATTTAATTGCAATGCGTGCGAAAGGTGATGTGAAGGAAACTTTTCAGCCTATATACAAGTCTTTTATTGTTTGAAAATGTTGTCAAGTAGGTGGTTTAAAATAAAGTCAACCTATAAATTTATTTAAAACAAAAGTTGAATATAATCCTTAGATTTTAACGCAGTTAAACATGGCACCTTTTGACTTATTTTTTAATTAGTGTATTCTTTTGAAATTAAATATTCTTGTTCAATGACTCAAATATTTTGTTTTTGTTTTTATTAGTTAGTACTTTATAGTTAGTATTGATTCTTAAAAAAGATATTCTAAATTTTTTTTTTTAAAAATCACAGTAAATTTAATTTTTTAATAATGTTGATTTACTCTAAGCTTCAACTTAACTAACAATTTAACTAAACCTAAATGTAATACATAGCCTATTATTTGATAGTCAAGAGGGTTTTGCGAATAAATGAATGATGTATTTTGTAGAAATAAAGAAATATAATTAAAAAAAAATTAATGAATTTAAATCTTAAGAACATACATGTATAAATTGCAAAAAAAAATAAGAAACTACTTATAACAGATTTTCAAAATCAGTATTAAAACTGTCTACTTTTAAATTTTTTATTTTTAGTTCTTATATATAACAATAACGTTCTTTAGACATCGGTTATTTTTATACAAAATGTGATTATCACAGTTTTATACGCTATTAAAAAGTTGTATTCAAACGCACGTACGAATATATAGATAGCTTTTTTTAAGTTTGAGAGACATTAAAGAAGCATAAAAAGAAATAATACACACACAACACTGACATTACCATTTTACATAAACAAAAATTAACACTTACAACACAGAGTAATTTATGTGTGGTAAAATAGCAAATTTAGAAATGTATTAAAAAATATACTTCCAAAGGAATATAAAAATAAACTATTAATATAAAAAGCAACGATATTTTTAATTAGCTATGTGCAAATGTCACATCCCCACTTGAGTACCCCGCCATTTCCACCACCAACTTGCATTACCCATGGAACGCCCCCTGGCGGGCAGCTTGAACTTTGAATACTCCGATAGAAAGCGTTATTTGTATCTTAGTGATGTGACCAATGAGTGAGCTTAAAGCTTTACCCCTTCCCCTTTAAATTAAAATGTCTTTATATAAAGTTAGCGTAAATTAAAGATTACTTATGTTAATTCTAAATTCATATTTCTTAAAACATTACAGCTATCAAAATATTTATATAGTTTGTATTTAAATTTTTTTTTAATTTTTATTCTAATATCTGTTTGATAAGCATAACTTTTAACCTCAAAACAAAAGTTTCAGCTTTTATTAAAAAAAAAATCTTTTTGTATTCTTCAGTGAAATTTTGAGCTATAAACACTCTCAGAAACAACTTGACGAAACATCAAAACAGACGAAACACGCGAATAATCCGTTTCGTCAAAAAATACAAAAGTTTCGACAAATATGATCATGCCCTTTGAACAGGGTAATTAATTCGCGAATCCAAACAACAATACCCAATTCTGTGCTCCATTCCACAATGGGTCCCCTAATAGTGACAAATCCCAGTAATTACGCTCAAAACAAAAGCAGCATCATTACGCCAGCGTCTCAGAGCCATTACACAAGCAAACTTTTATAGCTGCCATTCAGAAGACCCCCCATTGAATAAAATATTCCGTTTTTAATGCAATCCCAGTCCTGTTAGCCTAGCTCATTATAATGCTGTACTCCTGAAGACAGTGCCAACTTGCTATTCCATTCCCAAAATACACATCCACTAGAAAGTATCCGAATTCCCCTCAGTGTAAAATCTCAAAGCTCGTATAATCATCTTAGTAATGAGCTTTCCAAAGGGATTCGGGCTAATTGCACATAGCCATGGATCACTCGCGTAGCGTTAGTTACGCATTATTGCTCAAATTAGTCCAGCGTGGGGCCCGATCAATGAATTTCTTTTCAACGGGGATATTTGAATACACTCTTACAGTATTGGAAACATATAATTGAAGGCAATTAGGAGAGAACAGGGAGATTGCCTGGTTAAATACACCGAGATTGTAAAATTAGAGTGTTGTAATCTAGGGTGAAATGTATTTTCAATATCGCTTTTAATCTGTGTTGAGATTTTGAAATTTCGTGATGAAGGACAATTAAATTCGGATTAGAATCTAGAATCTAGCTGAATGTTAATGTATAAAACTGGACAAAAGAAGCTTAAATGTATTAAAAATAATTGGTTTTAATATGCTTTAAAATTATTAATTTCATTGTTAATTAATTTAATGAGAGTTCTTTAGGTTTCGATTAGATTTAATATTTTAAATAAACATGAATAAATGGATTTTCTAAAGCGACTAAACTGCCATCTTTGTTTGTTTTAAATTCGTTTGCAAATTTTTGTAGTAAACGATAGTTGACAGTAAAATACCTTTTTAAAAGTATCCTAAGTAAAATATTAATTTATCATTATGTATTTATAATTTTATTATACGGGTAAAATCGTGTTTTATTATGAATATTTATATATTGAAGTATTTTAAATTAAATAGCTATTTCTATATAAAAATAATTTTATAATTCTAAACGCATTGTTAAAATTCTAAATTATATACAATCCTAAAACTCCTTATGTTTATTTGCCTTTTTTTTAGCGCATGATACTGAAAAAAATTACATTTGTATATTTTGATTATAAATTAAATATCTGATTGATATGCAAAATATTTGCCAAACTATTAATTTGTTTTCATAATTTTTGTTGTTTTTATATATTATTTTTTATTATATATTTTTTCTTTTATAAATTTTAAAATATATGCGCTAAAACGATGCGTTTACCATAGATATGCGCAGAAGGATATATTTTATAACAATAAATATTGATTGCAAGAATAGTTACATTACGTTAGCGACAAATGGCGCTATACTTGTGGTCAAAACTGTGATGTGCACTGTACTAATACAAAAATTATCACCTATCGATGGAAAATGTAACTATTTTGAATATTTTTTTCGTTATAAAAGAAATATCATGTCTTCCTGTGCAGTGTGCATATCAATTAAAACTCTATTTTAATTTATAAGCACATAAAGTATGTTTATGTGTCTATTCTTTTATTATTATTTTTTAAAAACTTTTTCTGCTACTTTTAGATTATTCGGTTTTAATTTAAAATATAAATAATGAAAAATATTTAAATTATTTTAAATAATTAAAAATAGTTTTTTTTAAATGAAGTGCTAACAAAGTTTTATGCATTTGAACTCAAATAAAAACTATGGACCTTATTTATTAACATGCTCTTGGTACACTGTATTTCCAAACATACTCCAATAAAATGTAAAAATGAAGACGTGGGTGCAAGAACAAGGCAGCTCCAGTTTTTGAAATTGTTCAGGAGGGATGAAAAACACTGAACGTTTATTGCATCGTATAAGAAGCTCCTTTTCCTTTATATCCCTATAGCCATTTCTTAGAGCTGTCTGGTTCTTTGCATTATTCGATAGAAGACTTTTTTCTTTATATGAATAAGTGAAAAGTATAAATCTCAAAATAATGGAGTTGCCTAGTTCTTGGACCCACGACTTGAAATACAATCTTACACAAAATATAATGAACATGCTTTCACATAGATACACGATAAACGTTGAAGTATAACTTTACACCCGCACTACTAAACTATCCTAATGAGCTATAAACATGATACAAAATATACTTTTTATTCCTTTCCTTCGATTTCCGCGTCACTTTCAACCCTTCCAAACACATTCCATAATTTGGTTCCGAACACCTCGCTTTCTACATGCATAACACATCCCATCATGCACCGTGCGTCATCAGAAACGAAAAGTTATTCTTCTTTCGGCGAAGGTAAGCATAATTCCACGGCGATTAAAGCAAAGAAGAGTCTCCCATCGATTCCACAAAAGGTTAGGAACTCTCCGTAATTAAGCTCGGAAGGTTGGGAATTAAAAATTCAGTTCTTCAGTGGTACGGCACCGAAGAAGAGGACTAAAAGAAAAGAACTGCTACTTCCACCGGAAGCAACTGCAACCGTGTTCGGGACAAGCTCGGATTCCTTGTAATCGTAAATTCTAAAGAGCGGGATTCCATTGGACGGTCGGCCATTAGAGTGAGGTCACAGCCAAAAGAAGGCTTCTCGTTATTTGGAAGTTCTGGAATGAATGTGCGGGGCTGTTTGATTGAAAGAAGTTAGGGGAATTTCACCCCACGTTTCTAGTTAACTTCTTTTGAATTCCAGTTTGTACTTTCGTTGAACGATTTATTTTTACTTTGAATGATTGGGTCGAAACAAATAGAAGAATTTTGATGTTAATTGCCCTAGTATTATCTCGATACATTGGTTTTAAATTGGTTTGGTTAATTGGGAAATTTCGAAATTTTACCTTTGCGTCAGATTTATTATTCCAACGCATGTTTTTTAAATTTCATTTTATGTATTGTAATGGATATAACTTGTAAAAATGCTGCCATTGTATAAAATTATTTTTGCATAGTGTATTTTTGATTTTAAAACAATATGGGTATTGTTGGAACAATGAAGTTGGTTGGTTGGTTGGGGTTTATTGGCACAAGGGCCAAATATGGCCAAGCTGCGCCAAACACTAGATTTTTAAACCAACATTAAAATTCTAAAATTACACATAAACAAACTAAATTTTAAAGCAAAGGTAAAAATCTTGTGTAGTTTAAAAAGATAAATAGTGATGAATGAGGTGGATGATTCAATAAATAGTACAATGTGGGAGATGAAGTATTAAAAAAACGATTATATAAAAATCTAAGACGAGGACAAGAAGTTAAAATATGAATTATGGAGAGAGGTTGTTGGCAATGGTGACACATCGGGGCAGTTTCATTGAGCAATAAGTGTCTATGTGTTGCTCGCGAATGACCTATGCGGAGACGGGTTAATAACACATCACACCGTCGAGATGACAAGGAAGGTAGGTACGGGATGCTGGGAAATACAGAGGCTAATTTATTAGCCGTCTGTAACCACCAGCCATCGCTCCAGTCCTTACGCACTAGGTCCCGTAAATAATTACGTAGGTCGTCATATGGGATTCTGATATTAAGCTGGGATGTGGCATTTTTGGCAGCATGGTCTGCCGACTCATTGCCAGTTATGCCAACATGCCCAGGAATCCAGCACAATATGACGCCATAGCCCCGTCGAATAAGTTTATTATAAATAGTAAACACCTCAAAAGCTAAAGGATGATTTAAGGAATCTGATGACAGAGATTCTAATATGCTTTTTGAATCGGTTTAAACTATAAAATTGCCAACAGTCTGATGAGAAATGTATTTTAATGCTTTGTACAAGGCTAAAAATTCAGACGTAAAAACAGATATTAAAAGTGGTAATGAGAAACTAAAATTTTCGGAGCCGCATACAAATGCGCAGCCAACATGATCAATGGACTTTGATCCATCTGTATATATGGCTATATGAGAATTAAAATTATTACGATGATCATTAAAAAGTTGATTAAAAATAACTGGATTAGTGTTACATTTCTCATATCCAGGGAACAAGTTTAAAATTGAAATATTCCAAGTTCTCCAAGGTACATTATCAAAAAGAGGACGTTCCGCAACTTCTATTGAATGAAGAGGAGTGCCACTCAGAGTATCTCTTATTCGCAGTCCAAAGGATGGTATGCAGGACGGGCGATTCCTGAAAAGTACATTCTTAGATCTGTCCAAGAGTAAATTTTGTAAAGGATGATCTGGATGCGACAAAATGCGATAATAAAGTCGCAGAGATAACAAACTGCGTGTGGAGGCCAATGGTAATTCATTGCATACAACATAAAGGCTTTCGACGGGTGATGTGCGAAAAGCTCCAGTGGAACAATGAAGAACCGCGGACGATTTTATACTTCGAGCATGAATGGACTGTAGTAGAGCAAATATGACGTCATTATCGTGATGCAAACATCTCAGACCGATGGCACCAGACACGTGACTTCCTTTCAAAATTTATGAATGAAATTCGTTTGCGATTGGCTTGTGATATGGAAATAATAGTAACATGAAATACATGACATTTTTATGAATGAACTAGAAAAAAAATTATGAATGGATGATGTAGTGAACCACGTGTCTGAGGCCATGTTGGCCTCACTTTGATGTTAGCGAGATTATAACCTTATGATTTCTCTACTATGAGGTATCCATGCTCGAAGATTTTATAGACATCCAGTAGGGGGATTCCTGTTATGTGCTTTTTTTATAAATATTTAATTGTTTTTATTTTGCTATTAATAGTAATTATTTTTGGATTAAGAAATAGTAAATAAAAAGAAACTTGAACTTAACTAATTTTCCTAAATTTTATTTCCTGAAATCTAGAAATAGTGAGAATTCATTCGAATTAGTTGTGTCGCATTGCAACTCTCTGAATACTTGTTGAGATATAAGATATCGGAAATGCACTCACTAACAGCAAGGCTACTTAATCATCAATAGGTAATTTATGTTCATCAGATTATTCCATTGTTTCGATAATGTAAATGTTAAGATAATCTTTGCAATGGTCAAAATTTATTTACATAAGGCAAAACATAAATAACAAAAAGTTTGAGCTGAATTAACATTTAGAATATTCCTGTCTAAATGGCACATCAACATATATAACAAGATTGTAAAAATTATTTTTATTATACTGGTTTTAAAACAAACTGTTACAGTTATACACGTTCATAAAATTCAATATCAATTTAATGAACAATCAGTATATTATATATGTATATTATATGCATATACATAAAATGAATCAAAACACATGTGTATATTTGGAAAAAAAATTCAAATATTTCCTCTCTATTAAGCTAGATATCAAATAAATAGCTTTAAGTAAATTTATAGATATCATATAAATTTTAATATAGCTTAATACATCTCCCATAATGAGAACAAAATAATGTTTTTCGAAGAGTCAAAACATTAAATATTATATAAAAAAAAGATATCATGCTTTAACTCTCAGACAACAAAGCATTGTATTTTTTTTTATTATAGATATATCATTGTGCACTTTCTTCCTGTATTTTACCGAGCCAAAATCGTTTTGAAGGTTCTAAGAAAAGCACATTACGGTACACAAAGAAAGTACATTACGGTAAGCGATCCGTAATCCGTCGTATATGTGATCCCATACTTCGTCATAATGTGCAGTACTTTTTCAAATCCATAAGCATAGTTTAAATCGCATATATTATTAACAAAACCCGAAGCCCTTTTGGACCATAAAATGTGAGCGACATTGGGAAACGTTTGTTCTGATGTACATAAAACATTTTTTACGATAGTGAATTTTTAAAACATTTACTTATTTAAAAAATACAATCGAATTTGTTTAGTTTTTTTTTTAATTTAGGTAGAAATAATGAAATGATAAAAAAAAACATTTATCATAATTATCTTAACTTAATTATTAGTAAAATAAATGTGTTTAATTAAGTTTTAAAAAAGCAAAGCAGTAATTTATAGTGGTTTAATTCCGCACTTCAACCAAAAAAAATCGAAAAATGTGGGTGTTTTTTTAAGTTACGGTTGAAAATACAATTATTAACAGAGTACATATGTGAATTAGAAACTCGCTACAAAAAAAAGATATTTTTTTAATGTGTACAGTATTAACTTATAAAAATACAAGCTAATTTATATTATTGATAGGTTTTTTTGTAATTCTTAACGTTATTAAAGCTATGAACATATTGATGGGCAATTTTTTTTAATAATAACGTTGTGCATAAAAAAAAGTGAAATTCTCAAAACATTTTACGTTTTTATTTTTTTGTGGATGGAATACACCACAAAATGTTAATCTCTATCGAAACTAATTTAATAATATTTAAGGAAGATTTAATGTTTTTTTTTCAATATAAATTTGTGTATTTTTTGTGCAAGCTTGTTTAGAGAAATTATGTGAGTCACTTACGAAAGATGAGTTGTAGGGTGTTATGTTATTTAGAATTTAATTAGCGCATAGAAGTTCTAAAAAAGACAATCTATCGTTATTTAGTGATGGCATAAAAATATGTATATACATGTTTTTTGATTTTGATAATACGTTACTAAACAAAAACGTGTCTATATCATATCCTAGTTTATTTTAAATAACAAAAACATATAGTTAAGAACAAAATGTATTATTGTGAAGTATATTCATTTGCTTTTCCTGAAAATAATTCCTATGAATGATCACTATTGCAGCTTATTTTTATATGTAATGCTTGAAATAAACATGGCTCATTAATTAACATAAATAATATGTAATGTATGTTAACATTACACATAAACATTTAAATCTTAAAGTAAACAATCCTTAAAGCTCATAAATTCGTAAGATCTCCAAGACAAGCCACTAGAGGTCGCTATAGTAGTTATAAAAGTTGTAGTGTTTAATTAAAAATGTAACGGGTACCTGTTAATTTCAATGTTTTTTAGTATTTACCCCTGTTGCTACGTTGAAACTGTAAAAAATATTACTTTAGATAATACTGTATTATCAAGCTTGTTAACCATACAGAACAAAATCTTTAAGTTTTATATACAATTTACAACATTGTGAATTAAAAAAATCAGCATTGTAAACTTGACTAGTTTGAAAAGTGCTAATTGATAATTGCTTTTTGATTTTATTATCCTAGACTCTTCTTTAGCCTCATACATTTTTCAATGGCCCATCAAAACATTACTCACGTAAAATATCTTGCGAAACTTCTTCCTGTGTGCAGAAGGTGACATTTACATATTGAAAACCTGACCACAATCACATCGACCGTATTTTCGCGTGCCAAATGGTTGAAAGCACATACTAAAAGCTCGTGCTCGGAATTTTGACGCCAACAATCTCAGTTCCTCACGATTCCAGGCGCTAAGCTAATTACCACATCCCAACGCTGTCTCAAGTGCGTGATTCCTAAGTTGAAAACGAAGTGAACAACAGAGAGTCTTGCAACATGAGAAATACAACACTTCTCATACTAAGGTAACGGCTTGGGAAGAAAATTTACACGTAGATTGATTAAAATAAGGAGAAAGGAGCCATCTTACGTGATTGAACTGACTTTGGAATTCTGTAGACATTTTAAAGTTCTGGAATGTTTTGTTCGGTGTATTTTAATTATCCGAAATTGTAGAATAGTTCGTACATCAAAATTATTTTGATGTTATAGGAGATTTATATAGACCACTACCGTGTTGTTGTATTTTAGTAAATTGTTACATGTTGCATAATGGTATTCCTTACACATTTATTATACAAATATTTAGTTGTTGTTTTTAAATTCTGTGTATGTTTGGCAACAGCAACGAAATAAAGTGTCATTTTGAACTTAACCCTCTAACGAAGCTGAATGACTTGAGTCGTCCATGGATCTCCAGTTTTTCTAGCAATACACATAAACTTTAAATTAATAAAATGATCAATTATGAAATATTTTTTTAATGTAAAGCATTGTGATGTTTCTTGGAAGCTATATCTATTAAAATCATAAAAAATAAATTATAAATATTACATACATGCATTGGAAATATAAAATATTTTTAATAGAACAGAACCCCTTTTGTAACCGCTCCTAGGGTTAAGAGATTACTACAGTTAACTAAAACTTACATACACTGTAAATAAATGGTCGCTTCGCATAAACAAAATTTAAAAGTTTTTTGAGCATTTTCTTTTCTTATAATACTGCCAAAAATTAAAAATACATTTTATTTCGGTCTGGTTTTTCATTTTTCTAAGACTTCCAATAAATAAGCCTGTCCTGTATTCATTAATTAAAAGTAAGTATGTAGTGGTATAAGGCGTATTGACTAAATAACTGCTCAACGATTGAACATAAACATTTTTAATCACATAAGCCTAACGTTACAATAACTCGGGGTGGGACGAACCTAAATTACGCTTTCACCGTAAGAGGGCAGTTACATGACTGACGCATTCCCGGCGAAGCGGGGGCGGCATAAAATATGTAGAGGGCGTTACAATCGTAATAACGGGAACAATATATAGACACGTAACGGGAACATGAAATATATACAGGTGACGGGGACATGATAATAGGACAAACATATAATATAATAGATAAATGGATAACGCTGGTTACAGTGGTAATTATATGACCGATCGGAAATTAAGGAAAACGATTTACATGGGATGTCACCCATCTAAGGGTAATTCATTTCAAATTTTGTATTTATCTCTATAGCTACTGATTTTTGAGTATGGCAATAACTACTTTCAATTTGAAAGGAAAATAGGTGGTTTGGGTTTTTATTCTTAAGTAGTTATCACTTTTCGACATCGCGGATACCAAAGAGAAATATACTTTTCCTAAACTTTAGACACTTTAATCTTCTCTCCCGCTGTAAGCCGTTGAGTCGGACAATGGAAGCTACGGGCGTCGTTCATTCCCCACCAAACAAAGATGGATGGTAGAACTAATGGGGCTCTTTTCTTAAGTGTTCCTTCCAAAAGAGAAGGACCCAGAAGGGAGGGATTGCAGCCGTTGAAATCGAACCGTCATTAAAACCATGAGCTTTCGTCATCAATGACGGCCCATTTCACTTCTCTTCATTTAACGCTGGAATGATAATAAAAATAATAATAATAATAATAAAAGAACTGATGATTCTTTTTTTTTATTTTATCGTCTGAGATAAGTTTTCCACCGCAAAATTTGTCCTTGAATTGACCATCGATGTTCGAATTCACGGAAATAAATATCCCGTGAGAATCTCAGAAACGTTGTGAGTTTTTTTTAGTGGAAAGGAATTGTTAGATGGAAGTGATATCAGTGTTTTTAAAATGGTGTCAGTAATTAAAATCGGCGAAACTCCTCGTATTTTCTTTTTAAGTTTAGCAAGATTTGAAGTTGTATAAACAAACACTAGAAATGTATATGTCGATTATGCGGTAACAGTAACAGTCTACACAATTATTACTTTTTTGTGCCAATTATTATGTTTCTACAATATATTACTGTATATACAATTTATTACTTTATATACAATTTATTACTTTATATAATTTATTACTTTTATACAATTTATTACTTTATATACAATTTATTACTTTATATAAAATTTATTACTTTATATACAATTTATTACTTTATGTTCAATTTATTAGTTTAAATATACCCCCAATTTCTTTTTTTTATCCAATTTATTACTAATATATCCAATTTATTACTTTATATACAATTTATTATTTTATATACAATTTATTACTTTATATACAATTTATTAACTTAAATATACCCCCAATTTATTACTTTTTTATACAATTTATTACTTAATATATACAATTTATTACTTTATATACCCATTTATTAATTTAAATATACCACTGTTTGTTACTTTATATACAATGTATTACTTTATAATTTTAATGGTAGTTTATCCCTTATTATTTGTGTATGACATGTTTGTGCGATATATCGAAGAATTAATGACATATTGGTTATGTATTTCGAATAAAAGTCCCCGTATAATTTAAACAGAAATAATGTAAATTCAATAGAAATTATGCATTCAAAATGTTAACATTTGTTATGGATGTTAGAAAATAATATTTAGCAATAATTGCACATGTTTCAAAACTCAAAACGCATAAAACTGGAAACGGAATACCGAATTTCAATATTTTCTACATTTCAAATAAATTTTAATGCTAATTTTGAAATACCATTGAGCTGCTTCCTTTTTATGACTTACTTATTTTACTTGTTGAAATGAAGGATATTAGTTATAGTATTTTCCTCTGAAATGCTATAAGCTTATAAAGTTTTAACCCACTAATGCTAGTGGCCGCCGTAAGGAGGAGTACTTTCAAATACACATGAAAAAAAAAATATGCATTAGTGGATTAAAAAATATTTTATAAAAACTGATCTTCTTAAAAATATAAATATTAAAAAAAAATAAACGTACCAAATGAAACGAAAACAAATTCGACTTCTTTCTAAAATAGGTACTATACTTAGTTTTCATTTTATTTATATTGCAAATTATACTATTTCAAAAAAAATGTTTGTAAAAAAAAATTCGAAGAAATTTTATCTTTATTTCATGATAGCGTGTGGGGAAGTCGAATAATTTATTAATTTTTAAATATTTTTACATTGATTAAAAACCAAGCTTAAATTAATTTTTAAAGGTTTAGAAAGCAAGGCAGCTATCATTTGACAGAATAATATCTATAATAGCAATCTTAATAATATTTACAATAATAATAATCTTTACCTATAATAATAATAAAAAAGTACGCCTATGGCACACAAAACATTGTCTTCTACTGCACGAAAATGTCTGAAATTTTAAACATAAGTACTAGTACTCAACCTCTAATTGTGAACCTGAGAGCCAGAATTTTTAAATTTTGGTTATTTATTTTTTTAATTAGTATTTAAAGTTTCCATCCAATAGGAATCGTAGCGCTGTTGTGAGGGAGAATCTTGCGAGCCTTTCTGGTTTAGTCGGTACTGCGGGGATTGTCGGCATAGTTGCCGGTTCAAGTCCCGACGGGGACAACTGAATTTGTTTTATATTTATATTTACAGGCTATACAAACTGTCTGGAATAGTTTATGATTCGAAAGTAGATATCGTTGCAGTAGCATTACAACTAAATAACTCTATAGGAAAATTACGGTATTGCATGCAATTACGTATGTACTTTATACGTAACATATATACTTTATGCCTAACATATATACTTTATACCTAACATATATACTTTATACCTAACATATATACTTTATACCTAACATATATACTTTATACCTAACATATATACTTTATACGTAACATATATACTTTATACCTAACATATATACTTTATACCTAACATATATACTTTATACCTAACATATATACTTTATACCTAACATATATACTTTATACCTAACATATATACTTTATACGTAACATATATACTTTATACCTAACATATATACTTAGCATATATAACTCTATATTTATAGCAAATATAGTTGAAACTTTAATAAAACCTTTTATAAACATTTCTATAAATATTTGTTTAAATTATCATGTTTATTTCAACGAATCTTTTTAGTAAATCAGTATTATGCTAATAGTCAATGCAAATTGGTTGTACTTGTAACATATATTCGAATAGTATTCGCATAGTTATTGATGCTAAATAGATGCCACATTTATTTAAACTAGTAATAAAATATTTAGTAGAGCTACCGTGTGGTCTGTCTCTAGAAATTATCAAGCGAAGGCGGGGGGGACTTAAAATCATGTCGCTGGAAGCCCATCTACTTGAAGTCAAACTCATTGGAAGCCCATCTACTTCCAATCAGTTTTACTTCAAGTGACGTTAAGTTCCGACTTTCTCCTACAAATGCCTCGTATATTTCTCTCTTCTCGTAGAATAGAATTATTCTGAATCCAATAAGCATGGCGACTCTCTAAGTGAATTGATCGTAATTTCTCGGCGATTGGAGTCGTCCAAGTTCTGTATTTTGGATGAGATTCCGAAGCAGAAACTCATGAAAAATATATTAAGGTACCGTAATCTTGACCTAATCATAACTCTCGATGATTCCTCTGAGAGTAGGAGCAAATACTCAGGAGGTCGGTCAGTCTATTGATCATTCATCTGTTGGTACATCCACAGAGTTCAAACTTAAAATATTTATTAAAAAATAAACGGGACCTTCTATTATTATTCAACATTAGATGTTAGAAAGCTTGTAGCTCCATTGTAACCTTAGTTTAGGCGAAATTAAGCGAAAAATCGTCCCTGTGTGTACAGTTGTTCTAATGTTGTGTTAATGGGACACAAAATTATATTTGTTGATATTTTGACCTTAAAATCTATAATAATAACAGTCTGTCCGTGGAATGCAAAACATTTACTTCCAATGTGTATAAATGGCTGACATTTTATATACATGTACTATTTATCTTTAGAATTGTACTTGAGGCTCAAATTTGTAAAATTATATTTAGTGTTTTAAATGATTTGAAATTTTTTAGAAATATTGCAGAAAGAAACATCTTAAAAGACCTCAATATAATTAAAATATATATAAAATATTATAAGATAAAATATTTACAAGATCTACAAAATATTTACAAAATTTCTACAACGTGCCTTTGCAGCTTAGACGGTAGCGCGCGGGACTTCGGATCAATAGTTAACAGGTTCGTGCCCCGACAGGGAATACTCATTTTTTTAATGTATATGTCTTACTGGGTGTCCAAGCATTGCTGGGCCAAACAGCTAACTAAATTAATATAATTATGTAAATATTATTTAAAACTACGCATAAGAAACAAATATATTAAACAATGTGCAAGAACGTTTTAAAAATCCGCAGTTCTTTATTCTGGTTGGCGATTAAGAGACTTTCGATTTGATAGTTGTGGTAAATCATTGCCAATTTCCATATAGGGGAAATTATCGCTCAGTGTGAATAAGTATCTGCAGTAAACACTTTTTTATATTTAGAAACCAGTGCACGTAATACATTTAAAGGACACCTTTACTGTCCTATAAAAAATTGTGATTGTCACTTCAATACTTTGAATAAAAGGTCTGTGGATATATCACACGCTAAAATCGTATATTGCATTTCTTTAGTATAGATCCCTTTTACGGCTCTTACACGTGACGATTCTTAAAAAGTGAGATAACAAAAGAAAGATAATTTCCTGCAGCAGTGACGAATCGTACGTTCATCTCATAAATATCAACGGTTTAAAATGTATTTAAAATAATTATTTTACAGAGGAACATCTAAAAAATGTATTTCCAAGAAAGAGATAGAATGAGCCTTTGCACTGTAATCGTTAGCGCAGTGGACTTCTGAGCAGTGGGTCGCGGGTTCGAATCCTGGCCGCTGATACTCAAATTTTTTTCACCGCAGTTTAACTGGATAAAAGAGCTAATTATATAAATTATTAACTACAAATTATCATTTATTTATAAACAACAAATTTGAAGTGGAATCTAAAATATATATTTTTGCAACTTGATAATAGTTCGCGTAATTTTGAGGAAAGCCTACCAAAGAATACGTCACGCAGTTTGTTTTTACAAAAATTTCATTAGGCACATTCATTAAAAAGTTAGTAAGGAAAAAAAGAAGTCAGTGTACTTTTTTCTAAAAATACCATCTCCCTCGGCTCTTTGTGTAACCTAATTCGTATTCATGTTTCTCGACCTTCCAAGAAAAAGGCTTTGTTTCAAGTTTTCGTTGTTTTTATGAAAGCATTTGTTGAATGAAATGAATATGAAAACTGGCTATTCTTCTATTTTTTTTTTTAAAAAAAGACCAGCCTACTTTTATACACATTCTTTATTTTAAGAAAGAATAATTTCTTGGGTTCCAAATAAATATATTGTGAAATATTTTTTAAGTGGGTGCTATTCGTATGTATTGCTTTCGGATCTTTCTTTAAACGCTGCAGTTAATTTTTACTTTTAGATTATATTTTTAACACATTTTACACACGCATTTGACACATATTTTTTAAGTGATTTTCAATAAATGTTTATATGAGTATTATGAATTTAAATACAGTAGAACTCCAATTATCCGAACTACAGTTATCAGGATCGAACAAAACGGGTAATCAATTATCCGGATCGCTTTGAGACAAACAGAGAAAGAACAAAATCAAACATTTTAAGAGTTTCTTATCGGTGAATGATATTGGTTTTAATAGTCATTATTTATAAATTACAATAAATAAATTATATTAAATTATTCTAAAGAAAAACTCGGTTTTTAAATAAGAAATAACCTTTTTTTTTTAAATTTATCCAACTATCCGGATATTCGATTATCCGAATGGGATCTGTTCCTAATTGGTCCGGATAATTGGTGTTCTGTAGTTTTAAATCAAGTATGCGTTATATGTCAACTTCAAATTAGTAATAACCTCAAAAGAAAAATAATTCTAAACAAACTTTTAAATTATTCAAAAGAAAAACAAACTTTTCAATTATTCAAAAGAAAAACAAACTTTTCAATTATTCAAAAGAAAAACAAACTTTTCAATTATTCAAAAAAAAAAAAAACTTTTCAATTATTCAAAAGAAAAACAAACTTTTCAATTATTCAAAAGAAAAACAAACTTTTCAATTATTCAAAAGAAAAACAAACTTTTCAATTATTCAAAAGAAAAACTTTTCAATTATTTTTATAAATTACTAATTAAAATATGTTTTATTCGAATTACATTCCATTGATGACATATGAGAGTGCGTGTTTGTTATTAAGGACGTTTTAGAGACGAAATTAATATTTCAATTTAAAAATGTTTTTTATATATTTCAATATATACAACTTTTATTGAACCATTTTTCTATATAGATAAAAAAAATAAAACGTATTTATTAGGGTATACAATTTTTACGATTGATCAACCATAAAATGGAAAATAATTTAGAAATTAATTCATAATGTTTAACAGAAAAAGACAAAGCAAAATATTTCATTATGTCTACATTTTAACAAATACATAAAATTAGTTCATTACAAAATCAATTTAAAACAAGTTTCTCATCACGCAACCGAAAAATAAAAACAACAAACCCCCCAAAATAATCTCCTTGAAAAATATTTCTCAATCTTTATTTAAAAGTTACAAAGCAAAGAATTATTTTCATGAATCTGAGAAAGCCCTTCTCTTAAAGAGATGTTCAATTAAAAACAAAACCGTAAATTATTTTCTGGTAAACTGATAATCCTTAATCGAAAATGCAAAATAAATAATTTTTAAAAAGGGAATTAAAAACTGTTCGCTGCTTGTAAATAAACTGACAAAGGAAAGTTAGGACTAGTGAAACTTGTCCATCAATAACACATGTTCTTGGGTCACATTACACACAAAAAAAAGCTTAATCCCTCCTTGATTTCAGATTCTATTAAAAGAAAACAAAAAATAAAATCTAATAGCTCCAGCAAATTAATGGACTGATCGGCATTTAGGTTTTTCTTAAAAGCTGTTCACTTCAAGTTCGTATATTTTCAAAGAAATAAATTAAATTTTAAATTAAAAGTCAGAGCAGGTAACAGTTTTATTTATTGTGTACTCTTAATTTGATGTTGGAGTGTTGTTTTACGTAGATTAGAGGTAAACCTGGTTTTTTTTGTCGAAAAGAAAATGTATAGTCAATGTTTATTTTAAAGAGGACGCTATAACTAATTGTTTGTTTTAACAATACGTAAATAAGCCGGGAATTTCTTTAAAATTTTACGAGGGTAAAACTATTTTTGGGTTTGTTATGTAGCCATTATATTTCACGGCAGTATATATTTAGTATTAAAATATTATGTTGGTTCAAAATAATGGTTATTTTTACATTTATATTGGTTTGCATATCGTCGCCTCAGAGCAATATTAGGATATGAGCAAAAACAGATTTGCCTATCAAATTCATTTTAAAATTTGCTGTTTTTTACAATGCTGAATATCTAAGGCTGTAGTTCGGGGATTTCAAAAAAGGCATAAAAATGTCCGAGTGTTCCACTAAATAAAGGCACATTTTTGGTAATATTAGCAAGACCGAAAACTCATTTTCGTTTCTTTTTCAGATGTCTTACTGTTGCTCTGAGGCTACGATATCATAATTGATTTAAAATATAATTTTACTGACAATTAAATATATCCCTATTGATATCACGTTCAGGGATCTCCACTTTTTCCATCAATGCACTCAATTTTTGAATAAATGAAAATATTCTATTTTTCAATATTTATTCAATCTAATATTTTTAGTTATACTTTAAAAACTATCTCATTATTACAATGGAGTTAAAAAATTTGTAAAAAAGTAAAGTCTAGAAAAATTTATTTAAACTGCTAAGCCAAAATCGTGTAAGCGCTGTTAGGTTAATATGTAATTTTTAAAAAGAAATTAGGGTATAGTATAAAATATTTATACGTTAGTACTGTAATTTTAATGTATTATCAAGCTTATATTTTCCACAAAATGATAAAGTTTATTACATAATTATACAAAGTCTATATTTTCGGAAAGACTGTAGTAGTACTTGTTGTTTTACTATGAATCTCCTGAACTAACACTTTTATTCCTAATATTAAAACCGTTTATTATCTTCTAAATATGATCTAGTTCAAAGGAAGCAATAGCATCATTAAATAGCAAAATTACTCTTCAGCTTAATTAACTTTAATTAAAATCTGCATATTCTTCGTTTATTAAGAGGAATTGTATCCATTATATAATAATAACAATAATAATAGATCCACATAAAATCCTTTGTAGTCAAAATCTAATTTCTTTTAGCTGTTTTTTCGAGTAATAACACTAGCCAATAACAATACCTTAGTTAAAATTCCTTTTGAAGTTAACCAATCTGTTGAATATTTATATTTTTGAATAGTTATAAATGTGTTTTAAATCCTAAGGCAATCAATAACAGGATAGTAGGAACGATAAATAAAAACCATGACAAATAGTTAAGATTACCAAGCATTGTAGGCTTTTGTTTACCACATGCCTAACATATCGATCGTTCAAGAATATTTGTTTCGGTGAATAAACATTTCTTTCAGAAAAAAAAATCTAAATAAAATGTATAATTTATTTATCATATTATTAATTCATAATACTCTCTGTGATAATGCTTCTTACCATATGATACATTTTCGCATCATCTGTATTTAAAAGAATTGTGCTGATTACACGATTGCAGAAATTTCCCCACATCCTAATAATTCAATTTGAAATTAAACTAATTATTAATTAATATAAATGTTAATTAATATGACAAATATGGCATTTTTTATGTTTGACAAGTTTGGAAAAAGGATAAAATTGAGTTTCAAGGTTTACTGATACATAAGTAAAAAATCAGATTATATAAATGCATCAAAACAAATGAGCTATTATTAAAAATAACAAACCCTTCTACAAAAGTATTTATGCTGACAGAGATTAACCATTTTTGGACTCGAAACTTAATACTTAAAATATGTAACCCTCTGACGCTCATGGACGTTATATCACGTCCAGAGATCTCCCGTTTTTCCATCGATGCATCGAGTTTTTAAACTCATAAAAATACTTCATTTTTCGATATTTTTCAAATTTAATATTTTTAGGTATAACTTAAAAGCTACCTCTTTAAAATGAATTGAAATTTCGGTAAAATATATCAAAGTGCGCGCCCAGGAAAAAATATGTAGAATTCAACCAGTGAAAAAACGTTTTGCAATTGCTAAAATAACGTGAGAGTCAGTGGGGTAAGTTACTTTATCAGTGTTTACTCTAGAAATAAAAAGGGGCAGGGCGCTGTTGGTAGTAAAAGGACACCCCGTTTTTGAAAAGGCAATTCTTGTTTTTAAAAGGGCACTTGAAGAAAAAAAGTTTGGGGTGGGTGTGGCCACCCGTTGACACATCGGACCTGTGACCAAACAAAAAAAAGTTCCGATTTATTGTTTGACATTGCACTAGAGCTACATATTGAGCTATTGTTGACGGTTCGGGTTCTATCCCGAAGGAAAGACCCATACAAAATTGTCTTTTTATGAAGATACTACTTAAAATCCAAAATTTGACATTTAAAAATTAATGTTTTCCCTAAAAACTAAATCTATAAGTTCGCCTAATCAGGCCCCTTACAAAACTGATGTAAAGGCTACATAAATCCAAAATTTGGTAGTAAAATGTCTAATATCTCGCCCCAAACAATCTTCTCTTTAAAAAGAACACAGAGAAAAAAAACTTTCGGATTCGGCAACCAATAGGTCCAATAGGAGACAACCAATAGGATTCGTGGAATGCCTCGTGCTCGAAATTACCGCGGAATCATCGCTATTGCACAACACGCGTAGTTAAAATGGAGTTTGTTTTCTACTGTCATTATTCACTTAATTCTAATTTACACAAATTATTTTTAATAGATTCCTTTTTTTTAAAGACATCTAGGAAAGCAAGGCCGCAGAGGGCGGTATTTTTGAAAAAGGGGCACAAGGGCACTATCGAGTTGAAAAAAGGGCGGGAAAAAGTAAAAAAATGTACAAATCGTATAAAAATTAAAAATTTTACAGGTTGGATTTTGAGTAGGAATTTGCATAAATGATGTGCACTACCTAATGTAGTTAGTATCAGTTACATTTCGGAGCCATTTCAATAACGGTAATCATAAGATGCTCCAAACAAAAATTAAATTGACATTCTTTCTTGTTCGACATTTAGAATATATCTACTTTAATAATTCACCCATTTTATGCGACAGTGCTTTCAAAAATGAAACCTTTGTGTTGTGCGTAACCGAATAACCGTGACTCTGCATCTAGAAAATTAAATTTATCACTGAAAATGATTTAAAATGGCGCAGTTAAGGACAAGCCGACATTTCTAACACGAAAATTTAATCATAAAAATGTAGAACTCTTTTTGGGATTAAAGATTATGGTGACACAATTTTTTTTTTATTTTTAAAGTTCAAAGATTTTAATACAGTTAAAAGGATTTCGTTTTCTAGCCTAGATATATTATTCTGGGACTGTTCTGTTTGAAGATAGATCTTTGAAGAATCTGCAAGACCTTACTCCCTTAGTCTCTCGTTCATTCATCATATATTCAACAATGATGCAAATACTAACAAATGTTATAACATTGAGTATTTATTTCAGTTAATTTACAAAATTAATATTTTCTCTATAATATCGTACATTTATAATATCCATTTATTCGAAATTATATAATCTAATCCGAAAAGATATTACAAAACGCTTATGATATTGCTTGAAACAATTTACACGACTACAATAAAAAATAAACTTTATAATATAATTCCTGAACATATTATGCATAAAAAATATTTATTTTATTAAACGTTTTATAAGTAATGGCTGAATAATACTATATTGGCTGTTACTGAAACAAAATTTTACAATTTTAACAGAACGTGCTGTAATTAAAATATAACAAAATAAATAAATAACTAGAGGCGTAAGCATAAAATTTTATTTAAAATTGACAATAAAATTGGCAAAAGATATACAAAAGACAAATTTTAATCTAATCCAAAAGTTTATAATAAAAGCCATTGTTAATTTAAGCTACTATTACATAACGTTCAATAATTTGCTTTATATCGGTTGCTATTCAATTCTCCAAATATAAATAACTGTTTTTTTTCTTATATCCCTCTATTTACTCAATGAAGAAATAACATTCCTAGTAGAATAAATAACAGCATAAACATCTTCAAAATCCTAAATTCTATATCAGTTTTTACATTCAGTCAATATTTTTTACATTTAAATCTATGTTTCCACAATAAACCCAACCACATTTATTGGCATCAAATATCCAACTAAAAAAAAACTTCCATCTAATCATAAATAACAATATTTATTCACACTAAAAACGACTCTTCAGAACCGAAAAACGCCACTGGCCAATAACAAAGACCCTAATTTCTGCGAATACCAGATACCAGGATCCTCATTGGGTCACTGACACAAGCTCCCATCTTCCCAAGCTCTTAATACGTATATCTATAATTCGTGGCAAGGAAATAGACAGAATAAAAAAAAAGATGGAACGAATGGCGCCCGTCATATTGGGGGCTTTCCATTTATCTGACTTCCACAGCTTGGATAATTTATTCTGAGAAGATAATGCCCTGATATTAGTTGAATGACATGGCGGAGGCGTCATCAATGGTATAAGAACATTAAGTGTTGATTCTTGGTGAAGGTGTGGATGGTAATATACCTTTTGATAGGGTTTTATTACGATGAAATATTAAGGAAATCGTCGTGCTGTGGCACAGTAGATGTATTATAAGTGTGAGGTGTTGTATGGAAGCTTTGTTCTTGTAATGGTGTAATAAAATACTGTGTGTATTGTCACCAGGAAGATAATACTGTAGTAAATTATGGTGTTATTAATAAAACTTATTAGTCTAATAGACAAGCATAATATTACTTAATATCTAGGTTTATAGGTGAAAACACTTACTGAATCTTCATATATAAAAGCCAAGTATCACTTGCTGACTCATTGATCACGAAATCTCCAGATATGAAAGTCCTAGAGAACTTAAATTTGGTTCATAATTTCATTTTGTGCCCTAGGGGTGTACTAAAAATGAATTAAAAAAATTCGAACTGTAACTGCCAAAATAAAGATTTTTTTTAAAGGCCTTTCCATACGATTAACATGGAGGACATGTAACAATGCAATATTTCAAGATTGTAGCAATGTAACATTTTAATACCATGTGAGGAGGATTAAACGATACATTTTGATTGGTTGATGAGTAAATATTATCAAAATGGTGAAATTAGTTACAAAATTATAAATTGAACCGAAAAGTAACTAAAAACACATTTTTATTCTCATTGCACAAAAATGTACTGCATTTTATTTTAAATTTGTATGTTACCGACAATGTATGAAGGGCAGGAATTCTATAGAATGCCTAACGTTTTTCGGCTAAGTATAAAATATTTTAATATTGTTTTAGACTAAGTATAAAATATTTAAATCTTTGAAAAAAAAAGTCTGTAAATTTGTTTTTTATACAAATCTACAGTTTCATTCCGAGCTTGACGAAATTTTGCACACTTGACCTGCAAAATAAGAAACATGTCACTCTCTACATGAGATTTCGAAGAAGATACCCTTAAGCAGAAATAACTTCTTACTAAACCCGCAAGATTGCGCCACGGTGAAGAAATCGGCCAACACTCCGGGTAAAGTAAGGGCAAAGATGGGTACGCGGGTCTAGTATCTTTTATAAGCTGAAATTCTATTAATACTTCTTGAACAATTATTCTTAAATATACTGTGACATAATATACCTAATAGTTACACTAAGTTATAAGTGTTAACATGTTTGTTGAACTTGTATATGTGTTAAACATACGCTTATCGATAAAACCTTAAACAAATTTTAAATTATATTTAAATAAATTGCACTTTTTATGTAAAATTTTATTTCCGCTTGAATTACCAATTTTCTACAAATTTTATTACAAACTAATATTTTGATGGTAAAAGAAGACATTAAAAATGTATTATTAAATAGAAAGTTTATAAATATAATCCAAATGTAATCATTTAAAGTGATTAACAAAAGTTATTTTTATTTAATTTATATAAGTATTCTTTTTTTAATATTTTAAGCTATAAAAAACTATAAAAGGAAATAGAATTATGAACAATTAGATTTTTAAATTATATTTTTGCAAGAGTAAATAATATTAAAAAAAAAACATTTTGAGAAAGGAGCAAGTAAAAGATAGATTTATCACACATTTAACTTAACTTACTGTTTGACACTAGTATTTTTTTGATTTGATAATTTTAAGTATTTTAATATGGAACTACTAAATTGATCTAGAAATAAACCACCAAACATAAAATAGTGATATTAATCCTTAAACTCAGTCTTAGACTGAGATTTTGAGAAAGATACATATTTATATCTCGGATTTATATTTCACATGTTATATTCAATCATTGATTGTGTCGATATTTTCTTTTAAAAATGCGTGTATGTGACATATAAACGTCCTCTGAAAAATTTCTAAGGTTGTGTTTTTGGTAGTCTTAATAAAAAATATATTGCAAACGTAGATATAGTATACATTGCGAACGTCTTATTTGTTTTTAGATATACTTTTGTATGCTATGTGCGTAAAAGCAATAATGTTCTTGACAATGTAAAAAATAGTTTCCGAAAAAGATCAAAACGTTTTCTCCATGAAACGTCGCACATATTGAAATTGATATTTTTACAGCTGTTGTATTCGTCAACAAAAATAAGGTTAAATGTAAATTTTGAATTAATATCAAAAAGCGCACTTCCTTAGTGAAGTACTAGCTGAAGTGTCCGGTTTTGCCCTAGGAAAAAATATATGTGTTTATATAAGATTACATATAAACGTATTCTATATAACCATATTTATATAACAATATTTTAGTTTAGTTCCGTTAGCGATATATTTATTTATTACTTTTTTATTCATTTGACGATATTTTAATTGATTTGGCAACATTCTTTATTAATTTGGCGATATTTTTGCTCATTTGGCGATATTTTTGCTCATTTGGCAATATTTTTGCTCATTTGGCGTTATTTCAGCAATATATTGACGATATTTCTTCATCAACCAATCAGGATGCATCGTTTATATACCCTCATAGCTAACTAACTATGTAAGAAATGTTACATCGTTACAACGTCGAAATATAGCATTCATACAGTATTGCATTCTTTTAATTAAGTTTTAGTATGAAGTCATAGGGGTTTAGCGTGTTAAGGGGTGGGAAAAAGGGAAGGGATTTGGTTGTTCAAAATTTTATGCAGACAAGTTATCTTTCTCTTGCTTCGAAGATCAAGTGTACCAAATTTCATCAAGATCGAAATAAAAGTGTAGATATGTATTAAAAACAAATCCAAGCACAGACATTCTTTATATATCGCAACATAGATATCGCAACATCTCAGTTTAAAATAATATTTAAAATCCATAGTGTTTAGCACAATTAGCGATGAATAGTATTGGAAACTGCGAAATTTTATTATTTTCAATGCATCTGGTAAACATTGTAGCATCTTCGTTTCATTTGTTTAATGCATTACCTAAAAACTAACAGTACAATCTTGTTTTGAAAAATCTTTAGACTTTTTTTAAAATACTAAAAAAAATATAATCAAAACCTAATACATTTCAATATAATATCTAACAAGAGTAACAACGATCAATACAGAAGTGTGACAATATATCATTATAGTAAAAACTTCAAATCTGTAGGATAGAAAAATATAATTTTTAAGAAAGGGGGTTTAAGAAATGCATGATCCATAAATATTATTCTTTAAATACTATAATAGCACACCGAGATACTTTTAATGATACTTTAAAGTTTATAATAAATTTAAAAAAAAACTTTGATAAATGTTACGAAATACATGAAAACAACGCTAGAAATAACAGCTCTTCAAAACCTTTCGAGCCAAAATGACTTATTCTTTTTTAATCAGATGAATAAATTTCACGATAATAAATCACGAACGTGGATAAGTATATATATAACCTACATTGTGGAAGACAATCGCAACAAGCAATTTTTTTGGGGGAATAAACAACAAAATTCGAGTAACACTTGTGACTATTCCCCATGCGACATTGTTTGGAATTGTTCCAATTTTGCCATTTTTTTTTTCATCGTGTACGATGATAGTGAGGACAAAACGTAATTTATGTCGAAGCTTCTACCGAAGGAAATAAAAATCGGGTTTTATTTTTCCCTGATGCCCAAATTATAATGTCTTAAAATCAATTTACTAAAACTTTATTGATATTTATTGTGTTCCCCAACACGATGTCTCTTGTTTTATTCTGTCATTGATATCCCCAAACGTATGGATTAATAGAATCAAAGAGTGCAAACCTTCAGAGGCTAGCCCGATGTGGACGTTTTGGAAATATTTTCAAGTAATAAATCATTTCTGACAAATATTTTTTTTGTGGCAGATTGTGTGCTTGGTGCAATTAAGCAATGAATGTAAGATTTTTTTTTTATTTTGGAAAAATTCCAAATAAAAACCTCCGAGCCAAACGAAATATATTCTATATAATAGAATATTTATAAAGAATTACTTGAATAACATTAATACGAAAGTGGTTATTTATATTTTTTTTCTGTGGTCATCTTGTTTATCTAATTTTTGTTGTTAAACGTATGCTATAGAAAGTGTTTTTGGCTGGAAGCATATGTTTCTTTTAAGCAATGGACATTAAATGACATTTAAAAGTTTATGACCACTTTGATTTTTTTTTTTTTTTTATATAAAATATATATATTTCAGTCACTACATAAGCATTGTTCAAACTTCGTTATTAGTAAAGAAAACAAGTTTGAGTATTAGTTTTTATAGAAGTTGTAGTATCAGTTTTTATGAAATTTGTAGTTTCAGTTTATAGGAAATTAATAGTATTGTAGCGGCGGCTTATATAAAGTGTAGGTGTTGGTTTTTCTTAAAGAGACAACTCAGTTGATTAGGTTATAAGTTAAAGATATTTACTAGAACACTATATTTACAAGTTTTAACAGCTTAAAATGCTCAGCTTTGTGAGCGTGAAAAAAGCGAGCTCATGGTTCGCCTGCTTAACGGAATCTTAAAAACAAAAACAAACCATTTTGCGGGTTGCCAGAAAATCACGTCATTTGGCGCCGTATCCCAAAGATGGCTATTTCGCCACAGCGCCAAATGAACAAAGTGATGTGATTGGCCCGAACATACTCCCGGCCATAAAACCCTTAAGGGGTTTTAGCAAAGGCAAGAAGTACACTTATAAATCTTATACATATTGAAATTAAACACTAGTACATGAAAAGGGCAGTTTACAAATCTTGGTGATAGGACGGACAAACTGGCTATCTTTGGTTCGCAGGGTAACTACTCGAACAAGTCCATCTTTGCCTTTATGAGTCTCAACAATGCGTCCTAAAGACCACTTGGTTGGTGGAAGAGTAAAGTCCTTTAGAAGCACTAGCTCTCCTGGTTCAACGTTGGGTTGTTGTGACATCCACTTTGGTCTAGTTTGAAGACGATTCAGGTACTCTTTTCTCCATCTAACCCAGAAGTGTTGGTGTAGCTGTTGTAACCTTTGCCAGCGATCTAAACGATTTTCTGAAATTTCCAGCAGACTCGGTTCAGGTGGTAACTTTATAACGTCTCCAACAAGGAAATGGCTTGGAGTAAGCGGAGTCATGTCATCGGGATCTGAGGTCAATGGACAGAGAGGTCTAGAATTCAAAGTGGCTTCGATTTGAGCTAGAACGGTAGACATTTCTTCGAAGGTTAGTCTAGCATTTCCTAATATTCGTTTTAGATGGAACTTCGTGGCTTTTACTGCTGCTTCCCACAGTCCACCGTGATGAGGGGAAAAGGGTGGAATGAAATGCCACGTGACGAGATCATTGACTAATGTAGCTGAGGCATCAGTTTCTATTTGCTTGATACATTTGTTGAAATCCTCAGTTAAAACTCTTGACGCGCCTTTGAAGTTAGATCCTTGATCACTGTACACGTCTGAGCATAGACCTCTTCTTGAAGTAAATCTACGAAATGCAGCTAAGAAAGCATCTGTAGATAGGTCTGAAACTACTTCGAGATGAACGGCCTTTACCGCAAGGCAAATGAATACAGCAACATATCCCTTATAGGACGGTGCTTTGCGTGTCTTGTTACTCTTCAGCTCGATTGGGCCGAAATAGTCCACACCAGTGTGGGTGAATGGTCGAGAAGTATTTACACGAGGATGGGGAAGAATACCCATTTGTTGTTCGGAGGCTGTGGCTTTGTGTCTCCAGCATTTGATGCACTCGTGAATGATTCTTCTCACAGTATTTCTGCAGCTCAAAATCCAATACTTTCTTCTAATGATACTCATCACTAACTGCGTACCTCCATGTAATGTATCTGCGTGAGCTTTCCTTATTATGAGCTTGCTTAGGGAACTAGATGAAGGTAAGATGATAGGATGCTTCTCTTGAAAAGGTAAGTCTGAGTTCTGTAACCGTCCACCAAGTCGTAGAATGCCTTCTTTGTCTAAGAATGGGGCTAAGGTTAACAGCTTACTTTTAGAAGGTAATGGTGTTTTGTTCTGAAGTGCAGTAATTTCTTTAGGAAATTCGTAGCTTTGATCAAGTTTGACGAGGGAAACTAAAGCTTTGTTTATTTCAGTCGACGTCAAATGACCGGTTTTTCTTTCATTCATTGAACATTTGCAATTTTCAATAAATCTTAGGCAGAGGCCTGTCACTCTTGTTAACTTAGTTAAAGAGGAAATTTTTTCAATCAATTCCCATTTTGGTATGACTTGGACCAAATGAGTTGACGTTGTCTCGAGTTCAGAATTGTCCACTTTAAGGGTTTGTGGCCAAAATTCGGGTTGCAGCGTTAACCAATCAGGACCCTTAAACCAGAATTCATTGTGCAGTAGATCTTGAGATTTTAGTAATCCTCGGCTTGGTATGTCTGCGGGATTAGAAGAAGATGGTACATACCTCCACTGAGCATTTGGTGCCTTCTCGTGGATATCTCCAACTCTGTTGGCTACGAACGTCTTCCATCGGCTTGGCTGTCCTCTCAGCCAGGCTAAGACGATAGATGAATCTGTCCAGGCATAGATGTTTGTAGGCTTGATCTTGATATCAGAAAGAATAGAAGATATTAGTTTTGCTGCAAGTGAAGCTCCGCACAGTTCTAAACGAGGTAATGTCACAGGCTTGAGTGGTGCAACACGAGTCTTAGATGAAAGCAGCTGGGTGAAACAACCTTCATTGGTTTCTATTCTGACATATGCAGCAGCCGCATAAGCTTTGGTAGATGCGTCGCTGAAGACATGTAGCTCTACTTTAGGATCTTGGTCGGGATCGTAGCATATCCATCGAGGAATTCTTATCTTCTCAATTTCTGGAAGGTATTTCGCAAAATTTGTCCAACGCGTGCAAATGTCTTCAGGAATTTCGTCGTCCCAATTTATGCTTGCTAACCAGAGTTCTTGAATCATTATCTTTCCAGTAATGATTAGTGGGGAAATCCATCCTAGAGGATCGTACAGCTTGCTGACATCTGACAAAATGGATCGTTTCGTGGGACAATCAGTTACTGGATCGAACTTAACTTGATAACTAAAGGAGTCACTTTGAGGGTGCCAAAATAGACCTAACGCTTTTACCATCGGATCTAAGTCTATTCGAACATCTTGAATTTCTTTGAATTCTTGAGGAATATTTTCTAACACATCGTTACTATTGCTGACCCATTTTCGAAGAGAAAATCCACCTTCTGATAGCAGCTTTACAATTTGATCTTGCTTCTGAATTGCCTCCGTGATGTCTTTACCTCCTGAGAGAAGATTATCCACATAGAATTGATTAGATAACATTTCAGTTCCCAGGGGATAGGTAGATCGTCCATCTTCGGCAAGTTGCTTTAATGTACGTATTGCAAGAAAGGCAGATGATTCCATTCCGAATGTTACAGTGAGTAGCTTGTAGTCTTCGATAGGATCGAACTTAGAACTCCTCCAAATTATTCTTTGATAATCTGTTTGTTCCTCATCTATGAGTACTTGTCTGTACATTTTCTCGATGTCGGCGGAATAAGCGATTTTTAGTAGACGCCAGCGATGTAGCAAAGCAGAAAGATTCTCCTGAATATTTGGTCCCTTTAGTAACTTATCATTTAGTGAGGCACCTGAAGTGGTCTTCTGACTTGCATTAAATACCACTCGAAGCCTCGTAGTTGTGCTGTCCTCTTTTATCACGGCGTGATGAGGAAGATAATATCCAATGTAGTCTTGGTCTTCAACCTTGACATCATCACTCGGATCCACTCTGGACATATGGTTCAATTCCAAATATTCCTTAATGCATCTTGAATATTGCGAATGAAGAGCAGGATCTCTTTCTAGCTTTCTTTCCAAACGAAGGAACTGAGATATCGCAATTTTCTTTGATTCGCCTAACTTTGGAGAATTGTCCTTGAACGGCAACTTAACTTTGTAACGACCGTTTTCCCTCTTACAATTGTTACGAAATATCTCTTCACACATCTCATCATCAGATGTGTACGCTTTGGTAGATTGAACTTCTTCGAGTTCCCAAAAATTTTGCATATCACTGTGCAGATCTGTCAAACTATGCAGACAAACTAAATTTGTAGTCTGTAATGCTGTAGATGCTTCATGAGACTCGCATCCCACACCAGAATCCAACCAAACCTAGTGTTCTGGGCCATGGGACAGTTCTTCGTACCTCTTAAACATCCATCTAACAAGATTGAAGGATATAGGTCTGCACCAAGAATAAGATCAATTTTCTTATTCCCAGAAAAGTTTGGATCAGCTAATGTTAAACCTCTTATGTGCTCCCAACTTGGTTTCTGGATGGTAAGCTTTGGAGCATATCTGGTGAGATTCTTCATCACTAATGCGGACACTTCATTAGCAACGACTTATGAATGAATATTTTTAAGAGTAATGCTAGTGGCTTTGTAGCATGGTTTTACGTTTTGATTTCCTATTCCAACTATCTGAGTATGTATAGGTTGTTTCTTTAATCTTAAACTTTGAGCTAAGAACTCGGAAATAAATGTTATTTGCGATCCTTGATCCAAGAGTGCTCTCGCTACTATTTCATTTCCAAATGTGTCTGATATCTTAACGATTGCTGTACTTAACAGAACTGTGTTGACTATGGGTTGCTTGCTTTGAGCAACATGTGAAGTAAATTCAAGACTTTCTTGGGGAACGTTGGAAGAATTGCTTTCAGGAGAAGATTCAGTAGAATTAGTACTTTTAACTATTGCTTCGTGCAACAAAGAATGATGTCTTCTTTTACAGATACGACAAAAATTTTTACTCGAACATTGTCTTACTGGATGTGAAGCTGACATACAGTTAAAGCAAAGGCTTTTACTCTTAACTACTTGCAGGCGTTCAGCATCTGTCTTGCTGAGAAACACCTGGCACCTGGAAAGACAGTGATCAGCGTTACAGAGTGTGCAAACAGCTTTCGAAACGTGGCAGCTTGACTTAACATATGTCGACTTTGATGTGATCCCTGGTTTGCCAGTAGCTCGTGTATTCTCACTTATAGCTTCCAATGTTCGAAATCTACCTTCTAAGAATGATAGTAAATCTTGAAGTGTGGGAATGTCTGTTTTGGAAGAAAGACCTTGTTCCCACAACTGTAGCGTATCTGCTGATAATTTTTGAGCTATTACAAATACTAATATTGGATCCCATGAATTTATGTTGATACCTAAATTTCTAATAGCAGCCAAACATTCTTGAGTTGTATCTAATAACGACTTCACCGATTGAGAATTATCATTAGTTTTCTGTTGAAAAAGAAACCTTTTTAAAGTAACATTAATTAACATTCTTTTGTTTTCATAACGATCATTTAGTATCTCCCAAGCGCTCTTATAATTCGAAGAAGTAACTGCAAAATGCTTGATCAGCTTTTCAGCCTCTCCTGATACTTGTGACTTTAAATAGAATAGCTTTTGCACTTCGGAAAGCGATTTATTTTCATGGACCATGGCAATAAATAGATCGCGAAATGATGACCAATCTTCATATAATCCATTAAATATTGGAATTTGTACCGGCGGTAACCTTAATTCATTAGAATAATCCTTTGGAAGAACAGCGGTTTGTTTACTAACATCAGTGTTCGAATTGATTGGCGGGAAACTTTGTTCCATTTCACTTTCGATTTCCGAATAGTTATTCGTGAAGAATTCTTCTACCTGGTCACTGAAATCTTCTTTTAAATAAGAATTGTCTTTCGCTATTCCGTTTGTTAAAATCTGTTTGTGATTACTTCGAAATTCTTCATAGAAATTCTGAAAGTTCTTTAAACGAATTCGAAAATAATTCAAAGTTTTGCGTTCTTTGGAATCTTTCTTATAGTTTCTTACTAACTTAATCATGCTTTCATGAATATCATTTTGAAGACTTATCATAGATTCCATATTTGCCATATCTTAAGATTACTTTGAATCTAGTAAATACTAAACGAAAGTTCCAAAATCAACTGACCTGTGCTGCGACTCAGACGGACCAGCTTGTATCGGCGGCTTATATAAAGTGTAGGTGTTGGTTTAGTATATTTACTATTTAAATACAAATTGAACTATTTAAAAAAGGTTTTTAATTAAATGGAAGAGTATGAAGAACCTTTAAACAACAAAAGTATTTTTATGAAAATAATTCAGTTAAAATATTCGACAAAGCGTTTTAGTAGACTTTAATTCCGCAATGTAACCTAAAAATAGACAGTTTAATTTTCCTGGGCACATTTCTTTACGCAAGAAATGTGCTATTTGCACTTATTAAAGTTCGACTCCAAGCTTGTTGTAAAATGGAGCATAGATATTTACTCTAAAGCTTTATTTCGTGGTTTAATGTACAATTGAAAACGTGAGTTCAAAAACAAGGCAGCTCCACTTTTTTTCTGATTTATATTTTTTTTTACTTATTCCCGTAAATAAAAAATCCTCTATCCATTAATGCAAGAACGAAACAGTTCTAAGCTTTGACTATAAAAATATAAATGAAAACGAGCTTATACAACGCAATAAACGATCATTGTTTTTCGTCTTTGAAGAACAATTTTGAAAACTGGAGCTGCCTTGTTTTTGCACCCATTGCTCAATCTAAAGAATTGCAATCTATAGAAGTGCAATCTATAGAATTGTACTACAAACTTCGCGAATGTCAATATTTATAAATAAATAAAAGTAACAACAAACTGTATAGCAAAAAATATTTTTATACAGAAAATAAACATTACTTTAAACGTAAATATTTAGCATTTTATTAAGTATCCTACAAATTAAAATGGCTTATAATTATAATGGCTTTCTTATTTCATTATAAAAATACGGAAATGTATGTTTATTTTTATTATTTTTTTTACATTGTTTAATTTTTCGAAATAATATTTTTTTTATTCATTCAAAAGTATTACCTCCCATATTTGTTGCAAAAAATTCCTTTACGATATTTTCTCTAGTTACAAATATTATAATTTTAATAAAACAACTAAATTATAAATTTCATTTTTTGTAAAAAAAAATTCTAAAGATCTTTAATTTATAAATTCCAAGTTCCTTATGTCGCTATTTTTATGTATGTATGTAATGTTTTAAGTTATAATTTTATAAAGATTGTAGTGTTATTTACAATTGGTTATGACAACGTCATATTTATTTTTATCACCTTACTTTGCTAGAAACTGGTCATAAAAATATACAAATATCACTTAAATGTACATTTTTATTCCTCGCAAATGTAGAACAAGAAATTTATATATCTTAATTAATATAACTATTTTCTAAATCATACATTTTATTTTACACATTTAACAATTAAAGTAAGCTTTTGTGCTACATTACACTAAGTTACTATTTTTCGGTTTCAGTCAGAAAATAAATAATTTTCATGCATTTTTTAATAAAATTAAACTTTTTATCCAAATCAAGATAAACTATTCACATCGAAAATTAGTAAAAAAAATTAAATAAATGTTTTGCTTAACTTTTAATTTAAAAACAGCAGCTACAAATTATTTATACAAACCAAAGCTTTAAAATAGAAACTTGCAATTTTATTTATGGTCTTAAAATAACTTGTAGAAAATTTTAATTTTTTTAATAAATTATATGCAAGTTAAACATACATTCAACACTTTGTTATTTATGTAGATGTCACCCTTAGAAGAAATAATTTCGCGTAAACATAGATGTTCCCATCTTGATAATTTATTTAATTATCTAATAATAATAATTAATTAAAAATAATTTAATTATCTAATATATCACATAATAGAATAAAAAAATTGTAAAAAATCGACTGCAAGTAATTTACCCTCAAATGAACAATTACAATTTATACCGAAATTCCAGTGCTAATTCCATACCATTGAAAAAGAAATCAAGACGACTTGTTTTTCTCTGCATCTACGGTTTCTTTTTATCGGATTTAAAATAATTTTTGTGCAATGACTATCCCATAATAGAATTAAAAAAAAAAATTAAAAAATCGATTTCAATAACTTTAGTCATACGTAAATCTCAATTAAGTTAATCCAATTTTAATATATTTGTTCTCTATATTTTTTCGATGTGACTGTCATTTGATTATTCGTCACCGTAATAAATTATTAAATTAAAATTATCAGCAGTATAGACATGTAATTTTAAGAAAATTGAATTCATTTTATTGTATTTTTTTGTGTAATGGGAAATTAACATGTCAGTTGTACAGGTGAGTTAATTTCATTACACTAGGTGACTAGTTCCGAATAAAAACTTAAATAATTAATAAACTTTAGATTTAAAAAAATTATTACCATATCGTGGACTATATCTTTAGTTATGTCATCAAAATCACCCCAAGTTTTTCTCATAATTTTAATGAATTACGGGTTTCTTATTTTTAAAATAATTTATTATATTCTCGCAAAATTACTCAGAAATTTATTAGTTACTGAAACATTTGTGGACAACAATAGTACGCGGCTACATTACAAGTATATGGTTATTATTTCGCAATTTTAACTAATCTGTAAATCTGCGAAAAATTTAACCATTCGAATCATTAAAACTGAATCTGTACCTGGTAAAGCTTACATTTATTATCGATAATGTGCTTATTATAGAGCAAACAAAACGCGCTCATTCATTTGACAATAATATTGTGAAATTTAACCCTTTGTGGTCGTGGAATATCTTTGATATTTACGTTTTTTTTTATAGAACAGTTACATTTAATTCCTGTTCTTTTCAAAGGGATATTCATTAGCGTGTTAATTTGACTTTTGGGGTGGATAAGTATAAAAATAAAAAGTGATGCGTGAATCTGAGTATTAATCTTAGTTTACCAAATATATATTTAGTATTTTGTGACATTTGCCAATTTAATAAAAAAAACAGGATTTGTGTGTAATTTAAATCTGAAGAAAAATTTAGATCATCACCACAACTGCTGCTTCTATATAACAAAAATAGTTTTTATTAAAGTTTGGGAGATGATAATTTTGCAAAAACAAGAATACGTTTTTCTCTTTCATTTTAAAGAACAGATAAAAACAGATATCACATCGTTAATTTGCTGATTGAGAGTCGCCTCACCATCACAAACGGTTAATTTTATCAACGAAATTTTATATAATTGCAATTCTAAACAGTCTTATTATTATTAGCGGGGATTATCAGAAGACATAAGATAATGAAATATAAACAAACTCACCAATAGCAGGCGCGAATATATTCAAGTACAGGCAGTCTTCACTCTGGTTAGTCAACATCGGCAAGAGTCTCTGCAGGTACCTCAATCTCCCCAACGGCATCTTCTTCAGAGCCTCAGTCTCGTTCTTGACATCAGGCCACTTCTGCGGACACACGGAACCGTAACTGTCTGCCAGACGGACACCCTTCCAGTGGGGGGATGTCACAGGGGGCATGAAACGGAGGGCCCCTGTGGGGGCCCCTGCATAAGGGACCCCTAGAAACACCTCCACTGGTTGCAACTGACGGTTGGATAAAGTGCTTATGAATCCACGTAGTGTACCGTATCTGGTATGTACCACTCTGGTACTGAGGTGGCGGGAGTCCAGTTCCATCTGGTTTATGGATATTACAAAGTTTTCCAGGAGTGGTAATATTGTAATGAAGGATAGAAATAGGTTGCGTATTGTTGTCATGTTTAATGATGGACAACAGTTGGAGTGTATTTTCAGTACATTCATTTTGGAAATAGTTATAAGTGTAAGTGGTTCTAATTCTTAGAACCAGTGTGCGCAACGCATTATGAAAGTACGAAAAATAAAATTGGACTTATAAAAAAAATTTCAAATATGATAAAAAACTAAGTTTTTTATAAAATGCAGTTAAACAATGGTATACTTCTTAAACGACACTCTCAATATAAGTATGATCAAACCACAAATAAATTTTAGAGGAATTAGTAACGTAATTAATCGACGTCTTAAGTATTAAATCGATATACTTTTTAAATAACGAACTGTCAATTTTAAATTAGAATAAAAATATTCAAATATTTTTAATAAAAAAATTTATAAATAAAACAATTTGGTTTATTTTAAATATAGAAAACTCGCAATCCCTAAAGTAAAAAAATATAAATATAAAAAAAACGTCAGTTTCGACAATGGTATCTTATAAGACCTTTCACCCTGACCGCACAATTCCGTTCACTGAAAAATTCAGACACCGAACTAATTCACCACAGAGAGAACCCGTGTCACTCTTCAAACTTCTCTACCTCTCTCCGGTCGGTGATCCTCAGAGGCAGTGGAGGTGATGCTGCTCTTGCGCTTCCCTAATCCCAACTCCTGGAATTTCGGAGAACGCGTGGTGGGGTGGCCGGTTTGACTAGCAGCGCGTGCGCACTGCTCATTCAAAGAGATCTTTTACTTGTTTAAACCATTGACGAATGATTCATTTTTTCTTTCATCATCCTTTGCGTAATTGTGCATATTCAATTGAAAAAAGTTTTAAAGTATATAAATTTTGTGGTTGTCTTTGTTTAATATATATAATAAAATAATTAAAACTTTTTTATTGTAAAATTGAAAAATAATTTCGTTAATTTTTAAGATCTTTTTAAATTCCGAAAATAAGAATTCAGCTAAGTTGAACATTCTAAATATTTAAAAATAACTTTTAAGTTGTACTTTGTTTTAGAAAATGAAGACAGTATATGAAAAGCATAATATATAAAAATGCATATCAAATGGCTTAATTACTAATTCAACATGTGTAATGCATTGATTGAATAACTAATTTAACCAGACACATGATGGTATAATATATATAGCAGTTAATTTTTACAGTTTTTAGGAAATCAAGAATATTATTATTTTAAAAAAAATAAGTGTTAAGTTCTTCCCAAACAAAATATAAGTTTATAAAATTTTGAAATTCTAGAAAAGTGTAGTTGACATGAATTGGTTTCAACAAACAAGCAAATGAATTTTGACGAATTAACAAATTGGCTTATCTAAATCCTGTAAATAATGTAACGTCAAAGCGGTTATTTAATAAGATTTGCACTATAATCATTCATCCTATTTATCATCATATTTTCTTAATTTTTTAATTAATAATTGTACTTTTAAACAAATTACAAGTTACCCATTCATGATTGATATTTTAATTAATCATTTAAATTTTTTACCAGCCAAGAGTGTATATTCGTTCGTATATTTGAAAGTGTTTATTCGTTAGTATATCGCAGTTTTCCCAACAATACACATAATTTAAAAATTCATTAAAAAAATATCTTCTTTTTTTTACGTTTTAGAGAATATTGCAAAATCTTTTTCTTTCTAGAATAATTGAGCAAAATTATTTTCTTAACAAAGTAATTCCTTGCAAATATAAATTAAAATCTCCAGCAGTAAAAACAAACTTATAGATACGATATTTAGTTTATCCCTCAGAGAGTTAAATGATATAATTACATTTTCATCCAACATATGTAATACAGATAATGCGCTTTCTAATACTTTTAAATCCATGCAATATTTCAAACTAAAATATGAGGACACACATTCCATCGTACATTAAGAATATGCTTAGAAAATTTAGAAACTGAAATGCTTCTCTGTAAAGCTAAGGTTGAAATCTTACATAAGTAACAAGATACTAAGCAGTAGTGTGTTAATTTACAATATAATAAACCCCTTAACTTCATTTCTGGATAAAATACGCCCTAACTGCTGTTGCACAATAAGTGTAAATTCATTACGTTAATCTCCACCTAACACCGCTAAGGAAATGACCATCAAACGGGAGACACTCTCCTATATTTTAGTGTGAAGTGGTTGCTTTAACCCATTTTAGGAAATGAAAATGTTTGGCGGTTGCATTGAGGGGCGGGCGGCTTCCTAATTGTAATTTATTTCGTGAGCGGAGTTTAGGAAACCGCCATTAAGGTGACGGCTGCGGTTTTGAACTTTCGCAAATGCACTTTAGGGAAAGTGTAGGCTTAGGTGAGATGAAGAGTAAATTAGAAAGCATGCATTGTGAAGTAGTTTTGGTAGGCAAATGTGTGCAATGAATCTGGAGAATTTGTATATTTCGTAATGTTCCGTAGATTTTGTAATTTTTGTATTTTGTAATTAAAATTTTTATTTTATAACTACAATTTGGATTTTGTAATTAATTTTTGGATTTTGTAACTACAATTTGGATTTTGTAACTACAATTTGGATTTTGTAATTAATTTTTGGATTTCATAACTACAATTTGGATTTTGTAATTAATTTTTTGATTTTGTAACTACAATTTGGATTATTTAATTAAATATTGGATTCTGTAATTAAATATTGGATTCTGTAATTAAAATGTGGGTTCTAAAATTAATCTTTGGACTCTTTAATTAAAATTTGGAATCTGTAATTAAAATTCGGATTCTTTTTTTAAATTTGGATTCTGTAATAAAAATTTGGATTTGTAATTAAAATTTCAATTTTGTAACTACGATTTGTAATTAATATTTGTATTTGTAATTAATATTGTATTTTGTGATTTTTGAATGTTGTAATTATTTTTTGGACTACTTAATTATTTTTTGTAACTTTAGATTAATGATAGCTTTGTTATTTAAAAATGTCATAAAAATAATTTAGCCCTTCCCGGTCTATTGCTTTTATTAAGGTCAAGTTTAAATTAATTTATATGTCCTAAGTATCCCTATAAGCATGACAATAAACAGAGTCCAGTGTAACTGGATATTGACATGTTTAATTTCAATCAAAATTATATATTCAATACCGTATAACAGTATGCCGGGAAAGGGTAATTAAAATTAACATTCTAAACATGCAATTGAAATCTAAATAAATACGTAACACCAGCAAATGTATTTAAAAATACATAAATGGTTGCAAAAGAACGGATTATATCCACATTCTTCGTATAATTAATGAATGGTTTTAAGATACAGTGAATATCTCAAATACAAATTTGGCTTTTTATAAAAAAGCTTATTATTGCTTAACGGTAAAGTACTGTACTCCCAGGGGAATGGATTCCGATCATGTTCCATTTTTATCTTCAAGGTTCTGACGATCTAAAGTAGGCTCATCCTCCGATTAATTATATTTAGAAGGAATCTTAATAAACAAACGAGGTGTATTGCCGTACGTGTCTCTTTACGTCACCCAATTGATTGTTCACCAAGCATTTGTTCTGTACCTAGATGCTCCACAAATTGTGTTTGCTTTTATAAAGCTTTATTTTCATTATATTTGAAATGAATGACTAATATGTATTTGGTTGGAGCATGTGTAGTAAGTGCACTGTTAAAAATACATTGTCATATTTGACGTAACTTTTCTCATTTTTGACGAAACAGACCCCTGCTAAATGCTTCGATTAAGTAATTCGTCAAATTGAGAAAATTTATTTCGTCGTTTTTTTTAATGAAATTTATTTAATTGAAAACAGTGAGAATTTTAAATAATATAATTTTATATCGAAAACCTACCTCAAACCGTGGACCTCTCGTTCCAGAATATAACGCTCCAACCACTCGTCCAAGAAAACTCGATTGAATTCTGAAAGTATAAGATCCAAACATGAGCTGATGACCCAGAAAAGAGCCTAAAGGGAATGTGAGTAAATAACTTTTATTCAAAATTTGAGGATTCTTGTTTCGTCAAAAGTCACGTGATTCCATGACGAAACTATTGTGAAATATAACGAAAATAGCCTTGACGATCGGTGAATTCTCAAAAATTATAGTGTTAATTCTGAATGTGTGATCTAATAATCAAAGGGTTGTTAGATTCGATCTTTATGCCTACCAAAATTAATCTACCATGTAGAGGGGACTGGTTCACATTAAATCCGTCGTGGTCCAATATCTTCTTGTTTATTGAGGTTGCGTGGAGTACTACCTCGAGTGCTGTACTCTTCGTGTGACCATAGGTCAAATTATGAAGCAGTATTCTCGAGTCTTTCCACTACAGTTCTAAGTTCGGGCCATTGTTCAATGTAGTTCTAAGTTCATTTTAATAACTAAATATTATTTAAAAATTTATTTTTATTTACTAAACTGAAATATGGTCGGAAATCTAGGCTCTTTCCCTAAGCAATGAAAATTCTCAAAAATATTATTACTTTAATTTCATGTTACGTATACATTGTGGAATATGGAATAAATTTAAGTTTTAAATAGGGAATTTTTATATATTTAACTATAAATATTAGAGTCCGTACTTTATGGATATACTTTATTTGTTATATGCCAAGCAAACAAGATGAGTTAATGCACACAAGTAAAATATTGAAATCGGGATTATTTCTTTACAAAACACATATCCCAACTCTACTCATATTTTTCAGAAATAGATTTTTTTAAAAAAACTACTCTCCCCACAAGCTAAAAAGTAATACTATGAGTAAACATGTATTAGATATTTTGTCATATAACAATGCTAGAAATCTATTTTATCTTTGTAATTCCCTGTGTAACAGAGGAGATTTTCTGTCTAAATGGTACAAAAGTATTTATGGTCGTTCTCCTAAGGCAAAACGTAAATCTTTTATGGGAAGAGAATTACTGCTGATATTTATTGACCAATCTATTTTCTGACTTGATTTTAAAGTGTCTATTGTTCATTCGTGTATAGGATCGGACCTTGGGGCTTAGTATATTTGATATTTTCAACTATATAAGCAACATATATAAACTATGGTCAGTTCTTTTAAAATGTATTTACTGGTTTAACAATGACATTTAATAAAATATTTCTCTAACTTACATGTCTGAATATTAGAACCAGTTTTAATAAAATCGTAATTTTTTTAATTTATGAATATTATTTGAAAAATATACTGTAGAAAAGTACTTAAAAATGAGTATTTTTTTTATTATAAAAATAAGTAATTTAAGAAGTACGTGAAAATAATCGTTATTCTTTGAGTACAATTGCATCGTAAATGTGCGATGGCGTACTCAAATTTAAGCAACCGTACCTTTCTTAAAAAAAAGGAGTAATATTGCAGATATTTCAGCGTCTGTTCAAGTCATCTTAACAAAGCTACCTGGCAAACTTTAACTAGTTGCTCAGAAGACGGTTGTTTTCCACATTATATGATATCGATTGCTTAAATGGAAACTGAGTTATTACAACTCAATTATCTTACTTCCCATTCTTTTGGCACACCTTTTAAATATAATTTATTTTGTTTATAATTTCTTGACGTCACCCTGGTCAAACAACGGATAATGCACTGGACTGTGGTGCCTGAGGAAATGGGTTCAATTCTCGGTAAATATTGGTTGTAATTGTCGATTTTTATTGAAGGTGATTTATGAAGGCAGTCTATGTGGGCAAGATATTGCTCTTTTTATTAATTTGAACTCATTTAACTCCTTATTGAGTACATGTCTTTTTCGAAAAATGATAAGCATCGAATGTAATCAAATATGAGTACATTTTACTTATTTTTAAGTTCATATTTTTAATAGTGTAGAGAGTATTCTATTCATATTGTAAAGTAAATCAATATTTATCAGTTAAGAATATTTTTAAATACCCTTTTTAAATTCCCCTAATACAGGATGATCACACATTGTTAAGTATTTGTCATTGTTAAGCTGTATCACATGTATTGGCATAAGAAAACGTTACTTTTCCTGAAATCCTTCACTTCTATTGTAAGCAAGTCGCTTTTCTTTAGTAGCAACAAACAAAATAGTTAAATCATATAAAAAATAGTTAATTATGTAAATTTAAACAGCCGAACAATGGCCATTTCCCAACAATTTGTGACTACCCTGCATTTTTATTGACCTTTGTTAAACGTGAATTATAATGTTTATTTATATTTTTTCAAAATAGCGATTTTCGAGTAATTGTTAATATTTATTCAAACTTCTAGGAATATCAAAACGAAATTTTTAAATATGAGGTAAAAGTGTTATGGTTGTAAGATACACCTCGTTTTTAATATTTTAAAATACATTTATACATAATACATAAATTATTGACAACATATGCTGTTATTTAAAAACAATATGAAAAACAAATATTTTAAAATTTAATATTAAAAAAAGAAAATTATAAAAGACAGAAATTCTAAAATAATCTATTAAAAATTAACGAATTAATTTCTACCTAAAATCAGTATTGTTAAAAGGGTATTTTCTATGGAATATGATAGTTATATTGAAAAAAAACTTTATTTTCCTATATTTTATATAGTCTGATATTTAAAAACCAAACTTACCATCACTTTAAATTTAACACCTTCTTGCATGACTGGTCTGAGACAGGAAAAGATAAATGAACTACACAAGAGGCCAATTAGGTGCACCTAATCCCTACTAGAAAAATTACGAAGAAATTTAATTATTTGTTACACTAATTAGATTTTTACAACGCCTTCATTCTAATTTTACATTATTTTTCTCTTTTATGCCATTCATTCTGCTCTTTCTAATTAAAAACTATTTTCATCTACTGCAAGTAATTTTCCGTTGGTTTGAGACAATTGCATTAAATGCCAGACATTTTAAAAAGAATATAAATTTTAGTTACATTTATTACGCTTTTAGTGTGATTAATAACCTAACTATATATGGTCGTTATTGCCGGTACCGGATTTGGTTGGTTTTGAGTAAAATTCCCTGTAAGGAATGACTCAATGACTGGTCGTCTAGAAGAAGATATTGTCGCTATTCGAAATTCTCCAATTGGTCGTTGTGGGGAATTTCGCAAATGGCGTGCAAGCTCAGATGTTGTCCTCGTCATCTGACCGTGGTTGTAGTATTCTCGGGACTTTTTTTTCTGAGTATCCAAACATCGCCAATGACCAATAAAGTAGCAGTAAAGCGATATTAAATTAATTCAACCAACAAACCACATTTTTATGAGTTTTTTTTTTATATTTGAGATATTGACAATTCATATAAATTTCAATGCATTTTTGCTTAAGAAAAGTGTTTGCTGTATATTTATGTTTACGTTTAAACAACTTATATTGAATATTTTATTACTTTTTTTTTGTAAGAGGGTAAAAGGATTAGAATGTAAACATAAGTGTAAAAATAATATATAAATTTTAATAAAAATAATGTACATAAAATAAAAATATAAAAATAATAATATTTTAGTCAATTCTCTCTACTTTTATACTTGGACATATTTTAATAACTTTAACAAGCTTCATTAAAAACTTTCATAACCGCTATACCGTAGACAAAACTTTACATATGAAAAAATGTCTAATTAATCTTAACACTAGAATTATTATTATTAGTAGTATATTTAATAAAAACTATGAATTACAATAAAAAAATACTGTACTACATTTTTCAAACCTTGGCTTACAATTATGCTTGGTTTTCGTTTATGTTTGATTACCAAGTAATATTAAATAATAAATGTTGTAATATAAAAGGGTGTTATTTAGCTGTTGAGCTTAATTCAATTATTAACATAATATAAATTATTTTTTTATTCATCTGTAATTTTTATTTTCATTTGGATATTTTTACAAAAGTCTTACAATTTTTTTAATTAATAACTCAATTTAATTAACTTTTTTACTCCATCCAGTAAACTATTCTTGTAAATATTTGTTGCAAACACCATGAGAAAAAAAACTGTTGTATTCTTTTCCTTTGTAAAATATAAGATAGCAAAGCAAAGTTGTCCATGTTACTGATAGGGATTGGTGCAATAATGATGGCAATCAACTTGAAAGCATGAGGTGGGTGGTTCGCTTTTCTGCGTTTGCAATTTTACAAATGATTGTTTTTCCCGGACGATTTGAGTTTGCTTCTAAGAATAACTTTCTTTTTGAATTAAAAAAAGTAAGGATTGTTAAGATTAAAGAGAAATGTATTTAAAATTGTGTTACATATCGAACATTTAATTTAAATACTTTACAAAAAAACGTATTTAACTTCTAAGCATACAGAATATATCATGTTGTTGTGTATTTTTTGTTTTTGAGCTATAGAACGATACTTTTTTTCTCTCGTTTAATTTATGGTTCATTTAATTTTTTTCTATGTGCACATCGTTATTTAGAGAAACAATTTAAGATATTATTTCAGCAATACTGTTTGTCATATTTAAATTTTATATTTCTTAAGGTTTATACCACATAGCAGAATATATATAAGTGGATTTATACTTCTAAAAACTAAAATTTATTATGTTAGCATATTTTCATGTGTGTTGTTGATTAACTAAAATTTGCATATGTGTATCAGATTTAGATATGTATCGTTGAAATTTAGTAATAAGGTTTGATTTAAATGTACTTTCAACAAGGGTCATCCTACATTTAACCAAGTAAAAAAATATGAATATTTAAACACAAATTTTACAAATTTTAATAACTTTAAGTTTAAAAGTACATTATTTAGATCAGTATTAATTTGAATAATTTTGTAATATAATAACTTTTAAAGTAGTGATAGGCACACGCTGGCTATTATTCTACCAAACATTCTAGTAGTGGTGTATTAGCTTTTATGCGTTTCGCCTCCGCCATTTTTTTTTTCATTTTTCAAATTTAACATAACATAACTACTAAGTATTATATTGAGACGAAAATTCCCCTCATTGGGTATTTCTCAAGCATTTCTAAACAATAAAATCGGTAAATTTCATAATTATCTGATAGTTACTTTTTGATACGCGTATCATAATATGTACACTGTTAAAAAAAGGTACTCAAAAATAAGTAAAATGTATTCATTTTTGATTACTTTCGATGCTTATCATAGCTCAGAATACATAAGTTTCATTATTGAAAAAGAAATTTAATCAAAAACGAGTAACATTCAAACAATCAAAAACGAGTAAAAATAACAGTTATAAAAATAACGAGTAACATGTTATTTTTATAACTGTTATTTTTATAAGCGTTATTTTTATAACTGTAAAAGGAGCAGTTGCTTATCTACATAGGCTGCCTTATTAAATAACTTTCAATAAATATCAACAGTAACAACCAAGATGTACCGGGAATCGAACCCAGATCCTCAAGCACCTCAGTTCATTGCCTTATCCGTTGTACTACCAGGGCGACGTGAAGAAGTTATAAACAGAAGAAATTTTAAAATGTGTGCCAAAAGAATGGGAAGAGTAAGATAATCGAGTTGAAATAACTCAGTTTCAATTTAAACAATCGACGCCAAAAAGAATATCTTCTGAAGAACTATTTTAAGTTTGTCACGTCGCTTTGGTAAGATGGCTCAAACAGAAGATGAGATTATCAATATTAAATCACTCTGCTCATTTTTAATAAATCACGATTACTTAAATTTGAGTAGGTCATCGCTCATTTACGATGCAATTGTACTCAAAGAAAAACGAGTATGTCCATGTATTCATTTTTAAGTACCTTTTTTTAGCAGTGTAGATTTCGCCGACGGCAGCCATAATACTTATTTACAATAACATGATGTTTTTTTACAAATAAATTAGTTAATTCCAAGCAAGTATCTATATTAACTATACATACCACCTGCAACGTATTCCCCGTGATTAAATGCACCCTGCGTCCAGCCATGTCACGACAGATCCACATTTAAATTGGATTAGAGCTCAGGCTTATGTTGGTTTAACTGCCAGAATTATATTACTCGCACGCATACGAGTGTGTACATTCTATTAAACCTCCCCAATAGGATATGTACTATGGCGCGAACAATGTCATATTTGCAATAGAAATCATATTTGTGTCTAACAGGGTCCTGTTCCGTGAATTCAGATTAACTCTTTATACTGAACACTACTCTTATTCTAAATATTGTTTAACCTTTTAGTAGTAATTATACTGGATAGCAATTCGCATTATTAACGTACTTTTTGTATAACGGATAATTCATTTGTTCTGTTATTTTTAAATAACTTTTTTAATAAAATGTTATTTTTATAACTGTTATTTTTATAACTGTTATTTTTATAACTGTTGTTCTTATATCTGTTATATTTATAACTGTTATTTTTATAACTGTTATTTTTATAACTGTTATTTTATAACTGTTATTTTTATAACTGTTATTTTTATAACTGTTATTTTTATAACTGTTATTTTTATAACTGTTATTTTTATAACTGTTATTTTTATAACTGTTATTTTTATAACTGTTGTTTTTATAACTGTTGTTCTTATATCTGTTATTTTTATAACTGTTATATTTATAACTGTTATATTTATAACTGTTATATTTATAACTGTTATATTTATAACTGTTATTTTATAACTATTATTTTTATAACTTGTTATTTTTATAACTTGTTATTATTATAACTTGTTATTATTATAACTGTTATTATTATAACTGTTATTATTATAACTGTTATTATAATAACTGTTATTATAATAACTGTTATTATAATAACTGTTATTATTAGAACTGTTATTATTAGAACTGTTATTTTTAGAACTGTTATTTTTAACTGGTAAGAATGGTTAACTGATCAAACATAAAATATATTTTATTGTGAATGTGGATACTTAGATAAACATGGGGAAATCTCACCCTCACGTAGAATCCCAACCTGAATCAATTCCTTATCGAACTTTACGCATTTAATAGAGTAAAAACTGCTATGAGGTTAAAATTAAGTTTAAGTTCTTGTTCATATTAATATTTTTCTTTCATCAATATTTTGCTTTGCATTAATTATATATTGTTCGCATTATGGATAGCAGTAAAAAATGGGATATTAATTTATTTTTTTGCGTCAGCTCCAATATAGTTTAGTGAAATAACAAGGTCCCCAATATAAAAAAATCAGCAATTTGTTAAATTGAAGGTTTTATGCAAAAAAAAACACCTGAAGTTTATAAAAGTTTTTTTTCCAAATTCCTTCATAAAACTTGCAAAAAAAATCATTTTAAAGTATTGAAACTATTTTAATTTTAAAGCATTTAAGGGGAAACACAGATTTTTTTTTAATGTATTCTGCGAAAAAGCTAAAAGTTTTTCTTAAAATATGTAATTTTTTTTCACCAAATTCCTTTAAAGCAACCGTCAATTTCAAAACTTTCATGAGGTTTTTACGCTGACTTTTTTTTGCTGTGTCTTCACAATGAATACCAAACTACCCGACAAGTTAAAGAGCAGGACACAAAAATTAGACTATAATATGAGTGGGCTGGCTTCTATGTGGTAAAAGTCGCAAAGATCCAAAAATAAACTAACAAAATTTCCCATTAGTATGCAGTTAAACAATAAACTTTATGTAGCTAGAAAATTTTAAATGGGTTATTTGTTTATAGTAGTGTGGATCTTAGTTCAACAGGTTGCCCAATATTGAATTGAATGTCATTCCAATTAACATTATAGCCAAAGCAATTTGCAAACTTAAAAAGGTTTTATCTTGGAACTCTTTTTTTTTTCTCTCATATAAAGATTTAAATACAAGTTCAAATATATTTTAATGATTTACAAATGGATATATTTAGAACAAATGGATATCTAATAAATAAATAAATATTCAATAATATATTTGTTACTAAATAGTAAAATGTATTTGCACAAATATAATTTCCTCCCCGCTTTTGCGCATTTGCGAAATGCTACGGGTTAGGGAAATATTCTTTGAATTCAACTTCCCTACACTCTTGAAAATTATTTTGTATATAAATTTAGGAATTTGAGCATCAAAATGTGAAAGCCTGTATTATGCTACATTTACTACTAAACTATTCTCCTCTTTTGTAGTTATTTCACAGAGGGAATTCAAATCTGTTTTCAACTTCAACACCCATTTTCAAAACTCGTCATTTTGTTGCATTCCCAATCTTCTCAAAAGTCGTAATATATATACAACACATCTCTATTCATGTCTACGTTTTTTTTAAAGCTCATCATGACTTTATTTGTTCTCATGGCCGTGCATATGTAGTATTAATAACGTTCAGGCATAAAATTCAAAAATAAACAAATAACCCATTTAAAATATCCTAGCTACATAAAAGTTTATTGTTTTATGTAAAAAAACAGGTGTAATAAATGGAAACACACTTTGAGAAACGTAATCCACATTTAAGAAATGTATAATTCAATGCATCCAAAATAAAAAAAATCGTGTACAAAATTTGATAATTTGAAGTAATTCGTATTTAGAATTCTGACTATCTACCAATATTCTTCTCTTATTTTTAAAATAATCCAGATAGTTCATTTTCCGTTTATTATGCATGCTATTATTTCAAATTGTTTGTGTATATACTAAACGGTCCCTTTTGTGTAAACAAGTATTGTTTATTATGACTTGACTCTTAATATATTTTTTTTTATATTTAATGAATTACAAATAAGTTTTTAAAACAAAGTAAGACTCAAAAAGAACCATATTCTTAATAAAAAATACAATAATATTTTTTATAGTAAAAAAACTAAATATAAATAATAATTATTAAAATAATTATTCATTATGGAATGATAAAACAAAAATGAATCACTTTAAGAGTAGGAATTTTTGGACAACTCATCCTTTTAAATTTTTTTAATCGAAACCTACTTTTATTATTATTAATCGGCAAACAAATGTCAATGTGATACAATAAATATGTCATTTAAATATACCCCACTAGTAAATAATCATCAATGCAACTGAAAAAAAATATAACCTTCGGTGAAAATTATGTATGCTTTTAAAACGTAAATGTATTTTAATTTTAACTTTTGCGCGAATATATCTTCTAAAACTACTATGCTTTTGAAATTCCCAGCAATTTTCTCCTTGAAAAATGGTTTAAAAAAACTATGCAATTCTAGATTAAAATAATCTCCCACGTAGTTTTCTTCGAAATGATACCCACAATACCCATTTTGAACTTTTGCTACCATCGGATAAAATATCTCGCATAAAAAAAATAGAAATCTCCATTTCCTTCTCGTATAACTCCCCAATACAAAGCTAAAAAGCCCATGAAACAGCCATCTTCCGCCTATTCAAAACGGCCACTACCACCTCCTCATTCCTTCCTTGTTTCCCTCCCACCTCCAGTTCGTTTATCTTCTTCCATTCCACCTCCGAGTGACGGAATGTCCCGAAACGGAACGAGAAAGGAAGTTCTTCTAGAAGGAAGAAAGACCAAAGAAGTTTTCTTCTGGAAAGAGCCAAATGAGCGGATTCTTTTTTTTTGTTCTGTTTGCCTGAAGTGGTTTGAATGGAAGATTTGAATGTAGGGGGGTGGAATGATGTTGTTCTGAATGAACCCATCAGAAAAGGAAGTGTAAGAATTGGTTTTTGAAAAAGTGTTCTTCAAAGTGATTTTTTCTCTTTCACCCCCCGTAATCGGAAGTATCTCTTGGAATAGAGCTTTTTTTTTTAAGAAGTTGACATACAATGGCTACTTTTATGTGAGAGTGATATCTTGTTCTAATTTAATTAAAAATGTGATCGTTTGAAGTTTTGTTCTGAAATAGAATTTCTATGGATCCAGAAGGTGGCGATTGAATTGAAGATTCTTGTAAAGCAACTGTCTTCGCAATCAATTTAAATAAATTGAATCTAAGTCTTTACGCGGCAATTTATTTTATTTTTCTGAAAGATATTTTTTGTGACAAGTGTATATCGATTATTTAGGACACATATGCGTTAAGCACATGGGGAAACTACATCCCACTTAACGTTTCTGTGCATATATATATAATATATATATATATATATATTTTATATATATATATATATTTTATATATATATATATATACATATACAATATATATATATATATATATTGTATATATATATATATATATATATATATATATATATATATATATATATATATATATAATATATATATATATATATATATATATATATATATATATATATATATATATATATATATATATATATATATATATATATATATATATATATATATATATATATATATATATATATATATATATATATATATATATATATATATATATATATATATATATATATATATATATATATATATATATATATATATATATATATATATATATATATATATATATATATATATATATATATATACATATATAATATATATATATATATATATATATATATATATATATATATATATATATATATATATATATATATATATATATATATATATATATATATATATATATATATATATATATATATATATATACTATATATATATATATATATATATATATATATATATATATATATATATATATATATATATATATATATATATATATATATATATATATATATATATATATATATATATATATATATATATATATATATATATATATATATATATATATATATATATATATATATATATATATATATATATATATATATATATATATATATATATATATATATATATATATATATATATATATATATATATATATATATATATATATATATATATATATATATATATATATATATATATATATATATATATATATATATATATATATATATATATATATATATATATATATATATAATATATATATATATATATATATATATATATATATATATATATATATATATATATATATATATATATATATATATATATATATATATATATATATATATATATATATACAATATATATATATATATATATATACAATATATATATATATATACATATACAATATATATATATATATATATATATATATATATATATATATACAATATATATATATATATACATATACAATATATATATATATATATATATATATATATATATATATATATATATATATATATACAATATATATATATATATACATATACAATATATATATATATATATATATATATATATATATATATATATATATATATATATATATATATATATATATATATATATATATATATATATATAACGTGTTTGAGATATATGTGGATTTATCGGGTTTTGAAAATAGACAGCTCATTTCAAAGTATATTTAAATGATCTATATTCATATAAGAATGTTGTAATGCACAAAAAAGTTAAGTGGGATTTAGTATCCCCATGTGCTTAACACATATGTGTCCTACATAATCTATATACACTTGTCACAAAAAATATTTCTTAGAAAAATACAATACATTGCTGAGTAAAGACTTGGTATTGACCAAAAGTGATCGAATGAACTCTGAAAATGCATTCAAAGTCGTGGCTTAAGATCCAAAAGTACGTGGCTGTCAGTCGTTTTTGGAGTATCTTCTGTAAAATTTCTGAACATTGGTCTATCTTGTTTTGAAACAAGAATGCTCATATATAATATGCAAGCAGACATGCCAATATATTATGTTAGTTCACATCCAAAGTGAAAAACACTAGATAAAAAAGAGTTGATAAAAACTTTATATTTGATTCAAATTATTGTAATATAAGAAATATACTCCCTCTTTCTGTTTTAAAAGTAATTAGGCTACCTGAAACAATGTGTTTAAATTTTTATATAGTTCTTAAAAACGTATTTTTAAATATTAAAATAATATGTATTTTTTTAAACTAGCCTTGTCAACTTACTCCTATAGGAAACCCCTATGTATAAAATACACATATTTATAAACAATGTTACTAGAATTAAACATCCTTGTCGATATCTTAATGAAATATTTATTTTTTTAAATACTTTATAGAGCACAAACTGATCGACTTTAATAATTTCTATAAATTAGCACATAGAAAACTTTAATTACATGAATTCCGAACGACCAACTTAATTGAAATCACTTCAATTTATAAATTTACATTTTAGTGTTGACTGCACTTATAATCTTGTAGTATAAGAAAAGCAATATCGAAGATACTAAGACATCGCAGTAAATGTTGAGCAGAACCACATAAGAATACAAAGCAATATTCGCTGATACGGGATATATATGGAAGGGGAAAAAACTGATAAAGCCTCATCTACGACCTCCTAAGCTTTGATCTCATACTAAATGTGTTGATCTCGTAATCCAGCTTTGGTAATGGAGGGTTAGGAAGATGAATATAACATATCATAGGAATAATACATGTCATCTTTTCCTAATTATATCGCATTATTTTCCTTCTTTGGACTTCTTGCCTTAGTTTCTGGAAAGAGATGGATATGTAAACACATAAAGTACCACATTTTTTTAATATACCCAGCATAGCTACAAAGTAATTTGGCATTTTGTTTTCATATTTCATTGTTAACTTATTCGATTGGCATAACAGAGATTATAGTCGCATTTGATAAAGATAACTTCTGTACATGTAATATACCCATTTCATATTGTATTAAATATGCAATTAACGATTAACTTCCTAAAGTTTAAAAAAAAATGTATCGAAGTATTAAAATCGTAAAAAAATCGGGTTTAATTGATAAACTCATGGTGGAATATTTTTGTTTAAAATTGTCCGTTAGTGTTGAAACTTTAATTATCAATGAACTATTAGTATTCAAATAAATAGTATCAGGTAACTATTATTATTCAGTGAAGTAGCATCAGTGAATTATTATATTCAGTAAAGTAGCATCAGTTAATTATTATATTCAATAAAGTAGCATCAGTGAACTCTTTGTAAATACTTTAACTTCATATTTCATTATAAATTAAAATACCTGACGAAGTTATAAGGTATGACATTTCATATTTTTTTTAATATAAATATTTAGACTAACGGTAACATAACGTGTGCAAACATAAGATTACAAATTTACTCATTATCACATAGTTTATCTAAAAAATTCGGAATTCGGCAAAAAAATGGAATTGTAATCATTAAAGTCTGGTGTTCTTTTCATCCTGTTGCTGTTGTGACTTATTCCACCCAGTCTAGAATATACAAGACTAGGTCCACCAAATCATTCACTCTCAGAAAGTCCATCACCAAAGCAGGGTTCTTCTCAATCTTATCATCCTCATCAGTGCTATGAATCAAAAGTATTTAATATATTATTTAGATCACAAACATACATATTAATATACAGTAAATCACAAATTAGCCATATGCGAAAATTCGTTTTAAATTCTGCAACCCCTTCAAAATAAATATTTTTCATCGTTTTTGAATTTTAAAGTGACTTCCGAGCGACCACTTCGACATCGATCATTTTCCCTATTGAAAATAATTAATGACTTTCTACGTTTTCAAAACCACAGACCCATTGAGACAACAAACACGTCTCCCAACTCTCGACACACCACTCCTCTAATAAAACTCAATTTAATGCAAAACGAAGTCCGTGGTATGAATGGAATCCCATTTCCATACGACCCACGAAGGCACGAGTTGTTCTAATCTAGAACAGGATTGATTGCAAGTTTTTGAAAGGAAGTGATGATTTGTTATGATGCAAATTCACTTCTCCCCCTGCACGAGCCTCTGGAAAACGAAAGTTCTGAAGCGTTAATTAACACCCCGAGTACTTCGTCTCCCCCCCTAACTTCAAAACTGTATTTGGAATGGCGATGAGCCCGGTTCATTAATTTTCACTTGTCCTCTCGCCATGTTCAAAATTCCGCCCGCTTTAATCTTGCGCATCCATTTATTTGTAGGAATTGATAGCTTTACCGGGACGTAAAATGGTTAACATATTGCGTTTACTTATCTCTGTGGGATTCGTCTTCCGGGGAGTAGCGTCAACGCTATCAAAGCTGATGGAGCCCGAATACCTCTTAACAAATTACACTGGTCAACAGTGGTTTTGGTGCCAAAGATTTTGGAGATGATTTCATATGAATTTGATGCCCTGAATTCAAATATGCCATTAGTTTTTGCCTATCAGCTCGAATTTTTAAAATATCAACATTTTAGTGAATTATACATTACACTATTTTTAAAGAAAAACCATAGTTTAAACAAACAAATTAAACAGGAATTTTTTATTATATTACACAGATATTTATTATATACAGAAGAAAACAGAAAAAGTAATCATTTAAACCAATTACTCACTGAACATTTCGGAAACTTCTTTTGCGTGACATTCTTGAATGCATTTTAGAACAATCCCGTTTTAAAGTCCAGCAGTAATCTGCCATCATGTGAGTATCCCATCTTCCTTGATAACGATCCTCCATACATTTTATATCTTGGTGAAATCTTTCACCTTGCTCCTCACTAATATCGCCTAAATTATCAGGAAAACGGTCTAAGTGGCTATGTAAATAGTGCACCTTAATGCTCATGTTACACCCAAGGGATCTGAAATTATTCAGCATCTCGTTGACTAATTCAACATAGTTTTCTGCTTTATGTTTACCCAGAAAATTTTGCACAACTGAAACAAATGAATTCCAGGCTTTTTGTTCAATCTCATTCATTGAATTTATGAAGTCAGGGTCTTTAATCAGCTGCCTTATTTGTGGGCCATCAAATATTCCTGCTTTAATTTTTTCATTACTCAGCTGTGGCATTTTTTTCCCTATATATGCAAAGCATGATCCATTCTTATCAAGAGCCTTTACAAACTGCTTCATTAGACCCAGCTTGATATGCAATGGTGGAAAGATTATTTTCTCTCGTGGAACTAAAGGATCATTGATGATATTCTTTTCCCCAACATCCATGTTTTCTCTCCTAGGCCACTCTTTTCTAACCCAGTGTTGCGTTTTATCTCTGCTATCCCAGAGGCACAGGAAACAAGGATATTTGGTGTGGCCACTTTGCTGTCCAAGGAGAAAGTTTACCATTTTCAAGTCTACACAAATCACCCATTGGTGTTCATGATACTTTATTTTTTCCAAAACCAAAGCTATGATGTCATATTGCTCTTTCATTTTCGTTGAGTGAGCAATTGGTATTGAGCCATATTTGTTCCCATTATGAAGAAGAACACATTTCAAACTTCGCTTTGAGCTGTCAATAAATAAGCGCCAATCATCCGGAAAGTATTCAGGAAGACCCATTTTTACCAGGAGTTCTCTAATAGCATGACAAAATACAAGATTTTGTTCTTCAGAGAAAAAAGGGAGCAGATCTTTTTCTCTTGTACGATAAAATGTAATTTTTGTTCCTGGTTCAAGTAAATTTTTTTCCTTCAACCTGGAAGCCAGTAATTCAGAAGCTTCTTTAGACAGATTGAGATCTCTAGTGAGGTCATTTAACTCATCTTGGTTGAAACATTGAGGAACTGATGCTATCGTTTCAAAATCACTGTCATTTTCAGTAGTATCACAATTCTGATCAGAGAGACAATATTCGTCCTCACTGAGTTCTGGTAGTTGGTGAAATGTTAGAATTGGCACTTCTTCTGAGTGAGGGATAGGGCGTCTTGCAGAGACTAAATCTGGATAAGTCCACTTGTTACGGTTCTTTCGATTGATTCCAGTAATATTTACTAGGCAGAAGTAACAGTCATCGAAGTGATTTTTTGGTTCTCTCCAAACCATTGGTACTCCGAATTTCAGACTTTTCCTTTTCCCGGTGGTCCACTGTCGTAAATGCTCTGTACAAGTTTTACAGACAATATGTGGTGCCCAGGTTTTATCCTGATCACCAAGCTTAACACCAAAATATGCATGATAAGCCCTCTTTACAAAGTCACTAATAGTTTTTCTGTTTTCCAGTAACGTGTATTCTCCGCATATATAGCAAAAAATATCAGGATGATGTACACAGCTTCTTCTACTTGAACTCATTTTATTTCTGTTCAAGAACACAAATACAACAATTCACATTAACAATCTACGTTTTAGATTTACTTCTTAACAATTCGTTACTAAAGAGAAATTTCATACAAAGCTAACTTTTATCTGTCTCCACCGCGGGAATTCATAAACTAATCTCAACTCTCAACTGCGGTAGAAGCTTTGAAGGTCACTTCAGGTACTGGACAGACATCTCCATCTATCGGATTTCTATGGAACTAACTGGACGGCACTATTAAGTAGGATTAAATCCCACTTATTAACAGTTTGTCAACCAATCAGTTATACATCTCATATGTCATATTGTTAATGTTCTTTTTATAATAAATGAATTAAAATAATAATTATTTTTAAAAATAACTAATTTATTATTATTTTACACTCAATTGGTTACAAAAGATGACTGACAATAGGGCAAAAATACAAGAATCAATCGCTGTATAAATTTTACAACACTCATACTTGAAGCTACTAAATAGAAAAAAGCATTCATAGATAAATGAATTTATCTAAAAATCTAGAGCTGATAGAGAAAAACTGCTTTCATATTTAGATTCAGCAATAAATATATAGTTAAAATCTGCTCTAAAATCCTAGGCACCAAAAAAAAAAATTTTTTTTGTTGGCCTGTGTTATACTTCAGATCGACTAGGATATAATTTTTCAAATTGATTTGTGTCTGCGGAATCTTTGGAATGTTGCAACGTGAAATAATATTTATGATAAAAAAGATATGCATTAAGCATTGATGGGTATAAATTCACTGTTAAAAATTAAAACATACTCATTTTTGAGTACATTCGATGATTATCATAGCATGAATACATAAGTTTCATTTCTGAAAAAGGCATGTATGCAAAAATTAGTAAAAATAAATAAAGAGCAGTTGCTTGAATACATTGGCTGTCTTCGTAAATCACTTTCACTAAATATCAACAATTACAACCAAGACTTAACGGAAATCAAACCCAGATATTCAGGCACCGTAGTCCTGATATAACTTAATTAAATTTTTATAAATAACGTTCCAATTATGCATTGATAAATTATATTTAAAAAGTATTGTACCTCAGTATTTTTATGAATTTGAGGAAGGAATTAAATGACACTGTTCAAAATGCATTCTCATATAGGGCACGAAACTTTTGCCATTTTTGACGAAACAGACCCCTGCTATATGCTCCGATTAAATACTTCGTCAAACTGAAGAAATTTATTTTGTGTTTTTTTTCAATAACTAGAACGATTTTAAATTATTTAATAGTTAAATATCGACGAACTGACCCAAACTGCGGACCTGTTGTTCCAAGGTCCAACGCTCTGTCCAGTAGGTTAAAAAGACTCGATTGGATCCTGACAATATAAATATAATAACCAAACTTTAACCGATGAAGCAGAAAAAGGTCAAAAAGGAATCTAAACAAATGAATATCGATCAAAATGTGAGGATTCTTGTTTCGTTAGAAGTCAGGTGATTCTGTAGGATATCAATGCCCATTTTCCCATCACCCCTGCTTGTTTGTAATGGAACAACCCATGCATATAAACCTGTAACTTAGTGGTTGCAACATCGTATTCATGTTTAAAATCTTCATGTAATCAGTCTTGTGTCGTCCCAGTGGGTCAATCCCGTAGGCACCCACTTAAATGTTCCTATCTTTAAATATTATCTTAGATTGAACCTACAGTTTAAATAAATTTCAATGATGTCTTGTCTACCCTCTTGTATTCCTTTTTCTTTCAAAACACCACAGATTCAATGACGAAACGATTGTCAAATATAACGAAAATAGCCTTGACGATGCTCAAAAATGAGAGTGTCATTTCTGAGAGTGGGTTCTGACCCTTCTAAGAAAAAATTAACAATACTTAGGAATTTAATAATTATTGGTATAGTATAATGAAAGCTAATCAGTTAAAATTCCGTTAACACTAATATAATATATTTATTAATCTCAATGTGATAAAAAAATATATTTGACGACATTTGATCAATCGATTTTAAACCTCTCAATTATCCATTAAAAGAAAACAAACAAAAAATCATTAAACTTCAAAAAATCTATTACACCACCCAAATCTCAAAATCCCAAAACAATTTCTTATTGACTTTTCACTTCCCCTTCCGACCTACTATTAGACTTGCTTAAAAAAATATAGTTGACGACATTTGATCAATCGATTTTAAACCTCTCAATTATCCATTAAAAGAAAACAAACAAAAAATCATTAAACTTCAAAAAATCTATTACACCACCCAAATCTCAAAATCCCAAAACAATTTCTTATTGACTTTTCACTTCCCCTCCCGACCCACTATTAGACTTGCGGTTTCTAAAGACTTAAAGTAATGCGATTTTACTCGGCCTGTTTCCATTAGTTCCCCTAACAATACCCCATAAGAATTGTCACTGTTCCCCCCAGAATATTGTAACAAATCGTCGAAGAGGAAAGTTCTATTTCTGTACTGGGGATTGAAAGCAGCCCGGGGAATGTGTCATCTTTAACTTCGTCTTCCCCCTGAGGCATTTTCAAGAAATGACGCTATCTGTCGCATTGGGGCCAAGAAGTTTGGTGTTTTGTAATTTGGTATTGGGTTCGGAAGGGTTTGCTAACGTTGAAAAATTGGGTTTTTGGTTTGGTTGCTGGGGTGTAATTACGATGGTTTTGTTGTTAATTGAACTGAAATGGCCTGGCATGTGTCATAAGCTTTGAGGTTATTTATGATTAATTTGATTTTAAGTGAGTTTGATGTTTCAAACTTTTTATGTTTCGCGATTTATTTGTGTATTTTTCTTGATTGAATTTTATAAACATTTAAGTTTTCATGTCGTAGTTTTTAGTCCTTTGAACTTATAAAATATGAGATTTTTTTACATTCCAAGAAATCTCAAATGTTTTTAATTTAGGTCCTTAATAAAAAAAAATGTGGTTTAAAATTTTTACTAGTAAATTTCTTAACTGTTTATTTTTTAACTTTACACTTTAAAGTATATATAAAGCGTTAAAGTTAAAGTGGATCATATCCAAAAGTATTAAAAAAGATGTTTGTTGCTGATTAATACATGCTAATGGTGTCTATTTTCCGAGCCATAGTGAACCAAGTCGCTGCTATTGCTATTTTCTAACATATGGCATGATTATCCTCTAAATCACTTTAGAATCCAACTAGTGTTAATAAACTTTTACCTTGATTATCTCAAAACTGTACTTAATCCACTTTAGCTCTGAACGCCACATATTAATAAGTTCTTAATACGTTATTTACTTTTTAAAACAGGAAATAAAATAGTTTATTGTAAATTCAGTAGATTATTTTTCAACATAACTAGGGGAGAACTGGGAGTATTATTATTTTTTTTTTTACAAAATTTCTTATCTCAATATTTTACACTTATCCAAGAATGGAACTGGTAATTATATTTTTATATGTTCTAAAATATTTTTTTTAAGTCTAAATAATTTCAATGTACTACTTTTTAATCGACATTTAAAAATTGGGAAATTATTGTTCCACTCCCCCCATATACGAGGGAGCGCTGGGACATTAGAATTGGAGGTATGGGACAGGTATATATATCTTTTTAAGTTAAAAGGAATTTTATTGTTCGCCATGTCTAAATTGAATAATAAGTAGTATTGGGTTTGCATAGTTCTAAAAATACAGTAGAAATTTAAAAAGGCTTTTTGTATGATGAGATACGTAATAACAATGTGTGTTTTTAATTATTTCTATAAAACGAAGTATTGACTTCTATATTCGAAATTTAACTAGGAAAACAAACCTTCCATTCTGGGACAAGAAAACCATGTCTCCCCTAATATATTAATTCAATAACATGGCTCTTTACCTAAATCCTGCTAATCATAAACTTAATATAACTATTGGTTTATAACCACTATATCTGTGTTATTAATGTATCATCATAATATTTTTATTTTTTTAAATTATAAATATTAAAATATCAATCAAAGAATGATATTTAACATATTTCTTTTTGAGGTAGTAGAACAAGAAATGAAATTTTTAAAAATATTGTAGTGTTTTATAAGCTAGAACTAAAAGGAAACTTATAGATACCTATTTAGCATTAGAATAGGAAATAAAATGAATTGTTCTATTTAGTAAAAATAAACCATTTTTCTCACTCACTCTCCTCACTGTCTCAGACATCCCCACTCTCCCCTACGTTATTTTTCATCTTATTTTAAACCTGTAATATGAAATTACACTTACTTAGGATTCCTTAACTTTAAATATTTGGTTAATACGAGTGCAAATTAAAATTCTGTTTCTCATTATATTAATTTCATTTTACTGCCATAATTGAAATATATTAACATTATATCCTTTAGACAATTAAATGTTATTTATTTTTTAATTTATATATCACTAATATCATAAACCAATGTTCAGAATTAAAGGTAGGTTTTATTTTGTAAAACTAATGAAAAAACGTAATTTAATTAGCGATTTTATAATTTTAATACAAAACAATTGAAGACAGTGTAATTTACTAATATAAATAACTTTTTTTAAAAAAAACTCCCTAATGTATTAAAGTTTTATTCTTAAAATAAAATTTTTATTTTCATATTTTCGGAAAATATCAATTAGCAAATTCAATATTGGCAATAATATATTTTATGCACATCTATTAGTTATGCAAATATCAACAACAGAAAAAAATCTTTTCATAACATATCTTATCGATTACTTATCCTTAAATCAAGTTTTCGTAAATGCGACTCGCAAACATTTCAAAGGCTCAACCTGTGTCTGCAATTTTCTCCAATACATCGAAGAATTTTGCATGACTAAATGAGGCGTAAACATTGATTTATGCACCCAAATCGAATTTCTGTTTGCTAGATTACACATGGAATATCACCAGCTCGCATTTACTTTGCGACATCGAGAAAAAATAATAATCCGAAGCGATTTTTCTTATATATTTAAAGAATTCCAATATACGTAGATTTCGAGTTTATGCATGGATTGGTCTCATTTTTAAAAATGTATTTGGGAGATTTTTTTTTATACTAACGAAAACTGTTATAATGGAAGCTTTTAATTTGCTATTTATTAGCAGTTAAGGTGGGTTTTGTTTCTTCTTTTGGTTATGAAACCATGTTTTTAATATATTTTTTCATACATGCATTGAATTAGTTAACAATTACTTGATTTGATATTGGTTTAATTTTTATATTTGTTCAATAAATTTAGCATCATATATATTTGAATCGTTTGCATCGTATTAGGGTACGTCCAAGATGCACGCTGGTTTTCTGAGTCAGACAGTCTGCGCCGCTCGGCGTCGAGTCGGCGTGCATAAAAATCCATTATTGTAAGCGGGACTGGCCATAATGCACCTGCGCGATGACTTCCTGCGTACTGGCAGTCTGCCTCAGATGTTTACCGGAATGATTTGTTCATTCTGGTTTCAGACAACCTGCCGCTCGGACCGTTGATTTTCGTTTGTGTGTTGAGTATTTTTCAGTGTTTTGCGATGAATATCGAGATATTAACATTTAGTTTTCATACCAAACAACACTTATTTCCGTTAAAAAAAACAATATTGTTTTACTTATAAAAAGGCTCAAAAATTAGAAAAAAAAGTTAACCAATGAAAATATAAATAGTGAAATTACTAATGATTTTTTTTTTACAAAATGGTTGACGTTATGGATTAAAGGAAGTATTAATTAAAATAAATTACTGTTATGATACACATTTTAATAAATCTATTTTAGATAAATAATTTACAATGAGTCAGGTATGATTTTGCATTTAAAACATAGTGTTGAGAGGTGCTATTCTCAACAGTTTAGTTAATGAGCAGCTGTGAGAGCTGGTCTTAGAAGCAGACATCTGGGGAGAGGTGTTTGGAATTTGAGACTGGAATGTGCCAGACCTCTCACTCTGAATAGGCGATTGTTAGAAAGCTTTTTTTAACAAGCCACCAAAATGCCAATACTTCTTCAGCTCATTGTTACGGGTCTCGTTCTTCGACAGATAGGTACAATGGGTTGAGGTTAGATTTTGTTGTGGTGTCTGGAATGCGACATGTTTATTAGGCAATAAGTTCTAGTGGAGCTACTCCCACAACCAGATGTTTGTAGGCGTATGAAATAACATAAAATAGGGGAGACTGACCAATGCCTGTGGTCGGAATTGAGGCGGAGTTTGGAGTAGCCATTCGTAAACCCCCCCACCTACAACATCGAGATGCCACTGGCACACGATTTGTTGAAGGGATTTTAAGGCGTGGGTGTAGAATCCGAAAAGGGGGCTAAATAACCTAAGGAAGCGATAATAAACTGCCCAGAGCTCGATCTCCGAAGTAATCCTTAAAGGGTCAAGAACTGACCCAACGGAGCCAATATGCCGGTCAACGAGATGGAAAATTATTCGAAGTGACGGACCACTTAGTTCCCCCAGACCCGCCAGCCTCATGCCATTGGAATGGCAAATAGGTAATGTGAGCTTGATTGATTTGGTGTACGATATCTCTCTCTCCACGATTGAATTAGTATTAATGGGTAATATTATTAATGTACCCGATATTGTTAATTGTAGTGTTTAGTTATTTAAGGTGAAGGGAATTTTATCTCAAGTGACAATTAATTATAATGTTTTAGAGGTTAATATACCTTAACGGAAGTCTCTATGTGTACGAAATTAAATGTAATCAAGACAGTTAAATTTGTAAATAAACATATTTATTATCTAATGATTTGTGCTTCTTCCATGATAATCCATTTCCAGAGTCCTGGTAGTTATTTGATTATTCACAACGGAACTAGTTATTATATGTACTACACTATACGACAACCAATTCGGCTTATTACTAATAATGATGATCGATATTTATAATTGATTTAAGATATTTAACATGTTTGGGCTAGAGCGCCCCAACAGAAGTGGTCGCCGTGACCTTTCCAATTTTTTCGGAAAGGGCTGGATATCTCTGGAAACCAGATTTGTTATGAAAGGAGTCATAAATATTTAAATGGTTTCAAAAGGGAAATCTCATTGCTTTGAATTTATATACTCATATCGGAATGGTGTTCACAAATTTGGGAAATTGTTACGTAAACATTTAGGAAATAATGATTTTGTTTGGATATAAATTTAGTGAGGTTGTTATTATTATTATTGGAATTTGTCAAAGTCAATGTTTGTTATAGAAACTGGGAAATTTTTTAAATGGCACCAGTTACGGTTTTAGAAACGCCAAATGATATATTGCAATCGGAAGCAAATTTGAATACTAACGTAAACATGACAGCGCCCGTACTTTCACGGTTAACCGCATTTCAAACCCTTGTGCCACAGTTTGATGGTACAAGCGCGGTCACCGCTAAATATTTCTTCGAGATATTAGAGAATCTTGCTACTTCGCCAGAGTTTAGCGATGCGGAGAGATTAATAATCGCAAAATCGCGCATAAGGGGAGATGCTTTAACTCATTTAATTGGGTCATCTCACTTATCAAATGAGAAATCATACGGGGAATTTCGTAAGAAATTTTTAGAATTCTTTGAAACCAAACAAACAAGAGCGGTACTTCAATACCAATTTACGAATTTGAGGATGTTTCCTTCGGAGGGAGCACGTCAGTTTGCTAACAGAGTTTCAAATTCTACGGATAAATTCTTTGGAGACTCGGACACAAGCAGTGATCCAGTTAAAACCATTTACGAACAGACCAGATTATCTAAATTTGTAGAGGGTATCCGCGAGGAATTTAGAGCTCAATTAATGATTAAAGATCCAAAAACTTTTTCTGAAGCTCTGAATTTTATCGAACTTTTGGAAGCGAATTCTCAGCTATTACGACCACCCCAAGCACTTAATGCAATTAATAACGAAGGAATAAATTCGGATTTAATTACTAAACATATACAATCAACACATGAAAGTATAGCGGTTTTGACAAAACAAATGTCTGAACTAGCAGCTAAGAAGGATTCCAGTAGAGATAGAGATTCGCGTGACAGAATTTCTCAGCCGTCGAGAATGTACTGTTCAATTTGTGACAAGATAAATCACGACACGATTAGGTGTTATAAAAACCCCATAAATGCACAACAATCTGACCAAAGAATGTCGAGACCCCAACAGCGAGTGCCTAGATATACGTATTATGAAAGGGAGCAATATACGGCCCCGAGATATGAAAGGGAGACCCCGAGATACGAAAGAGAGATCCCAAGATATAATAATTATCAAAATAATAGAAATCAGCAACAAGAGAGAGGTAGGAATTTTTATAGGAGGGATTCTATTGAAGGAAACAGATCTCAAAGCAGGGGAAGAAATGATCAGGGAAGAGTATACTTTGAAAGAGAGCAAAATCGCTATAGAGACAATTCTTTCGGAAATAATATGAGACAAGACAACAGATCAGATTTTAATGGGACCGAACGGAATGTAAATTATAGTCAAAATAGAAATCAGCCAAAAAACGGATGGAAGGGTCGATTTTAAAAGTAGGATATAAACCGATACGATTGTCAGACACAATCGCACCCTTTGAAAGTAATAATGACAATCAGACTGAAATTATCAACACTAATTTTTGGGAGACCTCAGAAAGGCCATTTTTTTTGCCTACAATACAGTGCAAAATAGCGGGACAAAATGTTACAGCCTTATTAGACTCAGGAGCTTCACTTTCAATATTACAAAAATCAAATTTTGAGAGAATAAAAAATGATCCTCTTATTAGGAAAATTGAAGATAATGTAACACTAAATTCAATAACAGGGCATAAGTTACAAATTATAGGTAGCTATCAAATTCCTCTCATTATAGGAAATAAAAATATTAATCACAAAATTTTTATTGTGGATCAAACATTTGATTCTCAGTATTGTTTAATTCTGGGATTTGATTTTCTGCAAAGACACGGGATAATTATGGATTGTAAGGATAGAGTATTAAGATTAAATAATCTAACACTGCCTATAAGAGATGCAAACGCAATATCAGTAAATAGTAACAATATAGAATGTGCTAGACTTATGCAAAAATGTATTTTGGACCCCCAACAAACAAAAACAATTGAGGTAATATTAGAAGGAATTGTACGTGCAGGAGATATAATTAATTTGCAACCATTGATAAACAACCCAGCCATTTCATTACAGGGAGAAAATTTAAAAGTTAGCAATTCAAAAACTACTCAAGTTACTTTAACGAACGAATCAGATGATAGGGTTACCTTAAATAAAAATTACAGGATTGCGAAAATTACTAAATCTGATTCATTAAGAAATATGGAGGAGATTATAGACAGAAGAAGGCAGGAATTTGACATAAACAATTTTAAATTAGATCATTTACCAAGGGATCAAAGAAATAAATTAATTACGTTATTACGAAAATATTCTGATATATTTAGTGATAATCTTGAGACCATCGGTCTTACTGATAAAATAATACCCCAAATAGAGGTTGATTTTACAAAGTTGGAGTCCATAAGAGCCTATCCTGTGCCATACAATTTAAGAGGAGAATTACGTCAACAAATCGACAAACTTTTAAAGGCGGATATTATTGAACAGGCGGAGACAAGTATAGGTCATCCAGTAATTTTAGTGAAAAAAAGAGGTCAAAATTCAACAAACATGTCCTACAGATTTGTACAGGACTTTCGAAAAGCTAATTTAGCAATTTCTTATTCGAAGTATGCAATGCCGATCGCTACCCACCTTTTGGAAGGTCTTAGAGGATCAAAATTGTTTAGCAGTTTAGATATGCAAAGTTCGTTTCACCAGGTAAGTCTAAAACCAGAGGATCGCAAGCTAACTGCTTTTAATACAATTTTTGGAAATTATCAGTTCAAAAGGCTTCCACAAGGACTCAGCGTATCGCCCTCAGTGCTCCAGAGATTGACAGATAAATTACTGTCCCCAATTAAATCTCTTAATATAGCAGGCTACATTGATGACATGTGCGTCGGTTCGAACTCTTTCGACGAAATGTTACAAAAATTAGAAATTTTATTCGAACGTTTGAGAATTTTTGGTCTTACTTTAAATCCAGGAAAGTGTACATTTGCACTTCCGGAAATAAAATTTTTGGGTCATGGATTAAATGGTCAAACCATTTGCCCTACTAATGAGAATTTAAGAAAAATTGAAGAATTCAAACCTCCAACAACAATTCGGAAAGTTAGAAGATATCTAGGCTTAGTAAATTATTATAGGAGATATATAAAGAATTTTAGCGAAATATCTGCCCCATTATCTGAACTCACGAAAAAGGGAAAAAAATTCTACTGGGGAGAAGCTGAACAGCGGGCATTTGACGAGCTAAAGTCTAAAATGGGACAAAAACCCATTTTAACACATCCTGATTTCGATAAGCCTTTTGTCTTATCAACAGACGCCTCGGACCATTGTCTCGGAGCCATGTTATCACAATATAACGACGAAGGGTTAATGATGCCAATTTCGTATTTTTCACGAAAATTGAATGACGTCGAACGAAGATATACAATTATGGAGAAAGAATTACTAGCAATTGTGGACAGTGTAAAAGCGTACTCTCATTATTTATATGCTAGGAAATTTCTAATACTATGCGATAACTCCGCATTACAGGGTATTAAGAAATTAACGAATCCTCCAAACCGAATTTCAAGATGGTTAATGTTTTTAGCAGAATACGAATATGATTTCCAACACATTAGCGGAAAAGAAAATTACGCCGCAGATATTTTTTCGAGAGACTTTCATTCTATAAACGGAATTTCTGCCCATATACCAGACATAAACGAGATTAAAATAAAACAAAGAGAAGATTCGAAATTAAAATGTATAATCGACAAAATTAACACATTAAATTCAGTCATATCAAGATCAGAAGCAAATTATTTTGTCAGAGATGGAATTCTAATGCACAATGCCCCATTTAACAGATGTATAGGAAGCAAGGTAGTTGAGCAAATTGTGGTACCGGAGTCATTAAAACCTCAGATTTTAGCCATAGGCCATTCGGCTCACTTTGGACACATACGGACATATCAGAAAATTAAGGAAGTCTACTTTTGGGAGAATTTATATGCAGACTCGAAGAATTACGTTCTCAGTTGTCGTGAGTGCATGGGATATAAGTCCCCAAATCGAGTAGAAAAAGTTCCCATACAAAGAAACTGTATTGCAACTAGGCCAGGGGAAATTATTAGTTTAGATTTCGTTGGGAGATTTGCTGAAACAGCTAAAAACAATCGGTATGTTCTCGTAATTGTTGATTTATTTACACGCCATTTAAGGGCTTTCCCAACTAAAACAGAATCTGCCTTAGAAACAGCAGAAATTTTGCACTATTATATATCTCAATACGGAAAACCAGAGTTCCTGCTTTCTGACAGAGGAGCAAATTTTACCTCAAATTTATTTAAATCTGTAGCAGAAAGATTGGGTATACATAAACTGTCTACAACATCATATCATCCGGAAACAAATGGCGTTAATGAGATTACTCATAAGGGAATGAAAAAGTCAATTTCAATTATGGCTCGGGAAACTCGCCAGTGGGATCTGGCAATACCAAATTTTGAAATGGCGTACAACAATACGATCCACTCCTCAGTTCAAGAAAAACCATCGTTTTTACTGTATGGCCGAGATATTACTTTGCCCGATATGCCAACTAGGGAAGAACTATCTCGAGCAGATATGCTAAATCTTTATCCCGAGTATGTATCAAACCGAATGAAACAAATGGTCAGAATTAAGGAAATTGTTTCACAAAATTTAGAACAGGCGGCTATCTCGCAGGAAAATTACCGTAATAAACACGCAAAGCTAAGAAATTTCTTCCTAGGTCAACTAGTTTTTATGCACAGTCCAGATTATGACAGGAACTGTCAATTGCCAAAGAAACGAAACTACAGGGGCCCTTACAGGATAACACAGAAACATAGTGACGTTAACTATAGCGTATTGGAGCTTGAGGTACCAAAAGCACGAGAACAGCGTGTTCATTCTTCAAGACTAATTCCATATACATCACGAAATGAAAATTTGGAAATGCCAAGAGAAAACACGTACGATATCGAACAGACTATACCTAAAGAACACGCAGTATTCGAAGAACCATCGTTTGATTTTATTCAGGAACAATTGAATTATGAACAAAACACAGAATTCGAAAATCGAACAAGGTATTCAGGTTCATTTCAGAGACCTAGTCCATCATACTCTCAAAACACAGAGTTATATGACGTCGAGCAAGAAATCGCGGATTCAACAGGGGTTACAGGTTCACGGATAGCACCAAGCACCCAAAATTTGAATCTAAGTGATAACAGCAAGACATCGGGCAGAGAACGGGTTTCAAAACCACATAACGAACCATTAAATCGGTATAATTTGAGATCAAGAGCTAACGAAACAGCACAGGTTAACATTGAAAGTAACGAAATTACTAACACAGAAAGTAACGACGGGCCAAATATGGGCGAACGAATTTTAAATTGGGCGTTAAAAATGACGGAACCTCCAGAAACTGAAAAAGACTCCTCAGACGGACAGAGTTCAGCTGTGTTAAACTTTTTGGATAAATTAGCAGACTCGCTTAAATAATTTAGATAAATGATTGAAAATTTGGCAATTCACCATGCATATTAATCAATTAAAATAGCAGATATGAAGAAAAGAATAAACGATAAATTTGGAATAAAGCAAATTTACAAGATATTATTGAAGAAACAGAATGTCTTTAAAAATTAATAAATAATTAAATTGAACGAGGTTTTATTCGTAATCGAATCAAGATTCTGAAAGAATTGGCTACTCTGAATGGACAAGAATTAGCATTACGGAAAAGTGACCACCAATTTAATTAAGTAATGAGAAATAAAAAAAAATGTGTCTTAATTTTGATCAGGATAATTTGCTACTGCGCAGGGCGAACTTGACGGATTAAAAGGGGAGATACGGAAAATTTCTATTATGTTAACAACAAAATATGTATAGATATATAAGAAATTCTAAACTACCAATGAAGAAAAAAAAAATTAGGTTATGAAGAATAAATAATTCACTGAAAAAAAAAATGGATATGCAGCGGGGAATTGCACAATTACGAACTGAAAAGAAATGAAATTTAAATCATTGAAAATTACGGAAATGAAAATTAATTTATTGATAATAATTAAACATATTGGTTGAAAAAAAAAAAGGTGAATTAAAACCGGAAAATCGATTTTGGAATTTAGCAAATAAGTTATAATTCATTAACTAAATTGAAGTTAAATAGTAAAACTATAAGGAAGTTAAAAGAAAGAAAAGCATAATTCAATTTAGACAACATCGTAACTATAAGTCAAAATAAACACAAATTATCAAATAAATATGTGTGTGGAATAAATAAATAAGTATGGTGTAATCAAAGTTCAAACAGTTAAATTGTGTATGGTTCATTGAAGACAAAAAATTTAAAACATTTGATTAAGATATATCAAATTGATAAAATAAGATTAAATAAATAAAAAAATATTAAGTGGTATAAAGTTAGATGATAACGAATTGAAAAAAAAATATATCTTAAAATCATAAATTAAAAGTCAATTTATTAAAAACAAAACAAAAAAGAAGTTAATTAGTGATTATTAATAAATTGGGTAATAATTTGAAAAAAATACTACATCAATGTGTCAAGTATAAGAATCATACTTGCATAAGAATAAGAAAGAATAAGAATAATACAGTATAGATTTAAAATATAATTAGTTGTAAACGGTCCAATGTATAAAATAAATGAATAATGAGACAATTATCACAAATGAATACCTTGATATAAATTTTTAGAGAAGGAAATCGGAAATATCGATTAGATAGATTCAAATTGTAAAATAAGTTATATAAATAAAAAAAAAAAAAAGATAAATACGAAAGGTATAAATTAAATACGTGATTATATAAAGTAAATAAATAAAAGAATTAACACGTAAATAAATTACATGAATAAATGAGCAAATAACAAATTATTTATTAAGTGATAGGTGATTATTTAAACAAAAATATAACGAGCGAGTAATAATTACGTAAATATAAATAATAACTGACGTAATAATAAGAAATATGGATAAAGCGTTTACGCAATACTGAATTCGATAATAAATATAAATTATTATAAATATAAATTATTAAAGAACTAAGAAAAAAAAATCGGTAAATTAGTTCCGAAATAAAAAAAAATATTAACTAAGGAAAATAAAGCTAATATATTACGGAATACTAAACTGTTAGGAAACATGATTATCAAATAATTCTAAGTTAATAATTAAATCGAAATAAGATAATTACGATATGTTTGTAAACAAAGCTGAAAATCATAATAGCACGGGAATGTCAAAAATATGTGAAGCGGAGTTTAAAAATGTCTGAAATTGAGTGGTTTTTGCGTAATTAGAAAGAAAAAAGAAAATCTATCATAAAATCCAGCATAAAATAAAATTAGAATTTAATCAATTCGGAATGTCATATCTGGAAGGTAGGAGTTATGTGTGTAAACGGAGATGTCTACAATGCTTAGAGTTTCGGGAGGATTTAACATAAAATGCACAATTTTGCATAAATAGGCGTGACAGGTAGAATTTAGCACGTGTTTATGTTAAGTGTCACAAAAAAATAGAAAGAAAAAAAAATCTTATCTGAAGGGGCTATTTAGACACGCCCATTTCACGTCGGGTCAGTCAGAATCAGGAGTAGGGTTGTCATGGCACCTGGTCAATACAGTGATTTGAAAGGTTGGTCATTTGGCGACGAAATCTTCAAAACTGAAAAATAATCAAGTATTAGTACTTTGAAAATAAATAAATTTTTATACAGATATGATTGACATATAATAGGAATAATTCGAGAATAGTTTGGAACGGTTGATTTGAAGCAGGATTCAAGAGTTCACTTAATTGGTTCAAGAGATTTTTTTTTTTAGAAATCTGGACTCCTGAAAATAAGTAACTCGGAAAAATTATCACACGAATATCAAAAGATAAGGCATTATACATTTATGTCTAGAAATGGAATAATGAAACATATTGCCTCCACATGAAATCGTATGTGATGAATTAAATCGTGTCCAATATATGGGAAAAGAGGAAATGCGGAAGGAATTTAATTCATAAGAAAAGACGATTATGAATAGATTTAGTACAAGAGACATTTATGAGAATCAATTATTTTGGAATTGGAAGTAAAAATTGAATTTGGTGTGAAAAGTTATGAATTTACAAATTATTGAAAGGGGAAGAAATAAACCATAAAAAAAAAAAATATATGAGTTAGTCGAAAATTTACAATGGAAGGCTTAGACGGAAATTACATGTTATAGAAATTTATAAATATCATGTTGATTAAGGCGGAAAAGAAAAAAAAAATTATCGTTATGAAGAAACGTTATACATAAAATTTATGTCGAAATCAAATATAGAATAGATTGAGTTGAATTTGATTGAGAGAACGGAGTTATTGAAATGTTGGAATTGCGGGATTCCACTGTAATTAAACTGAAATAATGATTATGGAACGAATAGGAATATTTAGGTAAAGGTATACTTAAGAAAATTGTTTAGGTATGATTAGGAAAACAATCATGGAGATTTTTTAGATACGAAAATTAAAAATAGAAGGTAAAAATAATTGGACTTACCTTAAAAATTTACTGAATTGCTTTATAGAGGCCGTTGGAATAACAGGACGGCATTCTCAGTCGTTTCGATAGATGAAATAAAACAAACAAAGATATTAGAAATTATGGAAATGGAATAACAAATACATAATTGAGCTGAAATAAGTACACGAATTATATTATTATTAAATAAATAAATAAATGAAATTGCGACGCGGATATTAAAATTTTAAAAGAGTTGTTGCAATTACGAAAAAAAAAAGAAAAAAAAAGGATAGTAATCAATTTTTTTTAGGCGAACCGGCCAGCGCGTTGCTTATTAAGAGAAGGGTTACAAGTCGGGAAAATGCACATAATGACGCAACAACAAATGAATTTGAGTTGCGTTGCTTATAAAAAGGTTACATTTACGAAGATATCACGAAGATAATGTCGCAACAACGAGGGAATTTGGTTTGCGGAGATCATTTTGATTCTTTAGAGTTTTTCCTGAAAAAGAAGAAAAACAAGTAATTAATATGAGCGGAATAATCCAAGATCACTGAAATAGGGTAAATCCGAATGTGTAGATTATTGGAGATTCATGGTCACTTTTAGAAAGTTAGAGCGCTTCACGCAGCACAAGAGATATGAACTTATGACTATGTTCGTACGGTTCAGTTAAGCAGATTGCAGTTAAGAATCGTTAAGTGCTTCGACATCGACCCAGGACAACTAAGTCTGGACCTCCTGGCATTTGTGTTCAGAGATCAAACGGAGCGCCGCACACAGGTGCTTCAGAAATGTCCTAGGCAGATTCTCAGAATTTCGGACTTCTAAACGACCATTCTTTGTCAACGAACCCCCCCCCCCCCATAAAGAGTCAAGTTGTCCGCTGGTTCTCGGAACCCTAACCCCTAATTTCGCAGTTAAGATGTATAGTTAATGGTCCTAGATACAAAAGCCTTTGTGTAGACTTGGATACAATGGGACGGATATCGTGGGAAAAAATTCTGAAGTGTTGGAGGGAGCTTTAAAACGACCGGTTGGGAATGGTTTAACTCGGAATGTAATGCAATTGAATAATTAAATAGTTATAGACGGAAAAACAGGATCAATTTAAAGAACGAAGATTTGGTTTAATTTGCATAAATATTAGGCGAATAATTTATAAAGAAAAAATTACATAATATAAATTTAAGGAATTTGTAAGAAAAAAAAATTAAGTTTGGATATGATAAAAAAATTGATTTTGACAAGGTATTTGACAAAAATATTTGACGGAGTATTTTGAAAGGGAATTGATTTGGAATTTGTTGACTACAACAGAGTAGATATAGCAATGGATTTAATTGGTTGGACAGTTTTAATGCCAATTTTTGGATTTAAAAAAAAAAAAAAAAAAATGAGGTTATTTTAATGAGAAATAATATAAATTTGATTTCTTTAGGACAGGTATATCAAATTGTTTTGTAAATTGTAGAGGGAAAAAGGATTTCGATTTATTTTGGAAAGGTATTAGATTGTTATGGAATTGCAAAATATGATTTGTTTATAAGTATAAACAAAGGGATGATTTTTTTTTTTGAAATTGTATAGATTAATTGAAAAAATTGATTTAGACATTATTGCCGTTCAGCGATTTCCTCGGAAACTTGAGAGGAAATTCTATCAGAGTTCAAATCCAAAATTCGGATTTGCGAAATTTTGAAGCATATTGGAAATTTTAAAAGAAAGGGAAAATAGTGATTCTATATTGCATTGAATATGGAATAAATAATGTTATGGATTCGGTACGGTGAGATTTTCTTTGAATTAAACAAATTTAATTAATATAAACGGAATAGGATTAATTGAGTAGTGAGACATCTTGAAGTAATTATTGAAACTAGGATTGATTAATTTGATAGTAACATCTGATTAGATTAAATAATTGATTAATTAAGTTATTGATTGGTTTAAATTAGTGATTAAATTTAGTTCATTAAATTACTGAAAAATTTATTATTATAAATCTTTTAATGTGCTCATAAATATAATTGCATATTAACATTAATAATTAAATTAATTCACTGCATGCATACCTGTGCAGAACCTAATTAAATATATATAAATATAAATATGGGTTTATTAAGTAAATATAAGTTTTATTAATTTTAATATAATTGAGAGAGAGAACTTGTGCATTGAATTAGTTGAACTCATTTTTCCTGTTGTGTGATGCATAAATCAAATGTGAACACAGACAATGACTATAAGCTATGATGGTCAGATGGATTATTGTACGATCTGGCAGCAGTTGACGGACGGAAGGAAAAGAATTGTGGTAAACTCAGCCACACGATATTGACAATTTAAATAATCGTGATGGAAAGCTCAATAGAAGTGCTAAATTGAAAGCACAACAAACAATTTGCTTCACTCATGTACCAGTGGGAGAATATGCTACTGAGAATCGTCCAGGGCCATATGCAACACTGATAGTTGTCAAGGCAGCATGATGCAACACCAAGAGTGGAGAGAAAGGGGATGCCAGAAAACGAGGGACGTTGTACTCCAAGCAGACTCATCAATTCCGGAAAGAAGGATGACGGATATCAAGAGGAGTAGAAGCAAGTGGAGACATCTTTATGAAGGGTCAACAACAGTCTTCCTTGAAGGATGGAACGCCGGACAATCGGTCATGCGCCAAGACGATCTTCAGTACATTGAGTCTACAAGCCCTGATTCCGAGAACAGGTGACGTAGAATCTTCAAACTCAACGAGGGTGGACACAATGAAACTCGCTCACAGCCTTCGGCCACACGCCTCGGGCGCAGAGGACCAAGGACCGCCGGATGCCGACACCAGCTTTGCATGAAGCTAGGGCCACCGAGGGGGTCTGTCATTCCCCTCCCTTGAAAGCACAGTCTGAGTGAAGAGCAGGTGACAATGAGTAACAATTTATCACCGACGCTTGGACAAACTGTATCACTTAGAAAAGTGTACATCGTGAATAGAAGGTTTACGAGTATTGGAAATGCTGTGAAGAGGATAATTCTTCACTGTTTTCAAAAGACATAGTGAACAAACTTTAGGGATTCACACGAACATTTTTTTTCTGACAAGGAACAATTTTCACTTAACTAATTAATTTGAATGTAGTGTTTTTCATATATCTTGGTTATATATTTATCTTAACCCTTTCTTACAGGCAAGTCATACTAACTCTATGGATTTTATTACTGGGATTAAATTGTTTCAGATATTTAGAGTTCCTTAATACAATTGCCTTATGACTATATATATTGTCATTGAATTATAATTTGTATTGATTGTTTAATTTATACTTCATGTGCTTAGGTTTTTGAAATTCAAAATCGAGTGGAGGAGAGAGAGAGATAGAAAGCTAATTTGAATTTAATAATAAAAAATTCTTAATCAGAAATTTTTATCGTGACACAGAGGTGAGTGTTGAGAGGTGCTATTCTCAACAGTTTAGTTAATGAGCAGCTGTGAGAGCTGGTCTTAGAAGCAGACATCTGGGGAGAGGTGTTTGGAATTTGAGACTGGAATGTGCCAGACCTCTCACTCTGAATAGGCGATTGTTAGAAAGCTTTTTTTAACAAGCCACCAAAATGCCAATACTTCTTCAGCTCATTGTTACGGGTCTCGTTCTTCGACAGATAGGTACAATGGGTTGAGGTTAGATTTTGTTGTGGTGTCTGGAATGCGACATGTTTATTAGGCAATAAGTTCTAGTGGAGCTACTCCCACAACCAGATGTTTGTAGGCGTATGAAATAACATAAAATAGGGGAGACTGACCAATGCCTGTGGTCGGAATTGAGGCGGAGTTTGGAGTAGCCATTCGTAAACCCCCCCACCTACAAACATCGAGATGCCACTGGCACACGATTTGTTGAAGGGATTTTAAGGCGTGGGTGTAGAATCCGAAAAGGGGGCTAAATAACCTAAGGAAGCGATAATAAACTGCCCAGAGCTCGATCTCCGAAGTAATCCTTAAAGGGTCAAGAACTGACCCAACGGAGCCAATATGCCGGTCAACGAGATGGAAAATTATTCGAAGTGACGGACCACTTAGTTCCCCCAGACCCGCCAGCCTCATGCCATTGGAATGGCAAATAGGTAATGTGAGCTTGATTGATTTGGTGTACGATATCTCTCTCTCCACGATTGAATTAGTATTAATGGGTAATATTATTAATGTACCCGATATTGTTAATTGTAGTGTTTAGTTATTTAAGGTGAAGGGAATTTTATCTCAAGTGACAATTAATTATAATGTTTTAGAGGTTAATATACCTTAACGGAAGTCTCTATGTGTACGAAATTAAATGTAATCAAGACAGTTAAATTTGTAAATAAACATATTTATTATCTAATGATTTGTGCTTCTTCCATGATAATCCATTTCCAGAGTCCTGGTAGTTATTTGATTATTCACAACGGAACTAGTTATTATATGTACTACACTATACGACAACCAATTCGGCTTATTACTAATAATGATGATCGATATTTATAATTGATTTAAGATATTTAACATGTTTGGGTTAGAGCGCCCCAACAGAAGGCACTTCCATTGGTGCAAAATCCTCAATTTATTTAATTATCTTTGTATGAGAGTGGGTATTTTTCCATGAACATGGATGGCCACAATGTGTTCCTACTTGTGTTGCTGTATTCTGTTGTCTGCCTTCCATCCGCTACACCTCTGATTCACTAATTCCTTGCACCTCAACTTCAGTCATGTGTCTTTCGAGACCTCCGTGGCCGAGCGGTTAAAGGCGTCAGCTGGGAATCAGAGGATTCCTGGTCCGATCCTAGGCGATGGACTTGACAAAGAAAAGTAAAAAAAGTAGCGATCTTGTGATCGGAGGGTTGCTAGCTTCGCTACAAAATACTAGAAAAGTCGTCCAGAACATCCGCAAAAATTAACGGCGTGTATACGGGACTGGTGCACGATAAATCTGATCGGGGTCCAAAGTCGCGACGTCTATTGAAGGCGTTGGGTGCCAGTTCAAGTGTTTCCTCGTCATCTGACCATGGTTCTAAAATAACGAGCTGCCTGTATGAATGTGTATGTGTTCTCGGGTCTTTCCTTCGAGATAGACCCCGAACCGTCGCCAATAGCCCACTGTGCAGCTATAGTGCGACGTTATTTTAACCAAATCAACTACTTATGGTTTGGTTTGGTTAAATAACGTCGCACTAGAGCTGCACAGTGGGCTATTGGCGACGGTTCGGGGCCTATCTCGAAGGAAAGACCCGGGAACGATGCCACGTATTTTTGAACCATGGTCAGATGACGAGGACAACACCTGAGCTGGCACCCGACACAACCTTAATAGGCGTCAGGACATTGGACCCCGATCAGATTTATCGTGCACTAGTCCTGTGTACACGCCAGTATAATTTGTTGGATGTTCTGGACGACTTTCTAGTATTTTTGTAGCGAATCTGGCAACCCTCCGATCGCAAGATCACTACTTTTTTACTTTTCTTTGTCAAGTCCATCGCACGGATTCGAACCACCAATCCTCTGATTGGCGACGGTTCGGGGCCTATCTCGAAGGAAAGACCCGGGAACGATGCCTCGTATTTTTAAACCATCAACTACTTATGGTGTTGTGAAGTATGCATACGCACTTTACAATCATTTCTGTCAATTCGACATCCGTTTCTAGTTCTTTTGAAAGTATTCTCCATTTAGCGTATATAATTCCGAACGCACATTCAACTGATTTTCTATAGTTGAAATTCCTTTTCGTGGAGTTTAATGTTTTTCTCTTGTAAGTTCCATACAACACTAATCTGTTTTGGTGGCAGCTCTGTCTGGTCTGTGCTAACAACCAGCTTTCATAATGGCCACATCCTACCTGCCGCTCGGAGTCAAAAGTTGGTGCCGAGAATCTGAATCTGACTATCTGCTTTTACCAGCGTGCATCTTGGACGTACCCTTAGAAGCCATATAATTATTTTTTTAATATAATTTAACAATATATAAAATAAAATTATTTTGTTTTACTTATAAAAGAAAATTAATCATTATTTATTATTTAAATAAAGAACGTTCTTAAAAATATCCCTTGCTGCCAAAAAGGTATATTACATAATATTTTTTACATAAAGAAATAGTTTAACTTGTCATATGTTTCAAAGAAAATTTTCATATAAAGTAAAACAGTTTAGCTTAATCTTTACACGTTAAAAAATAATAGAAATTGAATTATCTTATATATAAAGCTGAAATTTCCAAAATCTGTCCGGATGTTGGTTTGTTGGTTTGTTTGTTTGTTTGTTTGTTTGTCAGTACATTATAGGCTCCGTAACTACACAACGCAGAGCTTTGAAATTCACAGAATAGTTAGTTCAAAAAATAAGAATTTTAACGCGACTATTTTCAAGTCTCTACGATGTTCCACTCGAATGTTATGACATTTTTTAGCGTACGTCATCAAAGTTTCACGAAGTGGCAACAGTAAACTCAGTTAAAATCAACGGAGAAAAGCGAAAATATAATATAACAAAATTATAAACCAATTAGAATTCCGATATTTACACGGAATACTCCATAACTACAAAACGTAGCTTTATAAAATTTATAGAATACTTTACTTGAAAAATTATAAATTTTTTGTAATAATTTTTAAGTTTGTACGATGTTTCAATCGTATGTTATAACTATTTTAATGGATTCCATTGACTTAACATGGATGAAAATATCGTTTGCAATTTAAAATAAAATTGTTCGTTATTGGCAATATAAAAACGACGTCATAGGTTTTGTTTGATTTAATAATTATTGTAAAATGTATATACATTGGGCTTTTTGCTACAATACGGAACCATTCAAAAATTAAAACAACCAGAATTTTATTTTAAAGAAATGGTTTAGAATTGTATTAAAATGTTATAATTGTTTTATCTCTTGTTTTATACAGGTTTATTGTAAGTATATTTAATTATCTTAGATCGAACTTTCTGAACGATTCATCCAAAATGCGAGTAATTTGTGTATGAACGTCCATTTTATTTATTTGAAAAATATTTTATGCAAGTATTTTTTTTAATGTACGAAGCTTGGTTTCATTGTGAATTTTCAACTCTATTAGACTTTTTAATGTTATTAAAGAATAAAATTTCACAGATACCAACTGATAATTTAGAAAATATTTTATTTAATGTGCCAATGAATATTTCCTTTTAAAACATTGAATGGCGATCATTAAATATTAAATGTAAAATTATTGAAAGTACATGGTGAGATTATAATATGCTGCATCGTTTGCTAAACAATCGCCAAGTTATAACAGTGTATTCTTTGGATGAAGTGCGCCTTGGCTGTAATTGGCTGTAATTTGCTGTGGAAACTTACTAAATATTTGTATGACTGGTATTTTTCGATGCGAATTCTATAATAACAGTATCACAAAATCAAAATTTTAGGAAAAATTGTTTAACAAAATGAGTAAATACCGAATTTTTAATAAATTGATCCGTAAATAAAAAAAATGAACTTAAAATTAAAATAGGTGGTTATTCTTCTGTAATAATATTATTCAAGGGAATTCTTTAATACATGGGCAGGGCGTAGTAAAAGAAAGTTGTGTAGTATTTCAAAACATACTATTTTTGGTTGAGTATTTATGCTGGGCTGTTAATTTTATTCTTACTTTGATAAAGAATTTGAGGCAGTTTATTTGCAAAAAACGTTTAGGTTTATTCTGGCTGCAATTTACATTCTTATGTTCTGAATTATTGAGGACAAAAATGCAAACTATTAATTAGATACACAAGTTGTTGGTCGAAGATATTGCAAAGATGTAGCCTAAACGATACATTGGAACGGGCATTTGGAAATAATCAAATCAAAATTGCAATACTGGGAACAGGGAAATTCGGAATGTTTGAAAGTTAAATCATTTAAGTTCTTTATCAAATTTATTAATTTGGTCAGCTTTAAAAAATTATGTTATCTGTTTCTGCTGCTTTTTTCACTTCCATGCAGCTTCAGAACATTTCAATATCGAAATTGATTCAGAAGTTTAATTAAAATTCACGCTTGAAGTTATTCCTTTAAAAGTGCAATTTAATGAAACCCTCCTTGATGAAATTATTTTAAAAAATAATATAAAAATGAAGATCATAGCGCTTAGTTTATTATTTAATTTAATAATTTTTTCCTTAGATAAAAAAAATCATAGCTTTATGTAAATAATTATTCATATAAAATACCTGTTATAATGCACATTATCTTTGAATAATGATGACAACAGTAATTAAAATGTCATCGATTAAAGTAAGCACTGTAAACAAAATATAATTATAGTCATTTCACAAATAAATTGCGGCATCCGTGTTAAAAAAAATCGGTTATTTACAGACCGCGCTGTATTGGGCCCCTACTCGGTACAAGTTTGAGAGGGGGAGAGAATAAATGGCCTACAATGATTGAAACGGCCTTCCTTCCTTTACACGATGGTATGTCATTTATCCATATAGGCTAATTCCACGTTGAATTAATGATAGCGGTACACTTATTTTCACCTGGTACAAACGCAAAAAGGGGAATGGCTTAAAAATCGGCATTTACGAAACGTCTGACTTTCGTCTACACAATAGTATATTATTTATACCCATCAACTTATTCCACTTGGAGTTAAGGATTTTAAAAACGTCGTTTTTTATTATGGTATTTAATGTAACTATGTATACCCATACCGAAAAGAAATTCATATTAATTTATAAAAATATTTTTGTGCAGGAATGTTTAATTTTTAAAATCCCATACCTTATGAGAGATAAACTAGAAATTATTTGATTTTTATCGGTGTTTTAGCAACCAAGTAGTATAGAGATATTTTTACTTTTTTTTAACTTCTAATTTATTAAACATAAAAATATTTTAAATTATAAAAAAAAAGCTTTATCACTTTTTAAAGAGAAATTCTAAAATGGTATATCCGATTATCCCAGGCAGGAGAGGAAATGTATATATTTTCAGTTATTTGTCGTTATTTTATTTATTTCCGTGCGAAGAACGGGTACTTTTGCTAGTACTTTTATAAAACAAATAGCATTTAAGTTATATATAACTACATTAATACTGTAACAAAAACGACAATTATATAAGCATACAACTTAATTTTTCTCTTGAATATATTTCTCCCATTTCATGATTATCACCATAAAATATCAATAGGGTAGAGTAAGGTAAGACCCGGGTAGTGGGATGAAACCAGGTACCTTGCTTTTAGCGTCTTTCTCGCTGCTTTTTACAGACATTAATCTGAATTTATAGTCAAGAAGAAGGAGGAGCGGCCATTTTTTTAAATTGCTTTTTTTATATGTTTAAGTTTCATATTCCGCCATTGAAATTTAGTAGGATATTTTGAAATCTTCGACAAATCGCCGCTTTCACCTCTCCATAATTTTCACACAAATTATTTAAAATGTCAGCTAGTCAAATGGAATTGTACAACTAGTTGTTCTCTTGTTCTCTTCAATTTTACGTACTCACTTGCAAATTAAGGTTTGATTCGTGATCAACTAAAATTTCAGCAGCTACCCAGTTAGAATATTTCTGGAATTTTACACATCCTCCCACACCCTATGCAGTACATATATCAGATATCAGAAGGAAAATTGTATTATTTTCCAGCTTGTTCGACGCGGCTCACTTTCCTCTACGATTGGTCATTTATACCCATAAGTCGATTCCCTCTGGAGTATACGGCTTCAAAGTATCCACATTGTATGTCGTCCAGGTTTCTGCCGATGTTTCGTACCGATTTTAAAAGTTTTATTTACGTAAAAAACACTTATAAACTAATATCTTTAGAGTTCCAATAGTTCAATTGATAAACGTTTATTATCAGAGCAGCTACTACTGGTGGTTCTTTCATTTTCAGCTAACAAAAATATTTAGTTTTTTTTTTATTATTATTATTATAACCTTTAAAAAAACGTATCTATAATGGCTAATAAATGATATTTAACTTGAAAAGGATTCACACTTTCCTACTAATATGTAAAGAACCGTAAGACTACAAATATGTTTACTTATTAAATTGAAATCCGAAGCACACACACACAAACCTACTATTTTCGTGAAGAGTAATAGAAAATTGCATCAAAAAAATTCTTAAACCAAAGCAATCACGTTTTGCATTTAAATTGCACACGCAGTTAAAAAATTATGCAAGTTAACACTTGCCACTACTCAATTCTTCAATAATAATAATTAAAGAGACTCATAATTTATTAGTACTTATTCGAAATATTACTAATTATTTCTAAACGTTTTATTACTATGGAGACAACGTAATAATGCCAAATTTGAAGTTGTTATAACATTTGAGAGAGTATGAAATTTTTAAAAGGTTCGATAATGATACTAGTTTAAATAAAAATATGTATGCATAATAAAAATCAATACATACTTTAAAGACCTTATTTTTAATTCTGAAAAAATACACGTACTACATTCATTAGCCTCCTTTATCCAAAGTATAAGCAGTATTGATACGTATATTCGGATAAAATTAATTACCTAAACAATCACACGAACAATACAACAAAAGTACGAGTCCAAAGTGACAAACTTTGAGAGAACCCACGATTGATCTTGGCGCTCACAGGTGAAAAAAAAGAAAGAGACGGATAATGCAAAGGAAGTGAAATGAAAAGAAGCTTGATGGAAGTTTTGAGACAAAAGAGTTAAGAAGCTGGGTTCGAGATTTCGGGAGAGTTGTGACGTCAAGGAGTTCAGTGATGAATCGCTTTCGACCGAGTAGAAAGAATGTGAATGCAACCAATTTGAGGACTCTCAAGAAATAATGGTTGCTTATGTCCTGATCTATTCTTTGTTGCAAATGATGATGATTTTACTTTGATATTACCTTTCAAACATTAAATCATTATAATATGCTCATGAATAGTCAAATATACTCATGAATAGTCATAGCAAAAGAACCTTTTTAAAGTTTAATTTCAGTGACCAGTTTATTTAATTTTCCTTGAAGGAACCAAATGTTTTGAAGTTTATATATCCGCTTCAATATAAGTTCAATATGTATGTTTGTCATTCTTATTTAGAATGTGAATTTATTCCCCAGTTGGATAACTATACATTTTGTCAGCTCTCTAGCAACTCGCGGCCTCACCATTACAGAACATTCTATACATACAATTTAGCTCTAGGAACTTCAACATTTCGTAGAGGTCACGAACTTTTTGACCCTCAGACAATTAACGTTGTGTAGTTCACTGGATCACCCGGCAGTTATTGGTACGCCAAATGCCGATGATGAGATATGAACACTACAGAAAGCCTACCTCAACGGTTGTGTTTCAATTATCTGCCATGAGTTTTTTGCTTTTATTTTTTTACATTTTTATATGTTTCTTTTTATTTATTTAATTGTTTATTTTTGCTTTCACATCATTTGTGAGGGGAATGTTCCCCACATAGAGAAAACACTTGTATATTGTAACATCTCAAAATTTGTTTAAACCTCTGAGTGTGGTGCTCAAAAAAATATTATTCTGTCAGATAATAAGAAGTACAAAATGTATGAAGAAAATTCTACTGTAAACTCACAAACTGTAAAATTCTGTAAAGCATGCATATTATGGAAAATAATAAAGTTGGCGTTTGGTGGTGGTCCCGTGGGGGGTGGCTTTGCTCTGCTGGCCGAACCTGCGGTTCCACATAGCCGTATATCCTTCGGGAGATGTCGGGTACATACGTCTATACATTATACATACAATTTTCTAGAAATGTTTAGGTACAAAGTAAAACATTCCTATTTCCATATTAAAAAAATTCAAATATCACTCAAGTTTATTAATGTAGATTTGAACACTTTATTTATATAAATGACAAATCTAAATAAATATTCATCCAAAATATTTTTTTTAATTATATTTAAAACAAAATAATTATTTTTTTAATTTTCTAAATAGAATAAATGATTAACTGGATTGCTAAAAAATATTTTACTTGATTCATTATTTTTTTTAGCTTAAAACCCATCGGTAAAAAACATGATAAATTGTAATTATTATTTAAAGTTCTAGAATAATATAAATAATAAACTGCCTTAAATGACTATTAAAAAAAATTGTCATTATGTCTTTAAATTTGTTAATAAAGCCCTCAAAATAAATGAGCTATTGTCTAAAGGCAAAAAAAAATTATACTATATTAAACACTGATATTTAATCAAAAACAAATTTGAATAATAATATTGAATTCAACTACTTCTTTGAATGAATAATATATTATCACATTTCTGTATTTACTTTACTTTCACATTTTATAAAATTAAGTTAACAAACTTTGAAACAATGTATATATCTTATTTCAAGTCATTTATGTATGCTAAATTCTTTTGATGTTAAAAACAAATGTACTAGCTTTTTTCTTGTAATGCAGATAAATGAAATATTCCCTTTGAAGAACGTAAAATAAAATCTAAACCATTCACTTTTTTTTTTTTACATAAATGTAAGTAGATTATACATTTTAATTTGAGAAAAATCTAATGTTATGGGAAATAAGACACGCAAAATAAAAATTCTAGATGAAGAATAAAATTCTTCTAAAACTACTTGATACTTTTCTGTATCTGGCAACACTTTAACTACAATACGTTACTTGTACCCAAGGATAGTGAAGAACAATTATATATATATATATATATATATATATATATATATATATAAGATGTGCTCGTGTTTCGGTTTTTGAAAGGGGCAAGGAAAGTATCTTTTTGACGTCATTTTAGCTCCGCCTTACTATAGGTTTTTGATCATTCTTATTGGCTGTGTGTTAAAAGCATTGCTACTTAGGTTCGATTCCCGGTTGGGTAACAACTAGTGATTTAATTTTTAATTAGCAAAATAATGTAAATATCTGTAAATAATTGTTTTTAGGTAGCTTCACTACTAATCCGTCCTTCTTTTGTTATGTCCCCTTATTTTACTTGATTGAAACTGTAACGCATTTAATATGTCCAATACAAATGCATTGACATGATGGTTCCGACCACCATTTTACGCTTTCAAAATTCATGGACATTTTCTCGTGGCAGCTAATATTTTTTTAATACGCTTAATTTATTAAGCAACTCTTTTGCAATTTTTACATACTAAATACAATCCTTAAAATATAATTTAAACTTTAGAAAATTCTAAATAAAATTGCGAATATCATTTTTAAATAGTTTTCACAAAAAAACGAATAGATGGCAGCACGTCAGGAACCATTGGTTCAAATTGGCTGCAATTAATTTCCGGATATGTTATTAACTAAACTACTCGGCAAATCGATTTAAATTGTTTTTTGAAGCAATTTTTAACTGTTTTCTTTTAAATAAATTCATGATTAGTTAAAAACAAGAATTCTTGTTAAATTAAGTACTTCGATAGCGACAATTACTCTTAAAACGACTTTACAAACAAGAGCATTAGACACGCCCACAGACAGTTGAAGGCAGAGGAAGGCGTCACTATGTCGTCAAAAAGATACTTTTCCCCGCCCTCCATCAGAAAGCGCGAGAACCAGCACACATTTTATATATAGTCTCCACTATCATTGGTTCAAATCTGTATATATAATATTCCTAAAATCTACATTTAATTTTATTTTTTATAACTTATTTTATTCTAAAAAAATATAACTACCACTCGCTTCCAGAAAGAAGAAAATTCAACAACTAGGAACTCCATTCTATCCAGTGGGCGTATTTTATTTAATATACCAATAAACGCTTGCTGAAACTGTGCAGAGAACACGAAATTAAATTAATCAGCTGGAAATTATTAACAAATTTACTGTTTCAATTACCGAGTAATTAAACTTTTTTCTCTGCTCCTATAAATAAAACGATATTTCACTTACTACCTTTAGATATATTTTATGTCATAAAACTTAAGTGCTAAAGTGAACGACCTGAGTAAATTACCTATTCTATCATTAACTCCAACTAGAGGACTATAACTCAAAAAGCTATTAAAAATTAAAAACAAGAGTGTTTGCTAGTCTATTTCAAGTTAGATGTACAACAACATGTGGATGTTGAGTTCATTTACATTCTAATTGAAGTTGAAGGTATCCACAGTTGACATGTAAAACATGTAACAGTATTCATGGATAAGTTTATGAAATTCTCAGTTTTCCTTTTAACAACATATAAAAAATTATACATTAATTTATTATATTTCTAGTTTAATACAATAGTACTTATTTTTATACAAACTTTCGTTAGTTTAACTTGCAGAAAAAACACGTACAAAGAGTAGAGATATTAGAAAACTCCGTTTCACGTCTGTACGATTTCTTCAATATCACAGTGTTATTATTCCAATATTTACTTTAACATTGCATAAAGTAACTGCATACGATATGACATAACGATACGATGACTACATACGATATGAGATAACGATACGATAACTGCATTCGATATGAGTAATAAAAATTATAATAATTTATAAATATGTATTTCATTTCAAATTTACATCTTTAAGTCTATTTTTAAGACGTTAACTGTAAATGTAAATACATATATCAAACTTATTTATTCTATATTATCCTGGAAAAACAGCATTGTTGGAAAATGTCCACGTGAAGAGTTATCCATATCATTATCAATTTATATGTATTTACAATTCTGTACTTTTGAACTTAAAGAGAATCTGAAACGTGTTAGAATTCTACAGTGTAGAAATTCTCTAGGGACGCAACATCGTATCAATAAGAATAATTTAATTATGAAAATATTTTTTTATTCTTCCTATGGAAAAAAATCTACAAAAAAAAATATCTCTGAATAAATATTTTAGTATTTTCACAAGTACCTTTAACTTTCAACGAAATTTGTCACTGCAAATGAATCTTTATTTACATAAGCCCAATCTGATATTTTAGTTTGTTTACTTTTTTTTTAATCTAATAAAAGTGTGCTGAAAAATATTGCTTTAGTAAAATTTCAGAAATAAAGAAACAATTAGTGTCAGACTTCAAATTGGGGAAGGTGTTTGCATAATTTATCTATTTTATTATTTTAAAACCTTTTTTTAACAGCCTATATATGACATTAGTAATCTCCATGGCTGAAGACATGAAAGCGCTTGGTAAAATGGAAATAATACATTTTATTCAGTTTTTTTAAGCTATTTATGAAATGGTTCGAAGCTTCCAAATCATCGATTCCTTGTGATGAAAATATAAAAGCACAAAAGACTTAAAAATTCATGAAAGTTAACATTTTGTTACTTTTAAATCGCCCATATGTGTTGAGTCAACATATTTCGAATTTTAAATGTGAGTTCCATTTTTTAAGAAAAATCAGCAAATAAAGTTAAAATACTTTATATTCACATTTTCTTATCTATTCATATTAGCAATAATTCCACAAATTTTAAGAAAGTCACACTTCCCCTATAATTGTAGCATTTTTACTGTAAATATTAAACAATTTGTATTGCTAAATATTAATGTAATATAAAATGATAATGCATATCTATCAAAGTAATAAAGTAATAAATATATGTATAAGTATAATAAATATATAGATAAAGATATAGATATAGATAGATAGATAGATAAAGATAGATATAGATAGATATAGATAAATATAGATAGATATAGATAAATATAGATAGATATAGATAGATATAGATAGATATAGATAGATATAGATAGATATAGATAGATATAGATAGATAGATAGGGAGATAAATAGGGAGAATGATAGGGAGATATATAGATAGGGAGATAGATAGGGAGATAAATAGGGAGAATGATAGGGAGATATATAGATAGGGAGATAGATAGAGAGATAGATAGGGAGATAGATAGGGAGAATGATAGGGAAATAGATAGGGAGATATGGAGATATATAGGGAGATAGATAGGGAGATATATAGGGAGATAGATAGGGAGATAGATAGGGAGAATGATAGGGAGAATGATAGGGAGATAGATAGGGAGAATGATAGGGAGATAGATAGGGAGATAGATAGATAGATAGGGAGATAGATAGATAGGGAGATAGATAGAGAGATAGAGATATAGGGAGATAGATAGAGAGATAGAGAGATAGGGAGATAGATTGGGATATAGATAGGGAGATAGATAGTGAGATAGATGGATATAGATGGATATAGATAGATATGGATGGATGGATGGATAGATAGATGTAATAAATGTATGTATAAATTAAATTAAATGTACGTAATAAAATGAATATATATTCTGATTTAATAAAACTAATTAATATTTTAAAAAATCCTTATCCGTATAATCAAGAAATATAACTAACACAAATTTATCTCCTCGCATGAGAGACGATGCCGACCATACTTTCACAACTTTACAGATCGTATGACGTATGACGCTTACCAATAAAAGGTTAACATTATCAAAAACTCGCTATTATTTTATCATTCTTTACGAAAACAGACACGGGATGGAAACGTTGAAGTGAACTTGGCCCAAGCGCATCAAATAAGCTAAGCATGTAATTGGACGACTGATTGGATCGCGCATCGCGATTTAAAAGCTTGTTAATGACCTGCTTGAGTTAATTACAGGGAATTATTTCCTAAAAGGTGGGGGATTCTCATTTCTAAAGGAAACACTTCGCGTATCATTTACCTTGCTAATGAGTTACACTCGGCTAGGGAATAGTTTCTGTAAAACTCAATTTTACATTATTATTTCATACTAGTAATCACTCAATTAAGGATAGTTAAGCGAAGTATTGATTGGTTAAAATTTGCAATCTAACATGTTCAAATTTGCTTTATAGAAATATTAGTTTAATCGTTAAAGTTTATTAAGTATGTTTCTTTTATTTATTGTCAATTAAAATATATATATATTAGTAATAGTATTGAGTACTTACTAATTAGGATTTAGTAATTAATATAAAAGTTTCCTTAATTTTAATATTGTCTTAAAGAAACCGTAAATCTTGCCTACTAGAATTGTAATATGAATTGAATGAATTATATAATTATAGAATGAATTATATAATTATAGAGTAAATTATATAATTATAGAGTAAATTATAAAATTATACATTAAATTATATAATTATAGAATGGATTATATAGTTATAGAATGAATAATATAAATATAAAATCAATTATAAATAAAAGGGTTTCATTTAATATATAATAAATCAGATATATTTTTCTCATATCAAGTGGCGTAAGTTCGAAACCGGAATATCGAATTAACGATGTGTGTTACTAAAAAGGTGTGCCAAAAGAATGGGAAGTAAGATAATTGAATTGTAATAACTCAGTTTATATTTAAGCAATCGGCATCGAATAATGTGAAAAACCATCTTCTGAACACCTATTTTAAATTTGCCAGGTCGCTTTGTTAAGATGTCTTGAAGAGAAGCTGATTTTAGCAATATTAAATCACACTGCAGGTTTTTGAAAAAGTACGATTACTTAAATTTGAGTACGTCGTCGCTCATTTACGATGCAATTGTACTCAAAGAAAAATAAGTAGGTTCCAATACTCATTTTTAAGTACATTTTCTACAGTGTAGTTATGTAGAAAATTAATTTTCCAGTAGCATAATTAAATTACAAGGGTCTTCTGAATTTTATTGATTTTTGATTAATTTATGTATATCTGACTCAGCCACAATAAAGCCCGAGTTTCCCCTCAGACAATCAAGTAAAGTATCTAAAATTCCTTAAGGGAATTTTTAGATTTTGTATTTTTTGCGGCTAACACTTTTTATGTATTTCTTTACTTTTTTTCTAACCTTTTAAAATGCATAACGAATGATTTTACGTATCCTCTTTTATTTTCAAGAAGAAAAAAATCTTAATTAAGGTAAGATACTTCTAAGAAAAAAAAAGTACTTATAAGTAAAGTTAAATGTTTGAATATTTTAGTTAATTGAGTTTATAACTGCCAAGAGACACCATGTGTGCTTTTGTGCAATTTCAAAACTTACGGAAAGATAACTAATGAATTGCTTCTTATTGAAACAAACTTCAGCCGTGTGTAATTTTAAAATTATAATATTTTTTTTATCTTTAACAATAAGTAAAATAATTTTAATAAAATATCTTTTCGGAAGTTTGTCCCATTGTTTACCGTAGATATGAAACATTATAAAACAAATCAATAATTTAAATAATGTATCGTTTATGTCCATGATACAGGTAAGTACATCTCAACTGTTATTTGCATTTATAGTTCTTTTAAAAATTTAATTTTTTTTTTTTTTGCTAATGTTTGGTTTATTAAAATCTAATAAAAACGTATCTACTTTACAATAAGTATTCAATTTATTCAAGCTTTATGTATTTAGGAAATATTTTAAATTGATAAAATCTAATAAACAAATATCTTGCATTTTCCATCTGAACATATTAAAAAATAAATAAAACTATATTTATCTTTTTAATAAATATAATTTTTTTTAACTATTTATAACTAAATATTATTAATATTTAAACTATATATTAATAATTACTAAATATTATTATATTAAATATTATATAAATACTAAATATAAACTATTTATAACTAAAACTATTTATAACTATAATAAATATTTATAAATAGTTTTAAAAAAGTCAAAATTACATATAAAAATACTATAGATCATTATCAAAATTATCGCACAATATGTTCATCAATTTATTTTTGAAGTATTACCTGCCAGAAATTGAAGAGCGCAATTCGAAATCTTGTCTGCTCCACAATTACGATAATATTAGTAAAATATATTTTTTTTATCCTAATTTGTTGAATAAAATTTTTTATTCCATCTGGATTCAATTGAAAATAATAAAAGTTGTTCCAGTAGTATATCCAAATGCATTGTTTGTACGAAAAGTGTTATTTTTAGGTGTTATGTTGTATTATAAATATTCGTATGACTTGTGGGTGTGGGTTCCTTGGGGAACAAGCACAGCGGCTGGAGGTCTATTGTACTGTATGAATAATTCAGTATGTAAATATTATAAAGAGATAATTGTGTTTTAACATTTGCAAACTACAATAAAATATAATATTTTAATGAGGCGTACATTTCTAAAACTTCTCTTATTTAAATTAACTAGGGGGCTCCTGTCAACCCCTTTTATACTTAAACCAATTCTCGCTTCGCTCACTGCAAAGGACACAATAACAATATGTCAAAGTAACAATACTTTCTAATTATATAATTTAATTAATTTATTTTTTTATAATTTTTTATTTATTATAATATTTATAATAATTTTTAATTCTAATTATAAAATAATAAAAACTTTAAAAGTTGAAATTGAATATTTTAATAACAATTCATCTTGGCATCAATAATATTTTTCGCCATGTAAATCCAATATTAAATATAAAAACGTTTAAATTAAAATTCTTTTAAAAACAAACTATAATTGAAAAATAAGGGTGCCTGCAGTATTTTCCACGTTATTATCCATGCCTTTCTTGCGTTTTAGGTGAATTTCTAATAGTATAGGTATTTGGGCTATAATTGACTTTAAGCATACCATAATCTTGCTTAACAACATTGTTTAAATTACTGCATAGTAAGGTTTTAAAGAGAGTTAATGGGAATATAATTCGCCAAACATCCAACGGATTTCGCTACTGCAATTTTGTTGTTGTTTATAGTTTAAATGCACTTTACAAAACTATTTTTAAATAATAAAGCTTATTTACTTCCGAATTTCAGTAAACAACATCAACAGTAATATTGATCAATGAATTAAAGTACGTTCATCGTCAAAATGGCTTGCATAATGGTTAAATGCAATTGCGGACGCAACTGAATTTTGCAAACAAAGTTTTATATAAATCAGCGGAAAATATTAATATAGAGTTTTTTGATCGTACACGATGCTCCTATTGATTTCTAGAAAACAGCTTACAGTCAAATCAAGTTTTGGAACCGTACTGATCAATTACATTATTTATATTTTACACCTTAAATATTTACATCATTGTTTATGCTTAGTTAATAAAAAAATTCTTGTTACATGCAAATGAAATTTATAAATAAAATATAATTTTTAAGATAAAATAATAAAATATCCGATCCATTGTAGATATCCAGTCGGTTTAGCTTTCATTGTAAGTATAAATTCGATTCCAGTGTTAGAATTTGCAATTCTTTGAATATTCAATTCATTTAAAGTATTCAATTCTGTGATCGAGAGAAAGAGTCCACAAAGAAATCGAAAAAATCTAATATTTCACTGCCCAAAACAGAATTCTAACGCTGCAAAGAAACGTGCCAAGATCATTATTATCTTTTTGTTACCTTTCCACTCATCAATATCTCTCATTGTTACATTGTTACTGTGGTTCATTAGTTACCAAGATTCATTACTGCTCGGATTCTCCATTCGGAGTTGCATTTTCTTTTTGTTTTTCCAGCGGTTCTTTGTTATTTTACCCGTTTGTTCACGAAATATTTATTACAAGTTACAGATATTCATTGTATTATGATTTACGTGGATTCATATATTTTAGGTACTGTTTAAAAGTACAATATCGTTATTTTCACAATAAATTGTATAGAAGAGGTTTAGAGAAAATGTTGGTACAAAATTAAAGGTAAGTAATATAAGAAAAATGTATATGTTCGTTATAAATAATGAAATAAAATATACTGATAATTAATTTTAGAGTAATTCAAAGTATTAATTAAGTAAAAATTATTAAATTTATATTATTTAACGTTGGATTCCACTTAACAGATACTTTATAATATATGTACCATTTCATTTTTATACTTTATAAGAGTTTAATGGATATTAAAAGTCATACAATCAAACTGTAAATTTTAGCGAGGACCTTTCTAATTAGTTTTATATGTAGCCCCACTTAAGTTTGGTGGTCTCGACTACCAAATCCGAAGAAAAACTTACCGTGTACAACGAGTATATTTTTACATTTCTAAATGTCCTCGCATTGGACGTAGTGTGGAAGTTTAGTGTGTACTCATGCTTTACTCTTTTTATGTGACCATTGTTCAAAATTTTAAGTCGGTATTTCCAGTTTTTTTATTTCGGATCAATCACCAAACAGTCGCGAATAATCAATATTGCAGCTATAGTATGACTTATATTTAATTAAACAGCCATTTCATTTAGCATATACTTTGCTTACAAATCGTATTTTCCCATTTTATGCTTAATAAAAATATACTACTTGTTAATTGAAGACAAGTTACATAGACGAATTTTTAGCAACCGCAATACCAAATACAATTTTATTACACTAAATAAAAAAACACAAGATGAAACTAAATATAAATTTTATTACAACATTAGAAATACAAAAGTCTAAATAACTCTTTTTATCACATTATTTAATGAGCTGCGGACTTCTACGGAAAAAGCTTCTTCCTGCCAATTTCTTAACGCGGAGATTCTAATAACAGAAAAAAAAATTGAATCCTTTTTACTTATAGCACCGTTATATCCTTATATATGAAGACCGTAAATCGGAGATAATAAAATCGCTAGACTATAAATGCCAGTGACTATGAAGTTATACGATCGGGGGAGACTAAGAAGACATGGGGGGAAAAAACAGAATAAAATCCCTCTAAAGGTTCTTTTTATGTATGTTCAACGCAATTAAAATGGTTATTTTTATTTTGGGGAAGGTAATAGTTAGCTATTTAAAGAAAAAAAAGTTTTCCAAGGTCAGAAGATAACATAGATGTGTGGCGCGTTGGTGTAAATATCGTAAATACGTTCTTGTTTGTGTGGCGCATTGGTGTAAATATTGTAAATACGTTCTTGTTTGTGTGGCGCGTTGGTGTAAATATTGTAAATACGTTCTTGTTTGTGTGGCGCGTTGGTGTATATATTGTAAATACGTTCTTGTTTGGTGTGGCGCGTTGGTGTAAATATTGTAAATACGTTCTTGTTTGTGTGGCACGTTGGTGTATAAATTGTAAATACGTTCTTGTTTGTGTGGCGCGTTGGTGTATATATTGTAAATACGTTCTTGTTTGTGTGGCGCGTTGGTGTATATATTGTAAATACGTTCTTGTTTGTGTGGCGCGTTGGTGTATATATTGTAAATACGTTCTTGTTTGGTGTGGCGCGTTGGTGTAAATATTGTAAATACGTTCTTGTTTGTGTGGCACGTTGGTGTATAAATTGTAAATACGTTCTTGTTTGTGTGGCGCGTTGGTGTATATATTGTAAATACGTTCTTGTTTGTGTGGTGCGTTGGTGTAAATATTGTAAATACGTTCTTGTTTGTGTGGCGCGTTGGTGTATATATTGTAAATACGTTCTTGTTTGTGTGGCGCGTTGGTGTAAATATATTTTTGTCTGTGTGGCGTGTTTTTGTAAAAAGTGTACATGCGTTTTATTTTATTATTTTTGCTATACATTCCTTTATTAATGTTTATAAGTCCATTTGGCTCCAGAATAAAAACGGTTAGTTTGTGTTCATTATATAGCACTATTGAATTGCTAACCATATTTTTTTAATTGTTTGATCAGTATTGGCATGTAAGGATGCATTCATTTTGATCGCAGTATGGTGAAATACATCTTAGTTTAATGAAGTTTTGAGTTGAGTTTCTTTCAGCGGAGATCCGAAGTCGCATCGCATCTAAAATATCATATTGAATTCGAAACATTGCACTTTATTCGGAGATCGTTACATTTTTCCGAATTTCCTATTTTTAGCAATAATAACTCAATTACCCATTTTACCCCACTTTGAAAAAAAATCTAAACAAAGTATAATTTTTCTCATTTCTTCATTGGAATTGTATTAAAAGATTTCTTTTTTATACAAAACCCAGGAACATTGGTAAATAATTCGACTTTTGTAGTTTATATACAGAAATTTTCCTGCATCAAACTATCAAAATATTTTTTGGCTGTATCAAACAAACCGACTGTTCAACTTGAATTAAATACCCAGACTTTTAATTTTTTCAGAAATATACTCCATTACGAAGTAACTTTTTTTAAAAAAAGAACGAGTTCAAAAAATAAATATAACAATGTGTAATTTATATTAATTTTAAAGCTTCTGTTTTACGCTGTTACCCATTTTCCCCTACCTTACCATAACGAGTTAATACTTTCTGTTTAGGTACTGATGTTTCCAACTGTTTGTTGAAAGAATGCAATGAATTTTCTTTTAGGAAGACCCTATTTCTTCTTATCTTGATAAGACAAAAAAACAAAGGAAATATTCGGTAATACCAGAGATAACTTTTGAGAAGTTATTTGAGAATAATGATCAAACATGACTTTGGGTAATGATGCTTATTTTGGTAAATTGAGAAGAAAATGGTTCTTACAACATACGCTTGTTAATGTCAATAAAACAAAATAGACGTGGGCTTATAAATATGAGAAGATGTTACAATAAAATACTATCAACATCCAATATTTCATTTTTTTTTATACTTTCAGTCTGTTGTCAGTCTGTTGTTCAGTCCGTTGTTTTTAAAACTGTTAGCTGTCCATGATTTTCTAGTTTTTCTGGCTATACACAAAAACTTTCAATTCATAGAAATATTTTATATTAAAATATTTTTTAATCTAACGCGTTGTTTCGCGTTTTTTGAAAGCTATATCTATTAAAATAATGAAAATGAAAAATATATGTAATATACATGCATTTTGTAAATATAAAGTAAACTATTTTGTAGGAAAAACTCTTTTACAAATTGTGCCCATTTTCTAACCGTTCAGAAGGTTAAAATATATCAAAATCTCATAAATATATAAAAATGTATCTAATGCACATAAATCTTAAAAACAAAATTCATATAGATGATTCTTGTAGTAAATAATTAAAATTAAATCAATCCCAAATGAAATTCACCATCGAAAGTGCTATAAAGGCATTTCAATCAATGTCTAGTTTCAATAACATTTCATAGCTTTATAAAATCTTTACATGTTGGAGTCTAATTAATGCTCATTTTATAATTAATTAAACGTTAAAAGTATTATCTTTCAATGGAAACCCCCCAAAAAATATATTAAAGACATTTTGATTCAGAAATTAATTTTTGTTCATAAAAAAAAATATTTTTCCCTGTAATTTTTGCTTTGAAATTATATTACTTCTTCAGCTGCGAGATAGATTCAATTTTGTATTTCTGACCTTCTACTGAGTAGTAATTAAAGAACATCGACATTCATTCAGGATGTAATTAGAAATTCAATTATTTAAATATCAATTTCAAAATAGATATTTTTTTTATAAATTCAATTTTTGAAGCATAAAATATACGATATGAAAGGATCAAAATAATAGAAGCTTAAAAATGACGAAATCCTCGGCATAGCATTGCAGTCTTATTAAATATTAAACTTACAACAGTCCTTATTTTATTGAGTTACAAGTAAAATTATAGAAAGATATAAACTAATTATTAACTGAAGTAAATTTGAAACTCTATTTTTGATGTTGATCAGATTGCTTTATCAAAATAAGTGTAAATAAGGAATAATAAAGCCACAAACAGAATCTACACTAATATTAATCAACTAGAAATATCAATTTGTAGATCAAAACAAAATATTGTTTGGAAAAGCTGAATTTAATAAATCGTAGAGAGCTAATGAATTTTCAGACACCTGATATTGTAAGAATAATTCTAAAAACTAATTCTTCTATAGTTTCCTTTTAGTTAAGACATTTTTCAGTCAGTAAAAATACTAATAAATTCTCAATCATATAAAAAATATTTTACTAAACAATTTAAACAATTGTTAATGGCAATTCAATTTAGAGAAATATCAATTGGTAGATCAAAACAAAATATCGTTTGGAAAAGCTGAATTTAATAAATCGTAGAGAGCTAATGAATTTTCAGACACCTGATATTGTAAGAATAATTCTAAAAACTAATTCTTCTATAGTTTTCTTTTAGTTAAGACATTTTTCAGTCAGTAAAAATACTAATAAATTCTCAATCATATAAAAAATATTTCACTAAACAATTTAAACAACAATTTAAACAATTGTTAATGGCAATTCAATTTAAAGAAATATCAATTTGTAGATCAAAACAAAATATCGTTTGGAAAAGCTGGATTTAATAAATCTTAGAGAGCTCTAATGAATTTTCAGACACCTGATATTGTAGGAATAATTCTAAAAACTAATTCTTTTATAGTTTCCTTATAGTTAAGACATTTTTCAGTCAGTAAAAATACTAATAAATTCTCAATCATATAAAAAATATTTCACTAAACAATTTAAACAACAATTTAAACAATTGTTAATGGCAATTCAATTTAAGGGTTAGTCTTATTTCATAAGAGATTACATACAATTATTAAGAAACTCACTATAAAAAAAGCTTATTAAATAATATCGGTGTGTGTTTTTAAAGATAACTAAAAATATATCAACAAAAAAGGGGGCATTTTTACAGCATCTTATTTATGTTATATCACTCACTTAGAGTGTCGGTAAAGATTGCGTAAAAACACATCAAAAACATCTGCTCGATGGGTGGATTAAAAACCTAATCAAACAACCAATATCTTCTTTTTACATTCATTTTTGGTTGAACATAAAAGTTGGATGTGGTGATTATACTAGGTATTTTAATATGTATTTTATTTTATTTTTTAATTAAAATGAACGCGTCAAAGATTTCATACGTCATTAAAAGTAAAAAGAGCATTTACGAGGAGTAAAGAAACCTCAGCTGAAAGAAATGAGCATATTACAAAAGGTATAAAGAATATTCACTGAGTAAAATACGATAAATCACTATATTTTGTCAACGTATAACCTTAAACTTTTTATAACTTATTGTTATAAACATTTAATATTTAAATAGATTACAAGTTTATAAATGTAATAAATTCTCACACATTCACTGAAACAAATACTTAAAATGTTTCATAATTGGCAATTTCAAATTTGCAATATAAATGCATGAACATAACAAAAGTTCATTTGGAAAATAATTTTAATAAATATTTTAAAATTACCTAAATAATTTTCTTTTTCTTTTGTTAATTAACATTTGCAGTAAATATGAAATATTTAGATTAATAACTTTCATTTGATTATTTAGATTTGCTCTTTGTTTTTAGTAAATTATTTTTTAATAAGTGCCCCATCTTTTTTTAGTATAATGAAGGATTCAAATTTATACTCAATTATCATGAGATTCTTATCCTGAGGCATTGGTTATCAACAAACTAAAACTAATTTTGTCAACGTTCTTATAAATACTTTAAACACATTCTTGAACGCTTTAAAAAATTTAGTTTGAGTTAATGATGATTAGCTGAATTGTTTACAAGGACTTTAAAAGTGGGAATTTATTTAGTTATAATGTCATCACTAAAAAGCAATAATGGTTTTTCAGAATATTTTTAAGTTAAATACGGTTTATTTAAAATACTAATACATTATTTGAATTAGTGTAATAAATTGAGTACTAAATATAAAATTCATTTAGAATATTATTCAAATATATTGAAAATAATTCTTTATCTATAGAAAAATAACATATCATCGCTTCAGAATAACTAGTTTTTTTTGCAGATTTTCCGTATTCTTATTGTTCCATTCAATTAAATAAACGTTTACCAAAACCTCAAATAACATAGTTTAAAAAATACTTAGCAAATATCTGTTTAGTATATAAAACTGTATATTAAATAACGTGAGGGACTATAACAAATTAATAAAATATTTTATGGAAATGTTAACATAAAATTTTATATTGTATAGTAAAGCATTACAACTACGGCTTTTATAGTTTTGAACAGTAAAGAGGAGATAATGAAGGCATGCCTCCTTAATCTTCATTGGTCATACTTGACTCACATATCAGTGTTGTTACAGTGCATATCCTTCCGGCAGAAGAAGAACCCACCTATGTTATGTGGGATGTCCAATTAACCGTTAAGCCTATTTTAGTAGACTGTCCAACCTTTACGCTGAGTAGACTTGTTAAGTTCAACAATTTAAATCCTATCATTCAACACATTTTGCCTAGTCTTAATTGTTTTCTTTTATATTTAAAATCGGTTTCTATTCTCTGATTTAATCAGTTAATCATTTTATGAATAAATCATTTTATACTTTTTAAGCTAGTGTTTTCCGTCACTGAAGTGTTTGGCGCAGCATAGCAGTAGCTGCTCTTGTACTGTTAAACCCACCCAACCAGCCAACCTAATAAAATATATGTAAAATATCAATCTTCTTAAAAAATTAAAAATAGCAAGATATATATGTATTTACTAATACTATTTGATTAACTACACGCATTTTATCCCACTTATGTCATTCATTGTCACCGAAATGCTTCAAAACTCCTCAATTAATTTTTATAAAAGCCAGCCAATACTTTCAAATTAAATAATAATTCAAAATCCAACGATACTGGCACAAGAAATACCCTACAGATATCATTAATTAAATAAAACACATTTAAGGGTTTAAGTGTGTCCTAGTCCTCTGAAAAGTCCTCGCAAAGAATGCGATTAAACTGCTCATCTATGAAGCAATTTCCTTTCGCTATTTCAAAATGATCATTAACAAGCCTTTCAGCCAACCCTCATTCCACCGTCTCGAGTGCAATTATCTCTTCTACACAATTAACGGACTTTCTCCGGTCACTTCAAATTTCTTCAGAACAACAGAATCTCCAAAGAATTCATGTTCGAGACTTATTCTACGAGCTGACAAAGCATCTGTTACTTTGTAAATGATAATAAAGGGGTTTCAGAAACAATAGGAATATATATGTTTTTCGATTATTTCAACGTAATTTAATTATTATAAAACTTTAACTGAAATGTTTCCAGTATTTGTATATATTTTGTTTCCAGTATTGCATAATATTATCTCTTTTTTTGTTAACTAAAACTGTCTTTAAAGTAGTTCCTATGTTTTATTTATGTTATTCAAATTGATGTATCGTCGTCATATACCTCATCTTAAACATTACCCGATTATTATTCATAAAATCATTGACGTTTTCGTTTCGTTTTTTTTTTTGTTATTTATATGTTTATCAAATTTAAATTTTTATGTATAAATAACTCATTTCAATCATATACTCAAAGCGCAAATATACTGTAGTTATAATAAGCTTATTATACATTTTTGTAAATATGATTAAATGCAGTCTAGTTATTATACGGTTAATGCTACCCACATTAAAACGTTATCTCTTGACTATAATATTTTATTCCTATATCTGAAACTAAAAAGTATGTCATTTAATTTTTATATATATAACTTTATTTTGCATAACTAACTACAAATAAATTAATTAATTCAATATTTCGGATATAATAACCAAAAAAAATTAAATATATACTTTAATTTGAAATCATTAACTTCAACAGTAAATTATTTCAAATATCCTTTCATAACCCAAAACAAATGCCCTAGTTGTAATATTCTTTATTTTTCATGCAATTTGTCACTGAAATTTTGGTATTTTTAATATACAAATATTAAATTAGTAATCTAAATTTTGATGCTATAAAATTGTAATACTCCTTTATTTATTCAAAATATTTTATAATTTATTAAACAAATACTTTAATACAAGAATTAAAATAATATATGAGGTAATAAAGCATATTTAAAATAATAAAAGGAAGGTTTTTTGAAAGTGTGTGCTATATTAAAACTAATATCAAACAGTTTTAAATTAATGAACATGTATTACATACCTTTTAAAATAAACAATGCATCACTAAATTCAGCCACCCAATTGGTTACTTGATAAATAAATGCATTTTCATATATTTTATGGTCATTCTCCTCAAAATACAAATCAATATTTAATAACAAGATTTAAAGACATTGAAAAATATCTAAAAGCTTTAAATTTTAGCATTCAAAACCTTAAAATATTATTGAAAACAAAAACGTTAATCCTGCAGTTAATGTTATACTGCCCTAAAAGCTCCAGTTATAATATATGTAAGATAATATACTTAGTTATAATATATTTAAAAGTAAGCCGTTGGAATTTAATTATATTTTCAGAAATTATATAAATTACTATACCTTAAATAATATAAAAACTTTAAATATTACTTTTTCATAAACTGATACAATTTGTAATAAATGTAACGTAAGTGTAAACAATATATATAGTTTAAAAATAACTAATGTGATAAAAGTAATTAACTAAGTTATTTAATGAAAACTTATCCCATCAATTATTTATTTTCAGCAACCATTAATAGTATTTTATCTTAAATTTTAAAGATGACATCTTCATTTCATTTTTTTAAAACTCACTTAGGAAATTTTCATTTAACGTCTCAATAAAAATTTATTTTCGAACAACATTATTCTCTTTAATTAACTATGTAACAATAATTTAAAACATTATTCTTTCATAGTAAATTATGTGAACTCTTCCTTATTTCAACAAATAAAAATCTTATCGGTAATGTCTCAAATATGGAATTTTAAAACCAACAAAGTAATTTTTTTAAGTTTGAAACTCATAAATTCAAATGAATATGCATTCAAAATATATTAGTATCGAAAAGTAAAAACTTACAAAAGCAATTATTTTAAAGAGATATGGCAAAAATGCCAGTGTCTTAAAATTTCTAAAAACAAATTAAATTAATTCCCTTTTAAGACTAAACTTCTAGTAAGTTCTAAGGATTTTAATTGCACGATATTAAACTTGGAATTTCCAAAATAATTTCTGGGATAATATTACAATCAATGATCTTTTAAAGTACTTTCATTAAAGTTTTTTTTGTTTGCTCTTAATAATCCTAAATCAAGAGAAAGAATTCTAGAAATTTAATGCCGCAAAAATGGCTACCATAGTTTAATTTCAATCGAAGGCATTAACATTTATTTTTGTATAACGCTTACTTCTGTTTAAAAAAGTAAATAACACAAGATAATACACAAAATATTTAATGCAATGTAAATATTTTAATTTTGAGTTGGGTTATATTTTATTCCCATTATTTGAATTTTTCATTTAACTTACAAATTCCCCATATTTCAATGTAAAACGTGTCCTGAATGGTATAATGGTTTATATATTTTTCTTCGTATTACAACCTAAGTTTTAGCTTATATATTTATTTTCTTTACTAACTTTCCTACACGACCATCAGCTTTATAAAAATTAACTACATGGCACATCAATTTATCAACAGATACACTATCTTATAAATTTTATGACAGTTATATCTCACGACAGTGTTTATTAGAGTTAAAAAGAGTTGCATTATTTTTACGTTTAGCAGCATGTTACAGTGAGTTATTTATGAGACAGTGAAACACCTTATTTATATAGGTATCGTGGTGTAATTTCTAGCAATGTTATTGGCCGATTACTTTCTTTATTCCCATCTTTATCTTAAAAGTACGTGTTTTATTTTCTTTATTTTAAAAGACATCCTATAATTCTGTGTAACTGAAAGCTGTAGCCCAGGATGTTTATCTTCATTTATCGACATCTGTCACATGTCCATGTTTTATTGTTTTTAATAGATTTTATCTTTGTTTAGAGTCTATACTCTTTGTTCTAAAATTAGATATTGTGTAGACATACTTTTCGGGAAAAGAACAAACAAATTGCTATACTTGTTACTAGGAATCGTAAAAAAAATTCATAATTTTAGTTACAGTAATTACGTATTATTTCCTTATTTAGTTCTTTAACCTATTAAGCGGCCGACGAAAATTTCGAAATTGTAAAATTGTTTTTAATTTAAGAGATATTAATTCTTTGTTTCAATCTCAAGAATTTTATAGATACTTTATTTGAATTTCTTTTAAAATATAGATATCAGTATGGAATTGTAAAAGTGCGAAAGTCAGTCTGTCTTTTATATATCGGAAAATAAATAAACGAGATAAACAATTGTCAGTGTTTTTTTAAATCTTTATCGTTTTTACAATCTTGTATCATGATAACTGCTCAAAAAAGCTGGTACCCCCTTAAGACAATCGTGTGTGGCTTTTCTTCGCCTCCAAGCAGTCAGTTTTGACATCGCAACACCAAAAATCACATACCATTTAACTCGGAAGATGCAAAAAAGGAATATGTGCCATTTTAGGTATACGTAACAAATAACCTTTATATATCTTTAGATTCATTTAAACAAAACGTTTTATTGTTAATGATATGATATGATATGATATGATATCTATGGGTCGACCGAGTGGTGAGTGGTTTATTCTTGGATACGCGTGATTTCCTTAAATTTTCAATTCTTATAAACTTAATGAGCTGCAGATTCACTAAGAAATCTGCAGATACACTTGTAAATGGGCAATTGCACTAGTGAATCTGCTGATGCACAATTTTTCGTACTTGCATGTACATTAAAGAGATAATCTTATTCTACCACACAACAAATAATTGCTTCAAAAATACAATACTAAATATAAAATAATGTTAGGGAGATATTCACAGATACTTCAAAACATGTACTGTACCTGTTAACCTTTTATTAAATATATATTATATTCCATGTAAATTGAACATCTTGTGCGAGAAAAATAATAATCTTTTAAAGTTTCCTTTTAAAAAGATCTAAGAGAAAAGGAATCCTATAATTGTATATAAAATGTCTTTCAGTAAACTTTAAGTAAGATAACTACTTACAAAAACTTTACTCTTAAGTAACTTTATAATAAATTTCAGTTTCCAACAATTTGAATTTCTTGGTATTTCTTGTCTTCGGTTTTTCCCAACATGCACTCGATTTCTTTTTTATTTTATAAAAATACTCCATCTTGCTACATGTTTTCGAATGTAAGGGTTTGAAAAACATCTTAAAATCTGTATTTTTAAAATTTAGTAAGCTTTTTAAATATGTATAAAAAAGCATTGCAAGGAGGGAAATATTTAAAAATCGAAGAATAGAAAACAACTTTACAATCGCTAAAGTTAGTGAGTTAACAACACTTTTATGTCATGTCACAAAAACTGAATATACATTTATTGGCTTCAACAAGCAAACTGTGCTAATAAAATTCGCATATTTTGTGTTTTTGAACTATCAATGTGGAACGTTCACAAGAGCTTATAAAATGTGGGGAAGACTTTTTAACTTTATGCAGAAAGGTCATTCATCAGATATCCTTTTTCTGGTCTTTTAACTCGGAAAGGGTTTCCATCATTTCTTGACGGAAGTCCACACTGATAAGACTCTGAGAAATGTCCAGGCTGTCGCTCATAACTTATTGCTGCTTCCCCTCTTATACACTAAAAAAACAGGTTCTTTTAAGAAGCCATTTGAATTTGTATAGCTCAGGTGTGGAAATTTATATTTTGATCAAGTAAATCCCACTAACTTAAATACTAGGTACATTTAAAATTAGCTAAATTCACAAATCATAAAAAATAACTTTAGGTAAAATAAATTTATTTTGTATTTCCGTAATATAAAAATAAAAAAGTATAGTTTTTTAACTTTTATTTTTAAAAGAATTATCGGACTGCGATTATTGATATTTTTTAATATAATTAAAAATGTTGCTTATTTATTTTAGAAAAATACATTTTTCCATTGCTAGTGTGTTTAAATTTTGTATTTATAAATAAAATGGGCCCGGAGCCACCTAGCCTAGTAGATAAAGGCGTTCAGCTGGTAATCAGTGGATTGTCAGTTCGAACCCGCGCGATGGACTTGACAAATAAAAGTAAAAAAGTAGTGATCTTGTGATCGGAGGGTTACCATGTTCGCTACAAAAATACTAGAAAGTCGTCCAGAACATCCAACAAATTATATCGGCGTGTATACGGGACTGCTAAACAATAAATAAGATCGGGTCCAAAGTTCCGATTATCAAAAGTTCAATTCAAAGTTCTGCCTATTGAAGGCGTGGGTGTCAGCTCAGGTGTTGTCCTCATCATCTGACCATGGTTCAAAAATACGAGGCATCGTTCCTGGGATTTTCTTCGAAATAAACCCGAACCATCACCAGTAGCCCAATGTGTATCTCTATTGCGACGTTTTTTAACCATACCATAAATAAAACATGAAGCTTAGTTAGAGAAGATAGGAAAATAGCTAGTATTTTAATTAGCGTACACAAATAGGTTTTCTTGCACTTCATAAATACGTTTATTTTATCACCAAATACACAAATAGAAAAACAATATGTAAAATCAATATTTTACAGCTTTTATTGATAAAAAAAAACTCTTGCAACAATTATTTTTAAGATTTAAAGTCTAATATATCTCTGTTTTACTCTTGAAACCCGTTAACTTTTATTAGAAAAGTAAATAGATGTGCAAACCTTCCAAATGGTAATACAAACATTTTTAATATAAGCTATATTTATGGAAATCGTTGAAAATTATCACAAATATCATCAAATATCTAATTCCAACTAAACTAGTTTAACAGAAAACCAAATTGCTAAATCCGTAGTGGAACTAATTTTATATTAGTAAATATTGAGTAAAGCTAAACGTATTCCTGAACTTAAAATAAAAATATTACGTAAACAGAAACTATTAGTTCAAGATTCCCTGGTGATCTTTTCTAGAGAACTTCATGTAATGTTTATTCTGTTTTGAAAACGAGTTCGGAAGTTAATATCATTGACGGGAATTATTCTTAAAGTAAATAAGATCATTCGAAATAATATACTTAAGTAGAATAAGGAGAACTAATAGTACGTTGGGTTAACTAATTAAAATGATTGGATAGTTTTAAGTAGTAGAATCCAATTATCTTCAATGCTGCTTCATATAAAATATAATAATAGTTTATCCTACGGAGGTTTGCTTTACTGAATGAATAGAGATCTTCTGACAATGTATTAAATGTTTACATATGGTAAAGAAATTAAAAGTAATGCGTCTGTATTCTACCATTAGTTTACAAAATTGGATTGAATAGCATTACTTTTATACAAATCTTGCATTCTCCCCTGAAGATATAAAATATAAGATTTTCTCATTGACATCTAATTATTATATTTTTTATTTCAAGATTTTATCTTTATTTCCAGGAAATTATTAAAATAGAAGGATTTATAAATAATTAATGTAAAACTTCGTTATCTAAGAAAATTGTAATATCCTTAAAATCTTTCAGAATGTAATACCTAAATGCGCGTTTTAAACATTGTACAGGAAATGTAATGTAAAAAAAAATAAGTAGCTGAAAGGGTATGCATTATTTTATTTACAAACTTAAACATTAGAGATATTTAATACATGTACACCACTATAGATTATATACTATAAAATAACAAATTACAGATTATGAAAAGCTTCGAAATATTAACAAATGAATAGCCTAAACGAAAATATTTTTCTTTAATCAATACCTAGTAAGATTTTTTTTTATATAATTTACCTCAATATTTTTTAATAATGCTACCAACTAAACTTTCACTATTATCTTTTTTTTACAATTACTAGGATCATAATTTTACTACGTACTTTTTTTTACGAATTTCAAAATAAGGAAGAGAATTTCTTTCAAAAACTTTAAAGGTTGAAGAATGCTTTCCTTTATCTCAGTTTCATGGATGCACTGATAAAACTTTTCAATGTTGGAAAAGAATCCGACAAATCCCATTGTCCAAACAGAGCCCGAGGTCAGCAGATATGAAACAGATGTCATATTACGGTGACGTTATCAACACCCTGTACTTTCTTTGTCAAATCCCCACTGGAAATCAGTGACATTTGTACTTTTCTGTGAAACTATCTGGCAGCGTAATAAAAAAATGTCATTCTTTTTCTGGGGAAATTCTATTTCTTATTTTAGCATTTGTTCATCGATTCTTGAAACTTTGAAAAAGAGCCTTTATGCGGTTAAAGGAAAGTTATGGATGTCCTTAATTCCTATATTATTGTTATTACCTTCGGGATTAATATCGTTTATTAGCTTATTCCTAATTTGAAACCAGAATATTTTTATTTCTTACAGTTTAGTGGAAAAAGTTCCTCTAGTCATTGAGTTTTATGAGTAAATATTGAATAAGACAATGTACATCTTTATTTCTTGTTCACTATTAGGAGAATAAAATTGATCTGAAATGGTATTCCAAGTCCATTTCAATTCCAAATATTCTTGCAAATTCCCTTGGATCCATAGCGTGAAAATATATACTACTAACTGAAGTGCACGACTTGCCCGGGAAAAAACTGGATGATATTTTTACATATATGACCATATTTTAGTTCATTTAGCGATATATTTATTCATTTAGCGAATTTTGTTTATTCATTTGGTGATATTTTTATTCGTTTGGCGATTTTTTTTTATTCATTTGGTGATATTTTTATGCGTTTGGCGATATACTAATTAATTTGGCAACATTTTGGCGGTATGTTGGCGATATTTCCTCGTTGCATTGTTTATCCATCCTCATAAATAACTATGTAAGATATGTTACATTGTTACAATTTTTATATATTTCATTGTTACAGTATTGAATTATTATAAATATGTTTTATAAATATGTTATATATTAAGCAAGTTAAGGGGAAAAGGGGGTGGCTGTTCGAAATTTCAATATATACAGTGATCTTCCTTTTGCTTCAAAGGTCAAGTGCTAAATTTCAAGTAACATCAAATTATTTTTCTTCATGACCGGTTCGCGGCACGTTGGAAGCACTCAGCTGGGGGAAGTTCTACCCCATGCGACTTACTCACCAGGCTTGGCTCCTTCCCATTACCACTTGTTTGCTTCGATGGGTCACGCACTTGTTGAGCAGCGCTTTGGTTCGTACGAAGATGTGAAAAAATGGCTCGATGAATGGTTCGCAGCAAAAGGGGAATATATTTTTATAGGCGTGGTATTCACAAATTGCCCGAAAGATGGGAAAAATGTATAACAAGCAATGGAGCATACTTTGAATAAAGCACTTTTTATCATTCTTCCGAATGTAACGTGTTTTGGGTTTTTTTTTTTTTTTAAATCCGCATTTCATACTTGTACACCGATATAGTAATAAATATTTATTTACATGTAACCCAAAATTAATCTTAATTAAGTGCTAACTCATATGAAGAAGCTAAATTACAATATGAGAGAATTTTTTTTTAAAGTTTTTTTTCTGATATTTTACGGTTCCCGTTATTGTTTACTTTTTATAATTATCTTTTTAATTATATTGTGTGTGCTATATTGTGTGCACTTTTGTGTGTGCTTAGTAAGGAAAATATCTTATTAAGAAAAACAAAGTTATACTTGGAATTTGTATATTCAACAAAAATATATAAAGATAAAAAACAAAATTGATAAATTCTCGTGCATTCTGGCTGATTTTTTTAATATATCAAGAGACTAAACGCGTTTGATGTATTTCCGAGAAATCTTTACAGCGGGTCTAAGAAAGATTTCTCCAGGGAATGATAATAGAAATAAGATACTTGTTTCCCCCAGAAAAAAAAGTTTTAACTCTGGTAAAAAAAAAAATCTTTGGGGCTACTTGGCGGTATTTGGCGCTAATAAATTGCTGGGGAAGAAAATGGAACGCAGTGAATTATTTTTGATCATGTATAGCATAAGAATTTACTCATTACCTTTTCACAAATTATTTCTCATAAAATATTTATATCCCAAAATATTTTTTTATACACGAGTTGGGATAATTAAATAGTAATGTAAATTAATTTTATCTTGAAATAACGTCATACTTCTACACTAGAAATAATTTTTTTAAAAATTGATCCTGCAAATGCAATACATTTAATTTGCCTTTAATTTATTATTTGTTTCTATATCACATAGTTTATTATTTGTAGAAAACGGGAATTTTTTTGTAGAATAAACGAAAAATATAAATAAAAGCGTTTAATATCCGGGTGGACTGTGTAAACCTCAAAATTCTAAATATATATTTTCTCACATTTTAAAATTCTGTCCTATAAATACATATTGAACTTTCAGTATCTAATATATCTATTTACTGTCAATATATAAGAAGAAATGTTTTCGAATGGAATAAAATCGTTGGTCCCTTCCATACTGATATTTTATATATAAATAATATTTTATATATAAATAATTTATATATAAATAATATTTTATATATAAATAATATTTTATATATAAATAATATTTTATATATAAATAATATTTATATATAAATATTTTATATATAAATAATATTTTATATATAAATAATTTATATATAAATAATATTTATATATAAATATTTTATATATAAATAATATTTTATATATAAATAATTTATATATAAATAATATTTTATATATAAATAATATTTTATATATAAATAATATTTTATATATAAATAATATTTATATATAAATATTTTATATATAAATAACATTTTATATATAAATAATATTTTATATATAAATAATATTTTATATATAAATAATATTTATATATAAATATTTTATATATAAATAATATTTTATATATAAATAATATTTTATATATAAATAATATTTTATATATAAATAATATTTAGATATATAAATATTTTATATATAAATAATATTTTATATATAAATTTTATATATAAATAATATTTTATATATAAATATTTTATATATAAATTTTATATATAAATAATATTTTATATATAAATATTTTATATATAAATAATATTTATATATAAATATTTTATATATAAATAATATTTTATATATCATCATTCAAATACATATTTCTAAACCGAATTAATATATATTTCACTTTATTCAGAGATTACATATATTAGTTCTGTAATAAAGATCCATTTCACCCCCCTTAGACGCACCGAAGTTTAACAAATGAGATAAAAAAAAGAGAATTTCAGGGACCAGGGTGACGAATCGCACTTTTATCTAATAAATATAAACGTGTTTTTTTTTGTAATACGTTTAAAATAATTCATTAATTTTTTTTTTTAAACTAGCCGTTGATAATGCTGCAATCTGTGAACTACTATTAAACTTTTTAATTTTTGGCTCTAACGAATGGGTGTAGGGGGGGGGTTGTTCATGCGATATTTTATATTTTTATATATATATATTATATATATAAAATAATATATATATATTATTTTATATATATATTAATAATTATCGCACGGGAATGCTAGTATATATAAATGAGGCATTGTTTATATAATACTAGCTGTGTGGTTCCACGTTACTGAGAAGCCCGTTAAGCATATGTAATTAACATTATTCCTATTGTTTTTATTATTCCATTGTTCCGAAGTCTAACGCGCTATCGACTGAGATTGGTGGTTTCCTTCCCAGTTCGTTCGCCATCTCTACATAACGCATGCGCAATGCTCCTTCCGATACAGCCCTACGTTTCCTATTGGATCGAAACTTTCAATATTCCCACTTAAAAAATAACTAATTTATTTTTAATTCTAGCTCTCAGATGCACACTTAGAGGTCGAATAGTTCTTATGTTTTAAATTTCAAACATTTCATGCATTGGAAGATATTTAGTTACAGATGTACCAATCATAAAATGTTAGAATATAACCGTGTTATAAATAATCAGTTATAATGTATCACTCATCCGGTATCATTTTTTAATCCCATTGAAATATATTATTGAAATTATTATAAGAATGCTTTATCCATTCATGTACTAAAATCAAAATGTCGTACTTGATAATTTGATAAAAAAAAATTGCAATAAATTCCGGCATGAAAAGACTCTTTAACCATTTGAAGGATACAAACGCGTATATACATTCATGTATTTCCTGTTTTTCCAGTAATACACATAATATGGAAGTTCATAAAAAAAATCTCTTTTTTTTAAAAATAATTTTCAATTATAAAGCATAAGGAGTTTTTTTGCAAAACCTTCTCTACTAATATAATTTGTTAAAAATATTTTGTAAAAAAAAAGAATGTGCTGGTCCTACAGGAATTGGAACCTGCAGATCCCAAATTTTGCTTATTCGTCAGAGGGTATAAAAGTGTGAATAAATTTTTGATTTGAAACAAAATATTAATCACAACGTATCTCTTTTTTTATGGCTCAAACTAATAGCGAACAAGATTTATATCATTATATTTTCTACTGATAAGCTATTTCTTTCTCCTTGATAAAAATGTACGAAGTGTACGAACTTGATGTTCTTTCTTCTCCAATACTAAAAAGATGAGGACTTTTCACGGTACCTTTTTTTATTTCTGGAATCGAAGCGGTGGTAATCTTTGAGGTGATTCTTAAAATTTAAAGTTTTGTTAGATCAGAATATCAGAATCAAAAATTCCAACTGGATGTATTTCAGTATATATGGGTCAATATACTCTTTTATGTACTGAGGTAAAAATTGTAAAATTGTAAGGTTTTTTCAGAAGAGTATAGTTTGTATTTCCAGCACATATTTCTTCTTTTAGCGAAATATTTTAAAAGAAATTATTTCAGTAGAAACGATTTCAATAGTTTCCTCAATGTTTTAAATTTTAAATATATAAATGTTTTATAGAGTTTTAAATTACGTGTATCCAATGGGAAAAATATAAATAAACGAACGTATATACACGTTTGTATCTCTTAGATGATATCTTCTTATACTTTAATTTAATTTAGGTTGAATGATAATTTTTGTTTTGCATAGTGTTTTCCTTTTTTTTTAACCTACTGAAAACCGCGCCAACTAAAACCACCAAAGCGCGCCCATGTGCGTTCGTTCAAGATTTCTGTTCTAATTCAGATATTTGGGAAATTATTTTTTTGTTGGATAAGGATATCTCACTTGGGAACCTTTAGAAAAAATATCCGGTTATACAGTATTTAACTATCCGGAATTCTCAATTAACCGGAACGTTTGAAAAAAATATTGTCCTTTTTCGATTTTTTTTGTTGCTAAATAGAGAAAACTTAACTTTTGCAAATTAAAAATTATTTTTTACTTTTTTGCGCGAAAAGTCGATTTTTTTAAAGATTATTTTTTTTATTTAATGTCTCGTTTTCAAGAAGAAGGAAATATTATCTTAACTTTTGATGCCTAGCTAATTTTCTGTGAAAAGTTTTGTAAATTTAGTTATTTTCGAATTATAAAGTAAACCCCATGTTTTTCAACTCAATGTATTAGAAATTTTACAAAATCTTTATCATCATCTAATCATTTCTAAAAGCGAGCTTTAATACATAAAGGCTATACGCATCTCAATAAAAACAATGATAATAAGTATAACGACAATAGTAAAATGTCACTAGTAAATTTAGTGTAGTTATTCAAATCAAATAAGTTCATCTTTCCAAGTAAAACATTCAATTCCAAATTATACTATGAATACATTTAAATAAATATTTCTTGAATGTAGAAACAAATTTTTGATTCGAATATCAAGGCTCATGTTTAGTAGATAGGTTAATATAAAAGTCCTACAAACGTATTAAATATGCGTAGACATTGTGCATCTTCTTTATAGATTATCCCCACGAAGTATTCCCTATGCTATTTAGTTAAAGAGAATATTTTGTAATATTGTTAACATCAATATTGGTTGTAATATTAATTGTAATTTGATAATAAATTCTACTGAAAGTACACTGTAAAAAATTTCCGAGTAAGATTACAGCACAGTGTGCTGGTAAAAGTAACGCCAACACACTGTGCTTTATTTTTACAGTGTGCTGTAAAATAATTTTGCTGTACTTTTTAATCACACGTGCTGTATTTTTACAGTTTGCTGTAAAATAATTTTGCTGTACTTTTTCATCACGTGTGCTGTAATTTTACAGTAGCTGTAAAATTATTTTGCTGTACTTTTTAATCGCAAGTACTGTATTTTTACAGTTTTTTTTAAATTATTTTTCTGTAATGTTCCCTTGCTTGTGCAGTGTTTTAATATATATATATATATATATATATATATATATATATATATATATATATATATATATATATTAAAACACTGCACAAGCAAGGGAACATTACAGAAAAATAATTTAAAACAAACTATTAAAATACAGTACGTGCGATTAAAAAGTACAGCAAAATTATTTTACAGCTACATATATATATATTTTCTGTAATGTAAGTTACCATCGTTATATATGCTTGTGCATATATAAAACTTTCTTTCATTTCTCTTAACCGGTTGCTGCATTTTTTTTAATTACAAAGCATTTACTTTTTTATAACACACTTTTGAGTGTACTATAAAAAAAACTTTACTACTTTAAAATGCAGCAACTAGTCAAGAGAAATACAGCAATAGTCGAAAAAAAAAATTGCAGTTATTGTAAAAGTTAGCGGGGATCTTTATGTGAGTGGAATAAAAATTATAAGGCAGCACAATTCTGATAAATTTCAGAGAACAGAAAAACAATGGTTCGTTTATGAAAATATTTATTTAAAAAATGCATTTAAACCGAAAAAAATATAAATTCAAATTTATAGATTAAAAAAAGGCATTTAAACAGTGAAAACTATAAATTCAAATTGAATATGAGAATAATATTTATGTATAATTATAAATGCAAAAACACGAACAAATTATATATAATTATTATACACGGTAAATATTTATGACATATAACACTCATACAAAAATTTTCAAGTTTGCTTTGCTATTCTGATCGTAGGAAGAAATAAAGAAATTGGTTTTACTTTAGAATGCGCAATAACATTTTATCATAAACTCCAATATTGTATCTCCATTAAAAAACTCTAAAATATTTGAGAAGCGTGTATGTGCAAAATCAAAATGTTAACAAATATAAAAAATCATATAAGCATTTAATTTTATAAAAACAAATAACATTTATCCGTTTTTGCACATTTGTTTTAATATTTCTAAAAATATTATAATAAATTAATATTATAATTATAACTAGTACATGTGATACATAATTAACAATTTTTATTACATATGATGACAATCAAAATTACTAAAGCAATTATTAATTAAAATAATCTGACATGTCAATAACATTACAGGAGGAGGATACACATTACATCAAGGATAATTTAAGACGATTTTCGTAATTTAGTAGCGAATCTAACAATCCTCCTATCACGAGATCAGGCCTCCGTGGCCGAGCGATTAAAGGCGTCAGCTGCGAATACGAAGATTCGTGGTTCGATTCCAGGCGATGGACTTGACAAAGAAAAGTAAAAAGTAGTGATCTTGTGATCGGAGGGTTGCCAGCTTCGCTACAAAATACTAGAAAAGTCGTCCAGAACATCCGCAAAAATTAACGGCGTGTATATGGGACTGGTGCACGATAAATCTGATCGGGGTCCAAAGTACCGACGTCAATTGAAGGCGTTGGGTGCCAGTTCAGGTGTTTCATCTTACCTTGGTTCTAAAATAATGTGGCATCGTTCCCGGGTCTTTCCTTCGAGATAGACCCCGAACCGTCGCCAATAGCCCACTGTGCAGCTCTAGTGCGCTACATCTTAACTTTGATCAAGTGCTCATGGCGATTCGAATTTTCAGTCCCCTGATTGCTAGCCTGGTGCTGTACCTCAAAGCCACCCGCCTCCCTCAGAAGTGTTTAAAGAGTAGTAAACTGAAAAAAAAAACATAAATCGATAAAAATATTATTATAACAACAAGCGAACATACCGAATACTAAGAAATTTTATAAAAAACAACTTTAAGACTAAAATTATTTTAAGGAGTGTTTATTTTTAAATAAAAGTACTATCATTTTTTTTTTAATTTTAAATTAGACGTTTCAAAAATTATTTATTTATTAGTGTTTAATCATTTAATAAATATAAAATTTAAAACATATAATTTCACAATAAAAAATATGCTTATATACATTTAGCCTCCTTCTAAAAACAAGTAACGAATGTAAAAGTATTCCAGAAAATATTGTTAGAATACTCATACATAGTAAAATTTTGATAATTGTATACTTGTATGCCACATGCGGTTCGAGGTTTAAAAGTTTCAGGTTTGATCAAATTTATTTATTTTTGTGTGAAAAGACTAATAAGATTACAGCTATACTTTATCTTAGTTAAAAAAGATGTTTTGAACAATTTTATGAATGTGCGTTGAGTTCCCAATAATATACTTAAATACTATCCGAAATGTTTGTTACATTTTTGGCTCTTTAGGTATTTATTTACCAAGGTTTTTGTTACATGATTTTCCTAAAATACAGATTGCTGCTATTCTTAAATAATCAAAGCTAATTAAATCTTCCACATCAAACAAATATAAATATTTGTCTGGATTTTTAAACATTGACAAACGATCCCCAATAATGAAAATCGGCTTTATTCTCAATTCCCTTATATAATACCAATTCCCTTAATTTCCACACAAACCAGTGCAAAGTGTCCATGGTAAACAAATGCGAATTTTTGGAAACACTTCCTTTTTTCACAATATCCAAAACATATCTTGAAAATTAGAAAACTCATAATTTTTCTTTATTTCTTGTTTAATACTATCAGAAATAAGTGTATTTATGAACAATTGGTAAAATAAAAGCTATAAATAATAGAACAAAATAGTTTTTTAAATGTATAAAATTATATTTTTACCTTTATAAATATTGCTTAAAATTAATTTAATAAAACTTCTTTTAATTAATTCCATTATCATATAAATTCTAAATAATATATTTATAAACAATTACTAAAATAAAACTTATCAAATAAAAATGTATAACAAAGTTTAATATTAAATGTAAATAAATATATATTTTATAGACAACATGTAACATTAATTTAATTTTTTAACATAATTTTACATTGCTCGTTTAATAGTATTAGATTTCTTCAATTTCTATGAAGGAATGATAAAGGGGTATTAGCCTTTTACAGAAATTTAAATTCTATATTTTTGTTTATTTTAGTTTCGAATTACCACTTGAATTACATTAATCAACTCTTTTCACCAATTATAATTAAACTAACCTGTAACAATAAGCTCGAATACTAAGACTTGTATTCCTGTAAAGTAAAAAAATACTGGTAGTTAAAGTTTTAGCGATAAAACACTGCTACTAATCATATTTTAGTTTCGAAAAAGTAATACAGTACGAATATACAGAATTCTTCTTCTACGTCATTTCAAATGGCAGACGATTTTTGAATTTTAAATTAAATAATTTCTTTTTGCATTCAGCAGACGAACAAATTAAGCGAAAATAACTTGTTTCCTTATTATTGTTCGATAAGGCAGACGATTTTTGAATATTAAATTAATTAATTTCCATTAAGAAAAAACTTCTTTTAATTAATTCTATTAGCATATAAAATTTAAAAAAATATTTATAAAGAATTGTCTAAATAAAACTTAAAATTCCATGTTCTGTTTGTCCAAATATATAATCCATTTTACATGGAATAAAAAAAAACTACTTATAGTATTTAGTAGACGAAAAAGTCATTTAGTAGACGAAAAAGTCATTTAGTAGACGAAAAAGTCACGTTATTAGAATATGTTTTTTCTTTATTTGAAAACGCAAACGATTTTCCAATTTTAATTTTAATTTACCAATGTTTCATTTGTTTATTTATGAGAAAAAAATACTTTACTTTAGAATAATTAGTAAAATGAAAATTTCTCATCAAAATATTTTACACGTTTTAACTGCACCTCGTTATTTTAGATTGGTTTGGTTTTCTTATAACGTCGCACTAGAGCTGCACAGTGGGCTATTGGCGACGATATGATTTCGATTTTGTCAAAGGAAAGACCCGGTAACGATGACTCGTATTTTTGAACCACGGTCAGATGACGAGGTTTTTTTAGGTTTTGAATTTGGTTTTGAATTTGGTATTCAATTTCATCGATTTGTTCGATTACATCGATTTGTTCGATTACATCGAATTGTTCGATTACATCGATTTGTTCGATTACATCGATTTGTTCGATTTATTCGATTTAATCGATGTTCGATTTCATCGATGTTCGATTTCATCGATGTTCGATTTCATCGATGTTCGATTTCATCGATGTTCGATTTCATCGATGTTCGATTTCATCGATGTTCGATTTCATCGATGTTCGATTTCATCGATACAATGATTTCATCGATCATATCGATTTCATCGATCATATCGATTTCATCGATACAATCGATGAAATCAAACATCGAACATCGATGAAATCGAATAAATCGAACATCGAATAAATCAAACATCGAATAAATCGAACATCGAATAAATCGAACATCGAATAAATCAAACATCGAATAAATCGAACATCGATGAAATCGAACATTAACGAAATCAAACATCGACGAAATTGAATAAATCGATGTAATCGAACAAATCGATGAAATTGAATACCAAATTCAAAACCAAATTCAAAACCAAAAAAAAACCTCGACATCTGACCATGGTTCAAAAATACGAGGCATCGTTCCCTGGTCTTTCCTTCGACAAAGGCCCCGAACCGTCGCCAATAGCCCACTGTGCAGCTCTAGTGCGACGTTAATGAACACAAATCAAAACCAAAAAAAACCTCGTCATCTGACCGTGGTTCAAAAATACGAGGCATCGTTCCCGGGTCTTTCCTTCGACATATGCCCCGAACCCTAGCCAATAGCCCACTGTGCAGCTCTAGTGCGGCGTTAGCCAAAATTAACCAAAGCCCCCAAAATAACATCGTCATCTGACCATGGTTCAAAAATACGAGGCATCGTTCCCGGGTCTTTCCTTCGACATAGGCCCCGAACCCTAGCCAATAGCCCACTGTGCAGCTCTAGTGCGGCGTTGATTAATCAAACCAAACCAATCAAGTAAGTGAGAGAGCGCCACTTACGCTTTGTCGAAGTGAACCTTCTTAAAATTATAAGTTCTTTGAAACAGGTATCGAAGCTGATTCGTTAATAATATCACATGGCACGCACCAGAGGGGCACTGAGAAATTTATGGAAACAGATTACATCACAATGTGTTGTAAATTGTGTTTACAGAACGTTCTGTAAAAAATTACAGCAACGTGTGCTGTATTTATGCTACGAAAATGCTGTATTTTTACAGTAATTTTTTACAGTGTATTCATTCTCGGTTTTAATGTTTGGTAAAAAATTAAAAGATACTTTTGTATTTCGGTCATGATAAATGTTCTGAATATTCAAGAATTTTAATTCTAAATTTTATCATCTAAACATAGAATCAGATTATATTTTTTGTATAAAATTCCAAAAAATTATTTTTGCAAGCAACATTCAGAAAAATATTCTTTGGAAAAGAAACATATTCTTCAATATTTTAATATTGAAAGATAAACACGCTTTTCTAAATATAGGTTCGTGTAGTGTGTAACTTCTTTCGTAATATTTTTTATCGAATATTTTTTATAGAATGCCTATTTTTAATCTTAGAAAATGTGTATGTAAGTTAATAATATATAAAGTCAACAAAAAAACTTATTGAAAAGATTTACTAACAAAAAATATTCTTTTCAATATACATTTTATGTTTAACCAGTGAACTAAAATTAAATCTTGAAATTCGACTTAATGTTTTTACACAAAAAATTACTATGATCATAGAACAATATAATAACAAAAAAATTATATTAAATATTTACTTTATTCATGAAATCTTATGCAAGATAGATTGTCTAAATATTATGCGCCAACACATCATAACATATATTACTAATTAAAGCTCATAGCGAATCACAACAAACGTTTATGTCTTTTTCGAATCAGATTTAAAATAAGTAATAGGGAGATGTTATTGTATAACAACTAAAACATAATAATAATAAGACCAGCGTAACCCTGGACCTTTAAGCACTGGACACCGGTACCTGAGGATCTGGGTTCGATGTCCGGTACGACTTGGTTTTAATTGTCGATTTCAATTTAAAGTAATATATACAGGTAGCCTATGTAGGCAAGAATTTACTCATTTTTACTCATTGCACTCATTTTTGAGTACGTCGTTTTCAAAATTGAATCTTATGTATACGGAGCCATTATGAGCATCGACTATTCTCAAAAACGATCACATTTTAATTATTTTTGAGTACCTATACTTTTGACCAAATGACAGCGAGGTCTCTGTTTTAATTCGACTTTTCGGCGTATGTTTATTGCACTTAACTACAACCACACGCGTTGTGCAATTTCCTTCAAATTTGGCATGACTGTTCCTTGAAGTAATTAAAATCAATGTATATGTTGTTTTTTGCGCAATTTTGATTGTTCCCAAAATTACTGGTTAACAGAGCACGCTTTTAACTTAACCAACCAATATAATAATGCCCAGGGCATTGTTTTAAGAAATATTTTAAAGTATACAAGCCAGATTAAATATGGGAGCTTACAATTTGATGCTATTTCATTGAAAAAAAAAAGAAAGTAGTATCCGCTGCTTTTCCCTCCCCCCCCCCCCCTCCCCCACACACACAATTACCTCACGTTGAACTCTCACACATGCAAAGCAAGACAATATTCCGAATAACAGTGGTCAAAGAAGACCATTGTCACAAACAACAAAGCCTTTATTACTGATGTCACAGCCAATTTATTTTCTAAACAAACCAAATTTGCCAGCATTTCTTTTCAATTCTCTTTATTTAAGGTAAATAGTACCCAGTAATGAATAAATAATTGGAAATCGAGGTGCACTTCAGAACTTGTGTCTCACTTACATTTCTGAAAATTAAGCTCTTCGCAACGTATCATTATATTTATGTACATATTCTATGCTATCTTTTTCTTAGTAAGAAAAGTATGTCTTCCAATAAGGCACTTATTATGCATGTTGAATTTGCGAAGGGTTGTTTGGTCGTTTTATTTTACCTTTGGGATTAATTAGCCATACAATCATTGAAAGAAAAGTTGCATAGAAATATTGAAAGTAATGAATGTAATATATAATTAGTTTCTCGTACACATAAAGTTTATGCATTGTTTCCACATGCATAAATTTTATGCGTACATATAAAGTTTATGTATTTTAAAATAAGTTCATGAAATTTAAATAATTGTAGTTCATACTTAAATCAAATTTTTAAAATATGTAATCAAGAGTAAATAGAAAGTACTATACCTACAAAAGAAACTACTTACATTTATTCGAATATATTTTTTACACATATTTTCAGCGATATAAATTATAGTATACCTAAAATACCTGCGAACCAAAAGAATTTTTAAAAAATAAATCTATATATATAAATGCGAAAAACCCACTCATCACTCATCACTAATTCTCCAACTTCCCGTATACCTATGGAGAAGAAATTTGGCAAAGTTCTTCCTTATACCTTAAATAGGAAAAGTAAGCTATTTTTGTTCCGATCGAACGGATTTAAGGGGGTGTAAAACCCCTTTTTCGAAACTTCTCCATAGGATTAACATGGAGAACATGTAACAATGCAAAATATAAAATTTAAACAATGGAAATTTTTAATATTATGTAACGTACGAGGAGCATTCTGATTGGCTGATGACTAAATATCGCCAAAATGTCGCCAAATAACTAAAAACTGTCGCCAAATTAATAAACTTCGCCAAATAAATTAAAATTTCACCGAATGAATAAAACATTTCGCCAAATTAATAAAATATCGCCATATGAACTAAAATATGATCATATATGTAAAAATAATATAAAAATGGCGAAATTAATGTCAAAAAATTATAAAATGTCAAAATGGTGAAAATATGATTGGACAACGGGATATTCCGTACTACAATTATGAAAGTTAAATTTGGCATGGAGGTACATTTTAAGTCAAAATTGCTCCCAATAACAGGATTTTCTGGTAGTAGAATTAAAAAATTCGAACTCTAACTGCCAAAAGTAAAAATCCTCGCCACTTGTCCACACTCACACTATTTCTCTAACTTTCTGTATACCCAGGAAGATGAAATTTGACAGAGTTGTTACTTATATCTTGCATAGAAAAAGTAAGCTATCGGGTAATCGGGTAGGTACAGGCCACACTGTGCCGTAATAATATCCGGCCCGTCGCACCGGGGGGGATTTAACTGTGAAAAAGAAAACAAAACGAAAAATGCTACGACCAAAAGTGCAAGCCATACGAAAAATATATTATCAAACTGAAGAGAAGTATACAGTATGAATAATATAAAGGTTCAAGACAGGAAGCCCATCGCTAAATAAAAGTTTGTAATTTAGCCTCCGTGCACTCAGTTAGTTTTGTGTTATCCATTATTTATTAGTTTACCTGCCGAGAGGCCAGTTATGTTACCACTCTACCTGTGAGTGAAGTTCTGTAATACAGTTAATAAAGGCAAAGTAGCAAATCTTTCAGTTGAGTTCAAATTTTAAAACACGTTGTCGCCCGTGGATGTTTGTTCGCACCACGGGTCGTTTGGCTTCATGGGCCCGGTGATCGCCGGCGTCCTCTCGGTTGGCCTGGGTTGCCTTCACGGCTGTCGAAGCTTCAGTTTCTGTGAAACATCTCGCTGTATGCCTTCGGGCGGGCCAGTCGTACAAAGTGGACATAGAAAAAGTAAGCTATCGGGTAGGTACCAGCCACTCTGTACCGTAATAATTGGTTCATGAATACTTTGGACCCTACGTGGTAGGAAGGTGAGAGGGAGAGTGTATAAATGGTCAATCTGGTTGACGCGGCCTACCTCTCTCTACTCCATGTTATGTCATTTATCCTCGAAGGCTGATTTCCCATAGAATTATTGGGGTGGAAGTGTATACTGCCTGTCACCAAGGGTGACATTTTCCTTCATGCGGTATAAAAATCAGAGGGTAAAGGGTTAAAAACCTATCTGATCGACGCGACTCACTTTCCTATACCACGGTAGGTCATTTATCGCCCATACCATGATTCCCCGAGAAGTAACGGGAACGAAATCGTCTGCAGTTAAGGACGACATTCCCTTCACGGAGTACAAAGGTCAGCGGGCGGAATGGTTTAGTAATATGCTTGATCGATGCGGCCTACCTTTCTTTATATGATTGTATGCCTATACGAGGAGTTATGTAGCGGAATTGAAAACTATTGTTGTAGACTCCTCCTCACGTGGTACAAGTGTCAGAGGGGGAATGGGTTTGTGTCAATCGTCCGTAGCAGTGGGTAGGGGGGATAGGGTACGATTTTTTTAAAAATTGATTTGGCAATGCAGTAAAAAATATGATTTATTTTTAATTTAAAAAAGTTAAATAATAAAAAAGTGCGGGGGCAAAATCCAAAAAAAGTGCTGGGGAACCGTGCCCCTCGCTTATTGATAGGGTTTACTGTAAAAAAGAAAAAATATTAAAATCTTGAATTTGGCAAATGAACCTTTTAAAATCGTTTTCGTTTTTTCTTCTTCTTATATTCTCACCAATTTGTTTAACTTAACCATAAATGTTGACATAGGTGTCTAATAAAAGTTTTTCGGAGATAATTATTATTAACAATTATAAGAGTTGTTCCTCTTTGGGGTGTCACTTAAGGTTAAAATATGTATGTTAATCAACGGGAATAACATATATATATATGTATCCACGTTATTGTATAGCCAACTTCCCCATATTATCAATCTATCCATTTCTTGCAAGACCTTGAAAATAAAATTTCATTATTAGTATTTTTAATAGTGTGGTTCCCCCTGATGGGTGACAAATTAAGAATATTGTTTATTTCGCTATAAATATTGTATTTGGATCAATTTTGTAACTTATTTCCTTCCCGTGCGTAGAACGGGTATTTCAGCTAGTAATATTATAACATATAAAAAAATGTTAATAAATAATATTATAATATATAAAAAATAATAAAATAAATAATATTATAATATATAAATAACAATAAAATAAATAATATTGCTAACAAATATTATTAAAAATTTTTGTACAAAAGGTAAATATGTAACAATTCTAACAATATAGTTATTTTATACAAACAAAATAACTCATTTCAAATCTCAAACAATTATTATTTTTTCTATGTGTGGTATTTAAAAAAGCTGCGAAAACATTAATAAAATTTCAATTAAAAAAAATCAAATAAATAAATTAATTATTTTCCCGTAAATTTCCAAGAATTTTACATTTTGTAAGTTGGGTAGATTAAAACGGGATGAGTTTTTAAAATATACCAAGAAGAAAAGTGTTATGTTTATGCACTTTAGAAGAAGCCAATTTTATTTTATATTTTATTAAAATTAAGTTTTTGATCTGCAAATTTAACTTGCTATTCTAAGATTTGAATACAAACATTTTCTCTAATCCTTTATATTTATACGAAATATTAAAAAAAAATTACTAGTATCAAAAAGTAATTTTGAGGAAACGAAAATATTTTTAATTAGAAACGTAAAATAGTTTTCCCGAAAAAGATTTGCTACCCAATCATTTTTTTTCAGATCAAGTTTTAAAACAAAAGTAAAGACAGTTTTTTCCTTTTTTTATTACAGTTTTATTTGGGTTTTAATTTCGCAAACAATCATTTGGTAGTTTTTAGAAGAATAGCGATACTTCAAGCATATTAGAAAAAATAAACTAAACAAAAATATCCTTTTTTTTTATAAAACAAACCAAATTAAACCTTTACAATGTAAAATATTTTATACATGTGAAAAGAAGCTTAGTAGACAACTATTTAATCAGTCATTATTTAGGAAACAAAATAAAGACTGCCTAGAATACTCTCAAGAATTTAAATTGAACAATATCAGAATTGTTTTCAAAAGCGTGGATATGTAATCCTTTATATTTCAACAAATATCTTTATATATATCGTAAATCATTTGTTCTCCCTAAATCATACTATTATTTTGTAGAACTATTTGTGAGGCAGTTCTTTCAAAAGACGTTTTTATGTTACCACATGGCCAAAGACTTTGAGCTTGCAATCAAGACTTATCGTTGTTAAATTTTATAATGCATACTTAAACTTACTAGTATAATATAATGAGTACTATTATTATGACTAATTATCTTAGTCATCGAACTCCGTAAGTAAACCAAATTTCAAAAACTATCTAACATTTCGAAGCGTGTTAAATATTCAAAAATTCAACTTCCTAATGCAGCGATTACAGAGTAGAGTAAGTTATATAAAAGGATGTAACAATAAAATTTATCATATCCACCACAAGTTTAAACTTATAAAAAAAATATTTACTGGGGCATGGCAGTATGAAATATTTTTTATATTTTGTGTGATATATTTGGTTTGGTTAATTATCGTCGCACTAGAGCTGCACAGTGGGCTATTGGCGACGGTTCGGGCCTATCTCGAAGGAAAGACCCGGGAACGATGCCTCGTATTTTTTAACCATGTTCAGATGACGAGGACAACACCTGAGCTGGCACCCCACGCCTTCAATAGACGTCGGCTCTTTGGACCCCAAACAGATTTATCGTGCACCAGTCCCGTATACACGCCGTTAATTTTTGTGGATGTTCTGGACGACTTTTCTAGTATTTTATTAGCGAAGTTGGCAACCCTTCTATCGCAATATCACTTTTTTTTACTCTTCTTTAGTCTAGTCCGCGCAAAGTTTCGAACCGGGGACCCTTTGGATTCCCAGCTTAATCCACTCGGCCACGGAGGCCTCATGTGGTATATTTTAAAAAAAAATGGTGCATATGGGGCGAAGATGACCAAGCGCAACGAAAATATGAGCTGAGAAACAGCGTTAACATGGTTGCGTTTACTTCACTTTCGCCTGACGCTCGGAAACGTCGGTCTAAGAATCAGACAACAGCAACTTTAAAAATAGTGCACCGGCTTATGCGGAATCCAAAAAGGTGCCACTCATTTGAGTTTTAAGTTATACACGTTAAAGCGACTCGACAGATACATCCTACATATTTGTTTTATATAAATAAACATTTGAAACTTGTATAAAAATATAAGGACATATTCTTGACCTGTGTAACTCTATACAATGAGTCAATGGTCAAGCTATTCAAAAAAAGAAAAAAAAAGAATCTTGCGAAAGAAGTCGAATGGAGAGAAAAGACACAATCTAACTAAAGGCAGCCCTCGAGCTATAAAACAATTGCTCCGTCACAGGTGCAAACGAGCATGAGAAGGATTCGACAGAGTTCTGCACTAAAGTTTTAGTCAACTTCTTTTCTGCAAGATCATGATTGTTTGCGCCCCCCTCCGTTCTCTTTGTCTTTCGAATTGATACAGAGCTGGATGGAGTGTTACGACATTAGGGAAGAAGAGGTCTTTTGTTTTTATTTGCAAATAGACTTTGCAGGCTCGGACAGCTGCTTTCAGTTAAGACGATTGTTCTTCGGATTTCTGCAAACTCTCTGAATGGGGTGTAGATTTATCTGTTCGCATTCGTGAACAATTTAAGAAATTAAGTTTAAAATAATTTATATGAAGCCCTCTTCTGTTTTTATAAAAATACTAGTAGCATCCTCAACCCCTGGCGGCGTTGCCTGGGATTTAATTTATGAATTACGAATTCATAGAGTACTAATGTGTCAAAGAAAATAATTATTTTTTATTTGTTGAAGTGATTTTTAGTTATTTTTATTGTTATTTTCAGTCATTTTGAATTGAATCTGTCTATAAAATCTTTATGGAGTACCTCGCCGCAAAAATCGTATACCCGGCAAATCCTTATAACTCTACGTGGAGTTAGCCTATAGAGATAAATGACATAACATCGTGTAGAAAAAGGTCAAACGTTTCGAATACCCTGATTATTAACCCATTTAGTCTTCTGATCTTTGTACCACGTGAGGGGGAGTTTTGTCCAACTTTAGTATAAGATTCTGACGCATAACTCAACGTGGAATCAACCTATGTGAACAAATTACATGCTATCTGGTAGAGGAAAAGCGGTGACCCTCTTGACCAGGTTGTTTGTTAATCCATTCTTCCCCTTTGACCTTCGTACCACGAGGAGGGGAATGTTTTCCTTGGCTGCAGTATATGCTTCCGGCCGCATAACTAATCGTGGAATCAGCCTATGCGTAAATGACATACCATCGTGTAATGGAAGGTGAATCGCATCAACCACCAGGTTGGTTATTTATCCTCTCCCCCCTCAAAATTTTGTACCGCGTGGGGTTAAAAATATTCACGAACCAAACCGTTCAGTACTTTGCAACCTGTACCTACCCGAATGTTTTTTTTTAACTCACTTCTGTGATCGATTTGTCGTCCTGGAAAGTTAAATTCTTTCTCAAATATTTTCTACCTTTTAAACTAATAACTATTTTCTACCGCAAACGTTATTTACCTTTTATTACAATAGCTAAATCCCGCCGCAAAATATATGACGCCCATCCGCCCTATGGCAAATTCCGCCTATGCAAGAAAAGAAAGTCATCATTTTGTATCCATGGAATTTGAGTGTTCTTTTGCATTCGAATCAAATATACGTGACATGTGTAAATCGAATGTGCGTAGAAGCGCGTGTACGCAGATTGATTTCCACTGAAGGATGCTTACATTATAGTTTAACTCTACCATTAAAATTATATTATTTAAATGCGAGACTCTTTAAAACTGACTGAAAATAGTCGAGAGATCCCTAAATGACTGTTCGATTTGTTTAGTCAAAACGGGGGAGCCCTTTGTTTAGGAAAAACGTTTAAGATCGTAATGTGTCATTGCTTGTATTTTTAAAATATTAAACATATGTCAATCAAAGTAAGTTGATATAGGATACTGAATCTATCATTTTGAAAGAAATTATGTAGCTTTTAAATTAAAATATTTATAAGTGTTTATTTTACGAAATCATTTATTAAACATTGTAATTATTTACTCCGTTTAGATAAAAAAGTTCATATCTGAAAATAACACTTAATATATTGTTAAAAAATCAAACCAAACGGATTAACCACAGACCAAAACAGATTTTTCTAACATCGAAAAAAAAATCCAAAGATCATTAGCATCTTTTGTTACTTTATCCCCGTTTATTTATCCTTTCTTTGCATTGTTGGAAAATACCATTATTTACTACTATATTCACAAAAACTGACATTCCTTCTTCCAAATTAAATGTATTTTTATGTATTAAGAAAAACCGATGTAAAATGACATAATCGTTTAGTCTGTTCTTTAAAATTTATGCAATAATATAGCAGCATTCAAATACTGAACCACATATAATCAGTAATTAGTTATACATACTTTAATTAAATTGAAAATTTTAATGAAAAATACAGATTGAATTCGAAAGTAAAGAATCTTGTAAAACTATTTCCTTTACTGGAGTCTCAATAAAAAATATTTAATTATAAGATTAAAAAAATTAAAAATTTAATGGTTGTGATGGGTGGCGTATTATTCCAAATTATTAATGAAAAAGCACAAAATAATATTTGCAGCACACTGGTAGTTCCTTATTTTAATCGATTTTAACTTAGAATATTAAATCCATATTAAGAATTGGTTTAACCTAATCACAGTAATTTCAGTTTTATATTTGCATAACTTAATATTTTATTTCGTGGTTCACGTTTTTACATATTTCAACGTATAGAGAAAGAGCTTGAATATTGTAGTTTGAGTTTCCATTGCTGCGTTAAAGAAAATGTCAAGTTTAATCAATATTTATTCTATAAAATTCGCCATTTTGAGCACGATCTCTTCGAATCCTTCTCTTTCGAACTTTACGCTCCGAAAACGTTAATAAGAGAAGAATTTCCAAGTACCGCTAACTTAATATCTCCAGGTATGTCGTTATTTATTAAAACTGCATTCAAGAAATAAAAAATAACTAGCTAAACTACAAGCGTCAGGTTATATTTAAGAAAACTTCTTGACATGGAAATTCTTAAAAGTTATCCTATTGTACACCTATGTCAATTAAAGTATTCTAAGGTAAAATGACTTATTTGGAAAGAAGTTGTTTAAAATATTCGTGACCTGTTAGAGTATTACTTAATTACTAAGAACTTTAAATTTTCACATGGTCTTAGAACAACAACGTTAACCCACTGATGCTCATTAACGTGATATCACTGTTAAAAATAGGTACTCAAAAATAAGTAAAATGCACTCATTTTTGAGTACATTCTATGCTTATCATAGCTTCGAATATATGTTTCAATTTTGAAAGACATGTACTCAAAAATGAGTATAAAGAGCGATTGCTTGCTTATATAGGCTGCCTTCATAAATCACTTTGAATAAATATCAACAATTGCAACTAAGGCAAACCGGAAATCGAGCCCAGATTCTCATGTACCGCAGTCCAGTGCATTATCCGTTGTATTACCAGGATCCACGTCAAGTAGTTATAAACAAAATACATTTTATAAAAGTGGGTCAAAAGAATGGGAAGTAAGGTAATTGAGTTATAATAACTCATTATCCATTTAAGCAATCGTCATCCAATAATGTGGAAAACCACCTTCTGAAATACCATCTCAAGCTTGTCAGATCCCTTTGTAAAGATGGCTTGAACAGAAGCTGAGAAGAAACTGCTTATTTTTGAGAAAATACGATTACTTAAATTTGAGTACGTCATCGCTCATTTACTATGAAATTGTACTCAAAAAGAAACGGGTGTGTTCAGGTACTCATTTTTAAGTACTTTTTTACAGTGTATCTGCAGTTTTACAACAATACACGCAATTTTTAAATAAATACTCAATTTTTCAATTTATATATATATATATATATATATATATATATATATATATATATATATATATATATATATATATATATATATATATATATATATATATATATATATATATATATATATATATATATATATATATATATATATATATATATAATATTAATTGAGAACACTTTTCAATTAACTGAAATATTTTTTATCAAATAAAAATTTGTGCACAGTAAAAAATATATGAACTTCCTAGCTGAGAAAACTGCTTTACAATTGCAAAAATTGCTTGAGTGTCAGAGGGTAAAAAAAATAAACTGATTGAATAACGTCTTACTAGATCAACTCATTAGGTTATTATCATATAAGGTTTGAGATCTATCCAGAAAAAAGGCTTCCCGGGAATTGTGTCTCATAATTTTGAACCTTGGTCAGATGAAGTAGTATACCTGACCACACTCTCCAATCCTCCTCACATTGACCAACGTGAAGACATTTAGAAAACGACAGATTTAACTTGAACAAGACTTCTGTCAAAGACAGGCGTTTAGCGGATTACGAGGATTGAACTCTGTATTCCCCAATTACAGCTCTATGCTTTTTCAAGACAAAAATCAAACCAACAAATCCAATAACATGATATTGATATATTTCCACCCTTCCAACCAAACAAACCGCAGGCAAAAAAAATCAAAAATAATATAATGCATTTAAATAAATTTGTCTAAGTAATTTAGTTTTAAATGTATTAACGATTTATATAGAATACTTTTTATATTTATTGATAGAATACTATTTATATAAGTCAGCTGTATATTTTATATATTTATATTATTCATAATAGATTCTTTTTATTTTACTATTTATTTATTTTTAATTTCATTTTCCAACCTATTCTTTGAAAATGATTTTATATCCAAAAACTTCTTGCTTATATTGTTCGGAATACAAATTTAAATTTAAAACTAAAAAAAAAAATCTTTTAATTTTACTTTTTTTTTTAATTTCATTTTCCAACCTATTCTTTGAAAATGATTTTATATCCAAAAACTTCTTGCTTATATTGTTCGGAATACAAATTTAAAACTAAAAAAAAAATCTTTTAATTTTACTTTTTTTTTTAATTTAATTTTCCAACCTATTCTTTGAAAATGATTTTATATCCAAAAACTTCTTGCTTATATTGTTCGGAATACAAATTTAAATTTAAAACTAAAAAAAAAAATCTTTTAATTTTACTTTTTTTTTTAATTTCATTTTCCAACCTATTCTTTGAAAATGATTTTATATCCAAAAACTTCTTGCTTATATTGTTTGGAATACAAATTTAAATTTAAAACTAAAAAAAAAAAAATCTTTTAATTTTACTTTTTTTTTTAATTTCATTTTCCAACCTATTCTTTGAAAATGATTTAAATCCAAAAACTTCTCATTTCAATTTCAAAACTGCAATTTATAATAAAAAAAATAGAAAAATAGTGCACAACAAATATCCCTCGGCCCAAGTTATCAAAAACAAATCCTTTGTATTCGCCAACGTATATTTGGGAGAAATAATTTCGCTGGTCCAATCTATGATATTCCATAAACTGCAAGTTTTCATTATCCGCTGTTACATTTACTAATGTGCCTAAAGGGCCAAAGTTTCGTTCTCGGAATTGATCTTGCTGATATTGAAATGCTAATTCAGCTCTTTCGGGAATTGGATTGTGGAAAGTGGGTAGGCGGGGGTTTTCTTATATTTCACCTTTTTTGATATTTTGCAATGCGAACTAAATTTTCTATTTATCTTAGAAAAATCAAAACTAGTTTAAAACTTATACCTTAAATTTAAAATCAGCATATACAGGGTGGTCTAAAAGTCCGTGAAACATTTTGAAATTGAATACAAAAATCAAGTAATTGGGGTGAGAGATGGCGGTAAATTAAGCAAAAAAAATTAGTTTATGATTTATTATAATTAGTAAATTTTTTTCGCCCTACCATGTCTTGAAAATTATATTACGTTAAATCAAATTTATTTTTTAAGATGCGAAGCGGAATAACTTTTAGGATTACACAAACATGCAGCCCTTTCGTTGTACAGAATTATTATAAACTGCGGGACTCCGCCCCCTGATACTCTGACGTTGCGCCAAAGCCCTTTAAGCTGAAATCATCAAAATAATTATTCACCAATAAATTAAAAAGTTTAATCGTCAAAATTTCTTACATAATTACAAAATACGAATGCAGACGCAGCAGGTTTTTGTAAACAAACTTTTATGTTGCCATTCCACCGAGAGAAATACATAGTTTGCCAATCACCACGTAAGATAATTATATATATAGACATTTTTTTCAATAAACAGAGTATTCACTTATAAAGAAGTCTAATTCATCAATTTTACTACAAGGACGACATAATTGAATTAACTAAAATGTGTCTCGTTTAATCATTTAAATTAAAAATTTATCTAAGTTAAACGAAGAACTTTTTTTGTATAAGAAGTTCCCGTTCCATTAACTTCTAAGGGTATTTTATAAGCTCTTAACGTAGGATACAATTCAATTAATGGATGAATAATTGTTTTGTCTCCATTGCATGACATTCGCAGACATTTATCAAATGGAATCAAATAATTAATAATTTTTAAATAAATGTTCCCCATAAAGAATGTTTATGTATGTAATGGAAACTTTAAGTAAATACTAATTGCAATGGTAATGCATTTATAGCATAAACATTTGAAACCCATTAATTTCGCATTAAACATTGCCAAAAAGCTATGAAATTTAATAACCAATTCCTTTCTTTGTTTTGACAAACATAACGTCAAAGTTTTCATTTTAGCAATCATTGCATTCTTTCCACTTAGCAAAATTTTAAATATGATTTTAATTCTGAAATGTAAATGAATAATTAATGCTTTTAATAAAAAAAATCGTATTATCAAAACATTAAGAATGTACTTTTAAAAATAAATTAGTTGGGAATGAGTGCTATATTTAATATGATACTCATGCCAAATATAGTATTGAAAATTTGATGATTAAACATAAAAAACTATGATTATTTCGTAATATTTTGTGCAACATCAGAATCTATAATAATTAAAGAGTCTGTGTGTGTGTCTGTGGCACACAAAACACTATCTTCCACTGTTTGGATATGTATGAAAATTTATATATAGGTACTACTATTCAAACAATAATTATACATCTGAGGCTTGAAATTTTAAACTTCCGTTTAGTTTTCCGTTAATAACTGTATTAGAAGCTTTTTTTTAATGGAGATTTAAAAAAAATAGTAGCTACTTTGTTATAAAATTAAAAGATCTTTACAACAATGAAATACTTTAAAATAAACTAATACAAATTTATTGTTTTTAAAAATTGAAAGTTGGAGATCAAAAATTGCTTTGGCGAAAAACCCTTTCTGAAAATTGTGCTTCAACGGAAAAACTAACTTTCGAAGATGTACCCGGAGATGTCTCAACAATAGACCCGTTAATTTGCCCCCGATAATATAAAAGAGAAATAAATGTTAGGGACATTGGTAATAATATAAGCCTATTACTTGATTTACAAAAATACAATAATATTTTTTTACTGTAACTTGAAGAACTGGCATTTACACACACTAGCAAGTTGTTATAAAATTTAAACGATAGAAATTATGCCATTTTAAATTTTAGTTACTAAATGTAGTTTTCTATTTCTTATCAAAGTTTAATTAATTTAAAAGTTGCAACGTATTGCAACATTATGGACAGACAGACCGATGGAATCCAGTAGGGGAAGTTATCAAATTTGTGTTGATGTTTTATAACATTGTTTTCAATATTTCAGTTTCAGTTAATTATTATATGTAACCTCACAATAAAATGATTTACTTAGTAGTTGCGTTGATATCTATGATTAATAATTTTTTAAAACGTTTATTTTATAAAATTTCAATCTTAAAATATAAAAATACAACCTAGTTTTAATTAAAGCAAAAGACGGCACTTAATTTTAAAGTGCATAATAATTAACCGAATTCTAACTCCAACTAGGCGTCAAAATGAAGAGGGTTTATTAATTCAACTTTATGTCTTTTATTAAGTTCATTTTTAATTGTTTTAATTGTTCAAGAGGTTTATCCTTAAACCATATCTCATTTAACACACAAATTAGATAGAAATAAAATAGAAGTAAGGTAGAAATCAAACACAGCATATAAAAACCTCTACATTTTTCAACCGTGAAACATAAATTTTTGATTACAATTTCTTTTAGCTTTTTAACTTTTCACGTAAGTAGCAGAGCCAAAGAGCATTACTCTGTAAAAAAAGAGGGTGGGGGAACGGGGAGAAATCTTACACGTTGATAGCTCCTTCAAGAATAAGATACGAACATGTTCATTTCTACAATATCACAAATAAATCCTCTCTTTTTAATTCATTATTTTTTTACTAGCCTCCTTAGGAGAAACTACAACTCCATAAAATTAATTACACTAGAATTTAATTTCTTATCTAATTCACCACAGTGCTCGGATTTTAGGAGAGGGATAACTCAAAGACAGCGAGCAAAGCGCTGTGAAGAAATGCAATTTACTTTTTACAGTTTTCGGTTTCGTGACGCAGCGTTATTTATGGGACAAAGGGGAAAAACAACTCTAATTATATCGTGTTCCTTGGCGGGTTTTGAGAAGTGTTAACAGTTGATTCGTTTAATTTGGAGGTTTTTTTTTGTTATAAACGAACGTATGTGTGCTTGTCCTTCTAAAAATTGCCTTCTTGAATCACTGGTTACAGAGGAAAATTGATGTAGTTGACATAAAAGTGATTCTGATGCTTGGTTTTTTGAGTTTTGTGAAGCATCTTTTTTAATGGTGGGATAAAATATAACAACATCCACTCTAAAAAAATTATTTGAAATTGTGACTTATGGGATACCCATATTAAAAAAAATTATAAAAATAACATTTTAGTTTATTTTAGAAGTATTTTTAGCAGGAACTCTAGATTCTTTTACGAAAGAGGTATGGGATTGAACCATTATGTGTTTGCACTTTTTAATATTTTTTTTTAATTTAAAATGTATGTGCACAGTAAACAGTATGGTCTGGTCAAATATGAAAAATGTGTACTATATATAAATAAAAGAAATTGTACAGACTGCGTCTTAAGACGGCCGTGGGGTATCAGGCGTGCAACGTCAAATTCAACAGTGTTTTCGGGTGCAAATTTATTGAGATAAATGTTTACTAAGTTAAAGTATATATCTTGAATTAGGTTTCGGAAATGTATGAGAGTATAATTCATTGTCATAAGGAGTGACCATAAAGAGTATTCCACACAAAATGTAGCCTATATGAATATCATTATTTTAAATATCCCTTTATAGGCACAGTCTACCTAAAAAGATAGATCACTTTTCCTTTTTGAGGTGTAAAACAACTCTGCCAAATTTCATATTTCTGGGTGTATGCAAAATACAAAAATTATTGGTGAGGGTGCTACATTTTAATGCCGTGCGCAGAACGGATATTTCTGGTAAAAGTACAGAATAGTTTGATTTTTCTTTTTAAGACACAAAAAAACAACTATTTTTTGTGCAAGGGAAGTATTACTAATGACAATTTAATTTTATTTTAAATTTTAACTCCGTGCGCTAAAAAGAGATTTCAACTAAAAATTCGTAAATAGCTTGATTTTCTTATTTTAGATATATAGAACCACTCTATTAAAAATCATATTTTTCGTTATACAGGGAGTAGCATAATTTCCATTGCATACTTTCGTTAGATTTTCTGTTATGTCTTTTCGACGACATCCCCCTCTTTTACCGGCTACGGATTTTAATGAAGTTACGACAAAAATATCCTCATTTAAATGTGTGTGTTCATTACAACCTAAACACAAGGAATACTTGGTGGTTTTTTTTTTTACTTTTATAAATAAGTTACAAAAAAAAAAGAGTGTTATAACATATTCATTTCGTATTACTCTCCAAGAGTAATTGCTTCCAGAGAACACATTTCATAGTGTTAGTTATTTCATAGTTAATATTTCATAGTTAAACCGGATCGAGGACGTGGAAAAATGTGAACAACAACTTGAATTTCTTGTTGAATGATAGAAGAGAGAAGCCCCTTGCTAAATTAAAAACTAAAAATGAAAATAATCTTTAAAAAAAAAGAGAAAACCGACTTTAAGAAAAATGCGCTAAAAAGTAAAAACAATTATTGATTTTACTAACATGTTTAAAATATTTCATTATTTAATAGTAATTTTATGCTTATTACAACTTTTTGATGTCGATGCACATTTACAAAAAGCATAGGTACCTTTCAAAGCGCCGTTATCAAAACTTTTAAATAAATATAAAATTGATATTAAACAATTCAAATTCAATAATCATTGTTGTAAATTAAAAAAATAAAAATACTTTTTAGCGCATTTTTTTTAAAGTCAGTTTTCCTATTTTTTAAAAAAGATTATTTTATTTAAATAAAAAAGGGACATTTACGGGGAAATATGTTGATGTAAACATTTACTTTTAAACTATGCGAGAGACTCTAAAATAGATTCATATTTTCATTTTGTGGTTAAATAAAGCATGTCAAGGTGATTCATGCTCCAAGTGAAGTAAATATAATAAGGACACACAGCTTGCGAGTATTTCACCTCGCGAAAGAACTAAAACAGAAAAATTCCACTTCTTTAGAGAATCTTCACATTCTTCTCAAAGAAATTCATCACGGAATTCTTTGATGTTACAATTCTCAGGAAAGTGAACCTAACTAATCTACTTCGTTGTCTCTGAAACTACCCCTAAGCGAATTTTTTTCCGTGTTTCTTTCCTTTCTTTACAATTCTTTTTAGTATACGCGTATATTATATTTCGACCTAATCCCTCTATTTCTTTCATCTAGTAATTTTTTATTTGTTTATTTTAATCAGTGGATAGAGGCTACAAGTCAAAAGGGAAAAAAAAGTAATATTTTTAAAAGTATGGTATTTTTTTATGACATATCCTAGAACAAATTGAATTTGATAAAAAAAAAATCTGGTAGGCACAGGTCCTGTAGTACCAAAAGGTTAGGTTATTAAACACTTTTTACATGCGCCTGATTGGCTTCGTCTTTTTTGCGTCTAAATTGCGTCTTTTTGCGTCTAAATATCGTTACACTTCTCATAAACTTTGACATCCTAGTTTAATTTCGTTCGTCTTGAAATGATCTTTGAACTTATTTAAGTTCCCTATCGAACTTTAGATATTTTAGCTGCATAGTGAAATATTCACACAACTTTCATACAAATGATTTAAACTAGTCGAATAAAATTGTACTCGTCGCTCTCTTTAATTAAAGCATAGGTTCTCCGTGGCCCAGTGGATAAAGGTGTCAGCTGGGTATCAGAGTATTCCTAGTTTGATCCTGTGCGACGGACTTGACTAAGAAAAGTAAAAAAACAGTGATCTTGTGATCGGGGGGTTGTCAGCTTTACTACAGAATACTAGGAATATCGTCCAGAAAATCCATAAAAATTATCGGCGTGTATACGGGACTGGTGCACGATAAATCTGATCTGGAAAAAAGGCCCGACGTCTATTGAAGGCGTTGGGTGCCAGTTCAGATGTTTCCTCTCCATCTGACCATGGTTCAAAAATACGAGGCATCGTTCCCGGGTCTTTCCTTTGAGATAGGCCCCGAACCGTCGCCAATAGCCCACTATGCAGCTCTAGTGCGACGTTAATTAACCAAACCAAATCAATTAAAGCATGTACTCGCCACGGCCAGTCGAATAACACTGAAGTTACAGTGGTTAAACAGACCAGCGTATGCTGAAAATATAACTCATCCCACCTCCAAGCGCTGTAAAGGTTTTAATGAAGATTCGGTTAGTGTCCGACGTGATCGACACGATGGTAGGTCATTAATCTTCTTAGTATTATTTCACCATATACTTATGAAGCTTCGAATATATAAACAATGTGTACGTTGCGCAAGTTTCTGTCAATGCTGTACTGGGACCGATTTATTTTAAATGCGTTTTCACGTAAAAATAAATCTAATGTAAAACAGAACACCACTTTTTAACACTTTTTACCAAACTCCTTGTTGTAATATAAGACATTTTATTCGATTGTGATAATGAAGCAACAACTTTCCACCATAAAGAGCATAGCACTAAAACAGTTTTAAAACCATTAAATAATAGAACGTGAATGCATTTCACTGTTACTAATCGCAAAAGAACATTCAAAATATACCCTAGCAACTTTGAAAAAAAAAATGTGATGAAATTTCATTTCAAGGATTTTAAACATCCTGTTCACTTTAGTTGGGTTTACTATGAAATTACATCATTCATTTAAATAATTTAAATTCAGTATATAAATGTTTTTCTCAAACTCTCATGAGTGTTTTAAAACCACTCAGCGGAAAAAAAGTCAGCATAAAACCTTTATCAGAAATGTGAAATTGTTTTAAAAGTTTTCCAAGGAGCAAAAAAAAATTACAATTTTTTTTTTATTCCTTAATTTTCTCGAATAAAACCTTTAAAAACATTGCCTTTTCCCACTCAATAAGTTCAATATTTCAAAATTGAAAGCTTTTAGTAGATTTTGAATATTTTTTAAAGCTTTTATGAATGAATTTGAAACAAAAACTTTTTTCATTTAATAGCTATCTTTAAAAAGAACTAAAGTTTTCCTTCATAAAATCGTAAATTTAACCATTTTGATGCAAGGTTTTATACTGAGTTTTTATTTCTGCATAGAAATTCGAGAAATTAAACATTGTTTTAATTCCAATACTCTAATTTCAGAAAAGTTTAATCAAATAAAAATTATAATAAACAAACTATTTCTAACTCAGTTTCATACTGAGTTTTTATTTCTGCATAGAAATTCGAGAAATATAACATTATTTTAATTCCAATACTCAAATTTCAGAAAAGTTTAATCAAATAAAAATTATAATAAACAAACTATTTCTAACTCAGTTTTATACTGAGTTTTTATTTTTGCATAGAAATTCGAGAAATATAACATTATTTTAATTCCAATACTCTAATTTCAGAAAAGTTTAATCAAATAAAAATTATAATAAACAAAATGCATGAAATAAAAAAACATAAATTTAATTCATTTCCATTTATGAAATTGCGATCCACTCATTTTCAAAGTATCCATGAACAAAAAATATATGGAATGTATTTGCATCCAATCTCGCTTTACACAGTGGCCAAATATAAAAGTAACTTTTTTGCGCCAAAAATATAGTTCATTCATCAGAAATCGCTTTTTATGGTCTTGGCTTAAATCGGAAAGGATTCTCATTTTTCCCGACGCAGTTCCACTTTGATAAAACTCTGGGAATGTCCAGAATGTCATTTATAATTTATTGCATTTCCCTCTCAAATGCCAAGAAAACGGCGCTGTTTTATGGCGCCATTTTTTCCTGGGCTAAGCTGTAGGTAATCCTAACTTTGTCTCGGAAAAGCAGCTTTCAAATATGCGAATATTGGATTAAAGAATATTTGTCAGATATGTACAGGTTTGCAAGCCATTAAACTTACATGGATTATATGAGGAATATGACTTACTGAAAGTTTATGATTTATTTGAATTTTTACTGTATGTAATGTCACAAGAAATGCTTTAATTTTGTTTATATGTAAACATAATATTTGGAACATATAATATTACGTTGCAATGCTATAGGTAGCCATTCTTTAGAAACGAGATTCCTATTTAATTGGTTTGAAAATCTGACTTAAAATTAACACTATCATTCCAGGCGAAAACTGTTGTCTTTAAAATAACAATAATTCCAAAATATTCTTGAAACCAAAATGCCAATAAAACATAAGAATTTAAAAATAGATTCATGAAAGCCTAGTTATGAATAAATACAAAATTTAAAAAACTGTTAAGGCAAAATTTACCTCATCTTAAAATAAAATTTTGTAAAATATCGACATCTAACAAATTATTATTCAAGCACAAAGGGAATTCATTTTTATAACAAACAAAATTTAAGAACCATGCTAAAAAAAGCTAGTTATTTGAAAAAAAATTACGCAAACCGAACTTTAAATACAAAAAAAATAAGTAACGTAAATTTTCATATAAATACAAATTTAGGGAATATATTTGTTTCACAACTTAATTTTCGAAAGAGTTCTTTTAAACTAAAAAAAATCTGTGCTGTTGAAACTTTTGCCAATTGCCTGATAATTGAAATTTTCCAAATCAATGTGATTAGACTAAATGGAGTGTAAAATATTTGTGAAAAACATCTATATATATTTTTGAAGATAACAATATTACATTCCAAAGGAATGTGGCATGGCTGAAAAGGTTGACAGTAAACCCATAAAATAAAGATTTCCCCATTTCTAAACACATTACAAAAATTCAATCATGTATCCAAGTTAAAGAGACTATAAAAACGGGTCTTTTAATAAAAAAGATAAATAAACCACCCATTTACAATGAAACCTCGACTTTTAAACATAATCAATCGGTGAATCAATAAATCCGTTATCTCAAAGCCCTGAAGGTCCGAAGAGGACACACATTTATCTCAGTTCCATGGATTGAGATAAAACTTTTTCGCCAAGCAAAATATAAAACCGCCGCAGTTGGCGCAAATCTCATCCAAACAAACTCCATATATAAAGCACAAGTCATACAGACTTGGTACCGTTACTGCGACATTATCAACAGCTCATTTCTCCCCTTGGGTACCAAGAACATTCCTCGGTTTTTGTTGGAACTTTTCGAATAAAAAATTCTGAGTTATTCCTGTTGGTAGTAATGTTCTTTTTCTTTTTCTTTTGCAGCATTCGAATCACGATGCGAGTAACTAAGCGAAAAGGCGGGAAAAGCTATTGGTAGAAGGATTTTATGGTCGTTTGACGTCAAGAAATCGTTCGGCTTTTGTTCTCTGATCCCCCCTGGGAATTTTTTGTTTTTTATTTTTCGATTTAACATTGCAATTCCCATCAGTGAGAAATTCTATTTACAAATGGTCCATTTTTTTTGTTGGTTGTCTTTGTTTTTTTTGTAACTGGAGAATGTTTAGATCTAACCATGAGATTATTGGGGATTTCAATAACAGTCGGTTGTGGTTTTCTTTTCAGTATAAAATGTTGCCAATTTTAATGCAGTTTATTGAACTTTAAGTTTATATTTGTCGTTAAAAAGTTTAAAAAGGGTATTTAAAAAAAGTTTTCATTTACAAATACTTAGAATTTCCATATAATAAGGAATTACATTGATAAACCTGTGTTAAAATTATATGAGTACTAAATATTTAATTAACTTCAGTTAAATATAAATTGGCAAATATTAATAATAAAATTAATAATATTAAGTCTGGTTTTAATATTTATTATGAAACGATTGCATCAATTTTACACTTATTCATTTTATGCATATAATCGTTTAAATGGAATTAATCACCAGAATAAAAAAAAAATGACATAGAGTCGCTATAACAGTGATACAATGAAGATTTTTTATAGTAAATTTGTTTTAAGAATTATATTTAAAGTCGTGTTTTTATTTCAAATATATGCTTACTTAATTTCATAATCTTTAATTTTTTGGCCTTATTATAATACCTTATTCATAAGTTACAATAATAATGCAACCTTAATGCATTTAAAATGCAACCTTAATGTATTTAAGATTATATACCTTATACGTACACATACATTACATGTTATATAGGTACAAATTAAAACAATTTTCATTTTAATTTTTATTCAAATTAAAACAGACTGTTCTTTTGTACAATTTTAGTGATTGGTAACATGTAACAAAAAATAATAGACATACGCATTTCTACATCCTTAAAAATTGTGTACTTAGAAAATTAGCAAAATTCCACAGTTTTTTATTACTTTTCCGATAACAATAACACGAAGTAAACATTAAGAAAGAAGAAGGTACTTTTGATAAACCAAAGAACTTACGTTGAGGCAAATTTTATGTTTTTTATAAATGCATACTAATTTTTATATTATAAAGCATATTTCTCCAAATAATTTACACACTGTTGTCTTATTTCTAATTATTGACATTCTATTATCAAAGTTAAAAATATACTAACCAATCCACTTCATTTATTATTAAAATGTCACGACAAATTAATAAATTATGTTTGATAACTTTAAAACCCTTATAAAAAAGTTATAAATTATATTTTTCGTAAAAATTATTTTTTTAACTCAATGATTTTCGTGTGTGGGGGGTCACATCCAGGGATATCAAGTTTTTCTAGCAGTGGGCACAATTTTTAAATTCATAAAATTACTCCATTTACAATATTTCTCAAATGTAATAATTTGGGAAACAATATTTCTTTAAAATGCAGTAATATTTTCGAAGAAAAATAAAGAACTTTTTCTACCTGAAAAGTTATTTAAAGGTCAGGTTAAATAAGTATTTTCAATATTTAGCTTCTTAAACAAATTCTGAAATTTAACATTTCTAATTAATAATTACCTAATTTTGCGTAGTGTACAAAATATTTTAAATAAATTATCCAAACTATCACGCAGCTGTGTTTTTGTAATAAATTAGTTTCTCCCCTAAACAAGAAAATATTAACTAATTTAATCCAAACGGTTGTCCTACCTTTACTTGATTAAATTTATCTTAGTGTTTAAGCTAAATTATAGTCATCATTTCTCGTAGTAAGGTGCTTTATATGTCTTAAATATTTAGAAAACTTATCCTTCTACTTATATTCATAACATTACCATAAATGTTCATTAAATTTACATTTAAGGTAGCTGAACAACGCTTTTATAATGGAAATAAAACTGTTTTGTTGGTATCTTCTTGATATAAAACAGCCTTTGTAAAAGTCATTAACTTTGAAGGTTTTTTATGCTTTTTCAGTAAATTTATTTATGAATAAAAATATAGCGTAATTACTACTAGTATAAAAATATTTTAATCAAAAACTATTTAACTAATAATTTTATTTAACTATATATATATATATTTATAATATATATTTATGTATGTTTAGAGTATATACTCACAATACGCAATATTTTTACCTACAAAACTTTAATGAATTATTAAAAAAATTACATTGCATCGAGAAAGACTTTATTGTTATTAATATTTAACTTGAAACACTACATAGAAGTAAAATTCTGTCTGAAATATGGATCTTTCAAAACTACATTTTAATGTGAAACGTATTTAAAATCAGCTACATTGCAATACATACTACATATAAACGTACGTACTACATAGAAACGTCGTGTTACGCTGTTAGAGTGATCCATTCCAACACTGTAACTCCGTGAGAATAAATGAGATTGGCAAATATTTGATTCCGTCAGTTATGAAATCAGATGCTGATGCATGTAAAATATTGAAATAAAATAAATCATGTACATTGGTTGGGCTCCGCCGCGTTAATTGTAAAAGCTGCTTCTTCCATCACTTAAATTTCACGCAAAACCCTTCTGGCCGCCCTACGACACAACTTCATCTGAGTTCTTAAAGGTATTAATTCAGAAATGTTTGCCATATTTTTATTAATTCAATTCTCTAAACTTAAAAACGGGTAATCCACTGTACCGTCAGGTTAGATTGGTGAATATTTTGTACGTGCTACTGTTGGGGCGGTTACTTTCTTGCGTCTTCGGTAAGCTCTAAATCTCTCCACACTTGTCATAAGTTTAAACTTCTTAGTATCATTTAGTCGAATTGAACTGCAATTTCAACCTGTTAATATTACTATGCCACAAGGAAACTTTACTGTCAAATTTTCCTTCACACAGAAATATTCTACAAATCGCTACATTTTACTCTACATAATTTTCACACAAAAAGTTTAAATTATCAACAAATCAAATAGAATAAATATAACTTTGCGTCCTCTTCAATTTAAGCGCACACTTGCCATGACCCGTCTATTAGAAATGAAGATACAGCGGTTAAACAGGCTACTGTATGCATGAAAATTCGCTCAATTTCCCCCACAATCGATATAAATATCAGCGAATTGTCAGTGAATTAATAACCAACCTGCTTAACGTGTTCTACTTTTCTATATGCGATGGTAGGTAATATATATCCACAGGTTGATTCCCCTGGAGTTATGATGTATTAAAAAAATTATGTCACTCAAGTTTATGCCAATGACTTTTTAACCCTACCGATTTTAAAGGCCTAATCACATCAAAAATATTTATTTAATTTTCATCAAACTTAATTACAGATTTAAGAAAAAAAAGTCAAAATCATCAATTAATGCTGTTTACACAACTACGCAATAGTGAAAAACTATTCTTCATTATTTATTACTATACAACGTACACAGTTCGAAATCAATATAAGATACCAATTGTGTAACAATTGAACGTCTGTAATAGAGATATTCGGCAAACATCGGATCTCCCCTGGGCAAGGAATCCGAAGATTAATCAAGTCGGCCGTAGATTATCTTCAAGATGGTTATTAATAAGAGGCCATCGGATGACTCTGCTTTTCGTTGGGGATGAAATTGTATTGATAGAAGGAACATCGAAATGTATTATTCGGCTGTTAATAAGGGAATGAGATCTTGGGGGATAATAGATATTAATACATTTAGGAAGTCGACAGGATTATATATAAATCTTCTAATTATTTTTTTTAATTTTAATTAACCTTCTACACTGTTAAAAATAGGTATTCAAACATAAGTGAAACGTACTCATTTTTTACTACATTCGATTGTAATACATAAATTTCTATTTTGAATAATACATGTACTTAAAAATAAGTACATTGTGTAAAATTTAATAAAAAGAAAAGACGCTAGCATACATAGTCTGCTTTTATAAATCGTTTTCAATAAATACCAACAATTACAACCAAGACTTACCGGGAATCGAACCTAGATCTTCAGGCACTTCAGTCCAGTGCGTTATCCGTTGTACTACGAGGACAACGTGAAGAAATTATACACAGAAGAAAAGTTTAAAAAAAAGTGTGCCAATAGAATGGGAAGTAAGATAGTTGAGTTATAGTAATAACTCAATTTCCAATTAAGCAATCGACAATATTTTTAAGAATATATAATAAGAAGATTTTTAAGAATATATAATAAGAATATTTTTAAGAATATATAATAAGAAGATTTTTAAGAATATATAATAAGAATATTTTTAAGAATATATAATAAGAAGATTTTTAAAAATGTATAATAAGAATATTTTTAAGAATATATAATAATATCGAATATATTTTAAGTTTGTCAGGTCGCTTTATTAATATCGTAATTTTTTAATTAATAATTAAAATACTTTTTATTGTTTGTTTGTTTTTACTGATTAAATAAGTAGTTTTTTACTTAAAAACCTAAAATACCAAAACGGTTCCATCAACAAAAAATGTATTCATTAAGTAAACTGCAAAGACATAAAAAGTGCTAATTTATTGACTACTTATTGAAAGCATAAAAATAAGTAAGATGTAACTGTAAAAGTTAGCACACATAAAAAGTACAATAATATTTCTATTAATATTACTATATTATTTAACTAATGTTACTATATTATTTATGGAAAATCATGTTTTAATTTAAAAAAATAGATATATAATAATATTAAGAAATTAATATAAATAGACCAAATAAATCTACTTTCTAAATATAAAACAAACTCAATATTTGATTTTTATAGCGATACATTCCATACTTAAAACATCATTCCTTTAAAAAGAAACTTTCTTTCAAACAAACATGGAGATTATATTATAAAATCACTGTTTAATTTAAAAATTAGATATATAATAATATTAAGAAATTAATATAAATAGACCAAATAAATCTACTTTCCAAATATAAAACAAACTCAATATTTGATTTTTATAGTGATACATTCCATACTAGAAACAACATTCCTTTAAAAAAGTATACTTTCTTTCGAACAAACACGGAGAAAATTTATTTCTCTACCAATTTTAAGATAATGTTGATATAGAGCTGTTCCACGAGCTGATGTGTTCGAAAAAATTTCCTTTTTATGCCGTCCACGTTTCAAGAAGACACACTGTATCGGGGACAAATATGTCGTTTGCAGAAAATAAATCTATTTGGAAAGAATATTCCTTTCATCTGGCAACAGAAAGAGAGTACATAAAACGGTTTTTAAGATAAACAGCTCGCGATTCAGGATCGAGATGCGTAATGTGTATCCAAACTGTGGAAGGTTTGCTTAGCCCTTAAGGTCAAATACGAGTGGATATTTTCTATAAATTTCAGAGTTTATAATGTTGCTTGGGGTTTATTAGTATCACAAAGTTTATTTGAGGGAAATATTAGCTGTGGATAAAAATCAAGTTGAAGCAGGAGGGTTTTGTCAATTTCTGGAGTTGATTCCAGAGTTGATAGGATATATCAGTACTCAAAACAAATAAAAATATATAGCTTTTTGATATTAATTTAATTTCAAACATTAAATTTGATAACTGTAGTAGTATTAATTTACAGTAAATATGGATGGATTAATAATGTGTAATATTTAATTAATAGATCGGTTTGAAATTGGACTTTAAAAACAGGCTGACTGCATGAACTTGATAAATGGAGTTATTCCAAATAAAAGTTTAAAATATGAATACACACACAAAATATTATAAATAAAATTTATGTCTTAGTAATAACATAATAACATTCATATTTCATTAATGTCATTCATGTATAATAATTACATTAATACATTAAGTGCAAAAAATTATTTCTGTGTACACACAGACTTAAGTTATGACATTCGTTACTTTCTGACTAAAATTCATGTCTTTTAATAGCTTTAATGCTTCAATAATGGTGTAAATGTTTTAATAATGACAGTGAGAAGTATCAATTGCTGATATTTGAACAATAATATAACCTTTATAATAGGTATTAAAATTTTACTAGTACTATAAAAACTTGCCATATTGTATATTCTGAACGTTAACCTACCTACACCCCATATTTGAGATATGATTTCAATTAAACCTTCACATTTTCATGTATTTAAAAATTAATTATGTTTTAAAGAGTTGAAAAAAATGAATTTTTATTTTCTAATTTATATTTTTACTATGCTTTACTGTAATTTTAATTTCTTTTATCCAAATATTTATTTTAACTAAATGCCTTTTTTGTATTTTGCATTATATGAGAAAGAATATTTACTAAAATAAAAAGTATAATACAATTTTTCAAGTATTGATATCCTACATATTAACTATAGAAATTAAAATACCTAAATTATATGGTTTTAATGTATTTTTTTTAAATGTAAGAAAGGGTAGATTTTTTTTTTTTGTATAACTTGCATATAAAAACTTTTCCTATGATTTCATCATATAGAACAATTTCTATTCGAAGTTCAAAAATTCACAAATCTCTATAAAAACAAAGGTCGGTAAAGAAATATGAAATAAACTTCGAACCCTTTTTAAGCAGTACCTAAAAAATCTAAATCAAAATATTCCAGCGCTGTATTTTGACTCTTCCTCCGTCATTCGGCAGTATAATACTTTTTATATCAAAGTGGGATGTGATGTTTCGTCCACATATAAACACATAAATTTAACATTACTTTTCTAAATAATAAATAAAAGAGTGTCTTTGGATCGCAAAACACCTACTTCCTCTCTTTACAAAAGACGGAAAAATTATATGAGTATTATTCATCCCCTGTTCATTTGTAAAATTCCAGTTATTGTTTTAAATTATTTTGACAATTTTTAGAAATACTGCATAAAATAATTATTTTTTAGAAATATTTTCCAAGATCTAGAACGTGTCTTCTTTGTAGGATAGTCGGTAGCGTGCTGGACTTCTAAGCATAAAAGTCGCTAGTTCGAGTCCCGACGTGGGCTATTTATATATAGATATATATATAATATATGTATATATAATATATATATATATATATATATATATATATATATATATATATATATATATATATATATATATATATATATATATATATATATATATATATATATATATATATATATATATATATATATATATATATATATATATATATATATTATACGAAACAACTAGTTTGTAATGTTGAGTGGCTTCAAAAAACAGTGAAAATCGACCGACCTTTCAGGTTTTTAGTGGCATCCATCACCATTAATTTGACATAATGTGGTGAAAGTTTTTTTAAAAAATGACAAAATAATATTTCAAACAGTTTCTGTTTATCAAATACTTTATTATGAAACAAAATGATAAATCCGTAGTGACATCAACAAAACTCTTTTGACATCTTTTCGAGAAATATTTTTACTATCGGCACAGATTTAAATATATCTGTGTCGAGATTATCACATTTCAAAAGATATCCACTGATTCCTCGTGGTATTATTAACTGCATCTCTGTCAAAAACACATTGCATAAAAAACAACCTTTCTTTTTCCATGAGCTTCTAAATAATGCTTTTTATTTGAAGATTGAAGACCACGCATTATTTAGTTTGACATTTTTCGAAGATAAAGGGTTTTTAAAGTTAAGAATCGGTGGTATACTTAAAGATAGATGAGTGTTATTAATTTATTCGTGTTTTATTTTAGTATTTGACTACACAGTGTACATAACTGAATATTTCGATTAAATAAAATTATGTCAAATAATTTTCTAATAAATCGTCCTAGTTTTGAATTCCTTAAGTTTTCGTTTTGATTTCCTCACGTTTTCGTTTTGAATTATTCTGCTAGTAGCTGTAATTTTGACCCGGCCTTAATACACCCTATACTCAATATTTAACAACTAATATCACACTCGTACCTCGATTATGGCTCCGGGCAATATTGGTCTCTGGCTCTCGACTACTATGAATCAAATCTGGTACTCCCTTCGAGCAGTTAATGTTGGTGTTTGCATACAACCCTTCGAGCAGTTGATTATAGTGTATACAATTATGCAGTTAATAAATAGGAAGGTGAATTCCTAGTATTCGGTACGTACCCTCAATCCAATTAGTGTGTGCGCCGGTGACCCTTTGACTACATAGTGTACATAACTGAATATTTTGATAAAATAAAATTACGTCAATGGATCTTCTAATAAGTAATCCTAGTTTTGATTTCCTTAAGTTTTTCGTTTTGATTTCCTCAAGTTTTTCGTTTTGATTTCCTCAAGTTTTCGTTTTGAATTATTCTGCTAGTAGCTGTAATGTTTACCTGGCCTTAACACACCTTAGACTCAATATTTAGCGAATTATGCTTATCTTTACCCACGTACTAAGCTCCACAGATGTTCTTTAAATGTTATTCTTCCTACTCACTTTGAGCGGGATGCACAATAATACCAATATGTAGTTTCTATTTTAATAAATTAAACAATTTAACTAATTTTTATTAAAATGTCTTTTTGATTGAGAAATTGTACATGATTTCCTAAATAAAAATTGGTCTGGCGCGCTTATTCAACAAATGGTTACCCTTATTTAAATGTCACCGGTATAATTCTACTAAAAAGGACATTTCAATGACAAATATCATACTGTGTCTTTATAATTGGAACTCTGCTAATTTCATCAATTCGAAATATTTTAATTAAAAGGCGCAAATTCAAGCGAAAGTGTCTCTATTTTCAAATTGTTCTTTAAATAAAGTACTAATTTTGTTTACAGGTATTTGGGTGAGAAATTACTGTTTATGTCTAAACCAATATACGGAAAGAGATTAAAATTAGAAGTAAAAAACACACCTTATTTACAGTTGCGTCTTAACAGTAGAAATGTCTCAAATTAGATTTATGGAATGAAAAATAATTAAAAGGATAAATGTAATAATAGGAACGAGGTGCGTATATAAATTAAAAGTACTTTTGCGTATATATATTACTTGATGCTCTTATATTAATCCACCTTAAAACATTTTCGGAACCAAATTGGTATTGTGTTTGATTATTAAATGTTTGTTAGTTTTCTGAAGTATAATTATTATTTTGAAAAAATAGTAAACATTGGTGTATGCGTTAAATTGTTTTAGAAATTTAAAAGGGTAAAATATAGACCCTATAATAAGTTTTTCCCGTTTCACAAACATTGTTGCTTGGTAACAGAAAACTATTGTGCTCAGTTTTTTGAACGAATTTTAATTTAAACCTTTAACTTTTCGATATACTTCAAATTGACCAAAAAAATTATAAGAATACTTAAAGAGGGCAATTGTTTTAATGACGGTTCTTGATCTTACAAACTTCCGATGTCAAGTCCGTTATCCTATCAACTGAGTTACAGAGATTTATTTTTGAACCTCAATAGTATATACTTTTATACTATACTTATAAATTCATTTTAACTATTGGCGGCTACCCACAGTAGCTATTTGTGTCCTCGTAACTAGTATTTTATAAACATACGTATCCCCATAAAATCCATGCATAAATAAAAGAGAATAAGAAAAATGACTTACAAAAACATTCCAAATGCATCTCATTAAATGTATTCAAAAGATTGGGAAACAGACTGTATCAGATTAGTCGTCTCGTACGATGGCTTCCAATTTATTTTTAATGTATCATATTCTATCTCAAGAAAAGCATTATTTCTTGCTTCCGTTACTCTTTATTGTGATGTTTCATTCGTAGAAAACCAATTTAAAAACAACTTTTACGTGTTTATTTTAACAAAGCAAACAAAACTTCCGGTTGTATTTAAATATAAAAAAATCTAATATTTTATAGAGAGCAATAAATTGAAATGAAATATTTTATATGGGGTTTGTATCAACAGTCATATTAAAAGTATAGGAAAGAGAGCTGATATCAAATGAGGAAACATAAAAAAGTAATAAAAGAATCATTTGAATCATAAATATCAATTTTAAAAATATGAATTTTACAAGAATAAATAAATTGAAATTTGATAAGATATTTTATAAGATATTTATATATAAGATATTTTACTGTTGTAAAATGTTGAAATTTAATTCAATCAAACTACGGCAGACGAATTCAAAATATGATTTGAGCTTAAAATAAAATTACTTTTAAGAAAGCGAGATAAGTTAGATAAAAATAATTTTTAAAGGAAACCATTTTTATTGTTATTTTATTCTAAACACGTAGGTATTTTTTTCTTTTAAACTTAACGTAAAATAGGTTGGCATTGAACCTTTTATTTAAACAATTCATATTTAGCAAATTTATCTCAACCTTTGAGATAAAAAATTTATTTAACGAATTTTAAATATTATGGGCTTCAACCAATAAATTTATTAAATAAAACTATTTTAGAAAAAAATGTGTTAAAACAACTACGAAGTTTCGTGAGCAAACAAATGCATGCTAGGCACAATGTGGAAGTCCAAAACATTGAGAATACAATTTTTAGAACAAATTTGTTGTTTTGAACTAACAAGAACTTTTACAACCACTCTTAAAGTAACATACTATTTATATTATAAAATCCTAATTGCCTCATTCGTAATTAAAATTTACAAAACTATTCATATATCATCGTCCATACATATCATGTATGGAATATTTAAATTTCATTAATAGTAATGAAACACTTCTAACGCGAACTCCATAATACGCTAACAAGTTATATGTCAAATGAATTGTTTTAATGGACAAAATAGCCTAAGCGACGTGAAATGCTTGTCAACTATGTATACGTGCAGTATTTAGCGTCTGGGTAACGTTATTTAGCCTGAAAATTAGGCTTAATCTAAAACTATTTGGTAATGTGCATTTTAATGGATATATCTTTTATTAAGTTACGAGTATAAAGTATATAAACGATTTACCCAATTATATTAACGCGCTGCATCTCAAATTTTAATACGCTTGCCATTTCTGAAAGCGTAAAAATTAGAGGTTAAACCGTTTGACAAACTTCAAAGCTATATAGATTATCCTTTACTCAGGTTTTGGTGCATTACTGTTGCGCGTTAAATCTCCCGTGATCATATTTTGAAGGTTTGACGAGTGAGGTGAACACTCATGTGCTGTCTTTTATCTTTTGGCATTAGCTCAAAGTTGCAAGGCAGTATTGCCATTTTTAACCGACTTCATCACGCCTACCAATATCACAAAATGCGCCAAGACTGAGGTTATAAATTGAACAGTTATGTATTTTTTCTATGTATGTTCGCGCATGATTTATGTTCTACTTGGGATATTTTTCTTACTTCTTTTGTAGGATAGGGGATGTTTTACTTGGAAACTTTTTGTAGCAAATATCAGGTTATCCGGTATTTACTTATCCAGAATTCTCAACCGGGCCGTTCGAGCCCCAGTTGCTCAGTTGATAAGGCGTTCTGCTACTAATCAGAGGATTGGTGGTTCGAATCCGTGCGATGTACTTGACTTAGAAAAGTAGTGATCTTGCGATCGGATTGTTGCCAGATTCGCTACAAAAATACTAGAAAGTCATCCAGAATATCCAACAAATTATACTGGCGTGTATACGGGACTGGTGCACGATAAATCTGATCGGGGTCCAAAGTCCCGAAGTTTATTGAAGGCGTTGGGTGACAGTTCAGGTGTTTCCTCGTCATCTGACCATGGTTCTAAAATAACGAGGTGCATGTATGAATGTGTGTATGAATGTGTGTGTGAATGTGTATGTGTTCCCGGGTCTTTCCTTCGATATTGACCCCGAACTGTCGCCAATAGCCCACTGTGCAGCTCTAGTGCGACGTTAATTAACAAAACCAAACCAAACCAAACCAACCGGGCCGTTTGAAATATATATATATATTGTATTGTGACGTTACAACAAAACTAAATTATTTTGTGATCTGAACCTTTTTACATTCCGTTTAGCCGATTTGGTTTAACACCAAACTCAACTTCTATAGCTTACCTAAAAGAAACAATGAATTGGTAAATCATTGTCAAATCTAATCAAAATCTATATTAGGTGTCAGAATTTTTTATGACCCTCTATTAAATACCAATTTCCAAACCGGTTGGAATTCATTAGCTGATGTGCACAATCTCGGCTAACTTTATGATCGCCTTAAAATGTTTGAAGTTAGAAATATTTACATATCCGTCTATTGCATTTACTCATCATTGACGAGGATACAAGAATTCGAAAGCAGTTTACAGAGCTAAAAGTTAAATAAAGCTTTCGTAATACCCTTTATATAAACGCTCGTTACGTAAATCAACATTCTAAATCGACTCTGCTGCCTCGAGATGATAACACGCTCTTGCCGGTTTATGAAGGGACTTTGTAGAGATACATTTAAACGGATGTTGTATTAGTATGTTCTGTCGGCGGGTTGAGGACAAATGAGATGTGCTTTGTATGTAATACTAAATAGTCATCACTGCTTATGATTTCTTAATCTTCTAACAAATATATTCTTAATGTGTTTTATGTGTTCAATATTCAAATTATGCCCCCACGTGGCCTGTTTTGAATAACGGCAAGATAGATCGTAATCGAAGGGTTGCGTGTTCTAACCTCGGCGAACAACCGAAGATCGCCTTGTTTAAGGGGGTAGTGGACATTAAATCTGTCGTGGTCTAAATGTTCTTGCGTAGATTGTGGTGCGAAAATATCCAACTCGCGTTTTCTTATCATCTGACATTTTTTTCAAATTTGAGAGACAGTATTTCTGCTCGGTATTGATCCCGTACCATCACCAATATCCCATTATGTAACCCTCCTGTGACGTTTATTATACAAATGTTTCAATTTATTAAATGCCATTTTAATAAATATACATAAATTATAATTTACTATTAAATGAAATTAATTATTAAAAAATAATAATATTTAAATTTTAAATTATTGATCCTTCGAGCATGAATGGACTGTAGTAGAGCAAATATGACGTCATCATCGTGAAGCAAACATCTCAGACCTGATGGCACCAGACACGTGACTTCCTTTCAAACTTTATGAATGAAAAAACGTTCGCGATTGACTTGTGGTTTGAAAATAATAGTAAATGTGTTACTTCATGAAGTACAGGATATTTTTATGAATGAACTAGAAAAGATTTAGGAATGGATGACGTAGTAAACCATGTGTCTGACGCCATACATGTTGGCCTCACTTTGATGTTAGCGAGATTATAACCTTATGATTTCTCTACTATGAGGAATCCATGCTCGAAGATTCTAACTATATATGGCTATATATATTCTAACTATGTATGGCTATGTATATTCTAACTATATATGGCGATATATATTCTAACTATATATGGCTATGTATATTCTAACTATATATGGCCGCCAAATGGTATAAGTCCAAAACTTGAAATTTAAGGTAAAAGCGTTTTAAGTTTGCAATTAGACTTGGCTATAATGTTACGTGTAATGACATTCAACTCTTATATTAGGCAGCCTATTGCACTAGGACCCACACTACTTGGCCAACTGTTAAACTAACTGCTTAATCATGGGAAATGGCGTTAGTTTTGTTTTGGATTTTGTGATTTATTGCGCTTGGCGACCAAGCCACTCATATCATCAATACATAGTTTTAAAATATTGCGCTTTATGAGTAGGCAAAAATGAATAAATATATTTAAAGTTGAATTAAATAAATATCAATTAAATCTCATTCTGTAAAAATAGGAGGCCTTCGTGGCCGAGTGGTTAAAGGCGTCAGCTGGGAATACGAGGGTTCCTGGTTTAATGCCAGACGATGGACTTGACAAAGGAAAGTAAAAAGTAGTGATCTTGTAATCGGAGGGTTGCCAGCTTCGCTACAAAATACTATAACAGTCGTCCAGAACATCAGCAATAATTAACGGCGCGTATACGGGACTGGTGCACGATGAATCTGATCGGGGTCCAAAGTCCCGACGTCTATTGAAGACGTTGGGTGCCAGTTCAGGTGTTTCCTCGTCATCTGACCATGGTTCAAATATACAAGGCATCGTTCCTGGCTCTTTCCTTCGAGATAGGACCTAAACCGTCGCCAATTGCCCACTGTGCTGCTCTAGTGCGACGTTAATTAATAAAACCAAACCAAAACCATCCTGTAAAAATAGAAAAAAAATGTGTTTTAAAAATTATTTACAAAAAAAGCATATTTTCAATTAAACAATTTATTACATAAAAGCAATCTTTAAACATGTTACCCAAACATTATTTGAAACATAATGCCACTTGTGAAAAAAACTTTTGTTTTAAATTTGTTTCAAACTATTTCACTAAAACTATTAACCCATAATTTCTTTTTTATTTCTCCGAACAGAAAGCTGATAACATTTTCAACTTCATATAAACCATGCATTATTTTATCATAACGTTCAATCTTGAGATGCTGATATACACAATGATCCTAAAGCTTAGGAGACCTTAAAGATTGGGGCTTGATAAGTATAGCGTGCGCCTCAATGTTTGAAAGAAGATTACAATCATGAATTGATAATGGGCTTTTAATCAAAAATCTTTTTTTAATATTTGCTATACATAAATCACCCAGTGACAGTATATAATAAATCATCTAAAATCAGTCCTGGGTGCTTATAGTCTACAGAATCTATAGTAGTTTTCTTTTTTTTTATTTGCTAAAGATGCATTGTTAGGAACCCTTAGAGTTTTTTATTCATAATAAAATGAAAAAATAAATTATTAAATATCTCGAATATGAAAGTGATTGAAACGTTAAACGGAATTGTTAGTGGTAGGACTGACTGCAAGGAGGGGTGTGTTTTTAGAATGTGGGCTAAACCCAAAAATCTGATTGATCAAAATGATTCTGGTGAAGTATTTGAAGTTATTAAAAATACATACAATTCGGTAAAATGTTCTGAATTCTGTGATCGAGTATTTGGATTTTTTGTATCTTCTCCATTTGAAAGCAAAGATATTAAAGAAATTTTTAGTACTACTACATAGATAAAAATGAAAGTTTTGGGCGCTTTGTAATCTCTTCTTTCTACAATACTAAAATTAGTTACTCATATTTGATAAATGTTTGTAAAAATATGTTCCGATTAAATTTTTTCTCATCAAAATTAATGAAATGCCATTCATGGTAGATAACGTATTATTAGCCTGAAACTGCTACAAAAATCGTCATTTTGTAATTTATGAAAAAAACTGGCGAATGGTTTTTGTTACTTTGACGAAACATTTAAGCCTAAAATTTTTTTATTAAACTCTCACTGTTGTATAATATTTTTCGAATTTGTTTTGAGTTGCCGTACTTTGTGTGTACAATAAACTATACTGAATTATTTATTAAATACTCTGTTTACTGTGTCATTGAAATATTTTGCATTTGAATAATGAAAATTGTTAAAGGTAGCTACTTAAATTTGAGTGAAAGTACTTTAAATATGCTTAATTTATATATTGTGTTACAAACAACAACATTAATTCGTCCAAACACACAATATTTCGTCCTTTCTTAAAATATATATTTTTTTTAAAGTATCATTGAAGTACAGTTAACGAAAGTTTCAGTATATTTTTGTAATACCATTCTAACAATGACCTTAGTTAATATTTGCTCCGTAATAATGAATTAATCTAATTTTATGCTATTGAACTTACTCAGAAAAATATTTCAAAAGTACTATATTATTGAACAAAATGCATTAAACCATATTTCTTATATTCAAAAACCATCCATATATTAAAAAAAAAATTCTACCGTTTTCTAACGGATAAGGTATCCATTTACTTTATAAACATAAACACTCTATTGATCGAAACCAGAAAAAAAAACTTGCGATAACAAACAAAGTAACATCCGCATTTGATCATCGTTTTGTTAGGAGTTCCTAAAATAAAAGATCTCCACTTTTCCACAATTCTTTCAATTCAATATACAATTCCGTCTGTTTTCGATGGGTGTCACTTTTCCTTATATATATAAAAAAAATAGAATATTCATTCAAAGGCGATAAAGGGTTCTTCGCGATTGCATTTTTCTTTCACGATACAATGAACAGAAAAATTCATTATTTATTCAATAAATCATTCGTCCTCAATACAGAAAAAAAAAGAAAAATTAAAAACAATTTATTTCTTCGAGTGGAATAAAATTCTATGTAGGTAGATGTTTTTTAATTAGATGGCATTGTTCATGTGTTTGATTATATACATCATTTTTGTTCCATAACCTAATGAATAAATAGTAAGGTTTATTTAAAAAAAATCTTATGCTTAGAGTTAAGCAATTAAGCATAGAAGAAGTAGATGTAAGGTATTTTCAACCTTTGAATAATTTAAGATAAAAACTCGTCGTATAGAACATTGCGGTAAGAATATTAAAATACAAATGCCACGTTAAAACTACGCAATAAAATATATAAAATCCAGACATGTTTAGGGAGATACATGTCTGTTCATCAGCAAAAATGTAAGACTGTGTGCACAGTAAATATTAAAACAAATCCAGAATCGAAAAAGTGCCAACAACCAAAAATTATCGCAATCGGTTGGAGTTAACTATTGGGTGCCAACAAGAGGGAAATACTGGAACAGCAAAGGTCTTATTAACAACCGAATCAATATTGCTGTAATAATCTTGCATAATCACATATTTAATTTTTCTAACCCACGTTTAATTTGAAATACCAAAATCTCCGGTCTACCTTGACTCCCTGGAGGCGTTTCACATTTTTAGCCATATTCATTAGATTGTTAATGAGACCTTTGTTATTCCAGCATTTGACGTGAAGACGTTATAAACAGAAGGAATATTAGTAAGGTGTGCCAAAAGAATGGGAAGTAAGATAATTGAGTTGTAATAACTCAGATTCCATTTAAGCAATCGACATTAAATGATGTGAAAAACCATCTTCTGAACAACTATTTTAAGCTTATCAGGTCGCTTTGTTAATATGGCTTGACCAGAAGCTGATATTAGCAATATGAAATCACACTGCTCATTTTTGAGAAAGTACGATTTGTTAAATTTCAGTACGTAATCGATACAATTGTACTCAAAGAAATAGGAGTATGTTCAGGTACTCAATTTTTAGTTCATTTTTTTACAGTGTACTGACAAGTAATGAGGAAAATACTAGTACTGACTAAATATTAAACTTATAAATGGCTGTAATTTTTAAATCCGAGTTGTCCTGACAATGTCTCTGACCACGTGCTGTTTCGAAATATGTCTTCTAGAAAGAAGGCTTATCAGAGAGCATTGCGAATAATTGTTATAATTCCTAATAAATCCACTGTGTATTTTGAAGCTGAAAAAATGTGTTGTTTGACAGTAAAATACTTCTCCACAATCCAAATAAAATGATCATATAAACAAACTTTCTTTCCAAATCCAAGATCATCAAAAGTCGATTTCGCCATTCTAGAAGAATCAAATTCCATTTCGAGTTAAAAATCGCTCATAATGACTCGATTTCCTCTGTTTATATCCCATTAATCTCAGAGGCCTGATTTGAAACATTCCTTGAGAGTAAATCCAAAAGTCTTTTAAGGGACTAAAACTAATCGGAATGAGAGAACGAACTCTCCAGCTATTAAATTACTTAATTAGTTTCTCCCTTGAAAGAGTTTCTGGAGGGTGTCGGGGAGATGAGTTCCGTCTCATTGATTTGTGATCACGGGATCGGGAAATGTTTTGAAGAGATGTCGTTGGAATGGATATCTCTGAAAATTTCTTGATTTGGGTTCGTTTTGTGGATTTAAAGGGGGACGTTTAAAAGGAATGGGTTGTAATTTAGGAGTCGTTATGATTATCATAAAAAGGTTAAAATTATCACATTTTGATAAAAAAATTAATAATTTTTTTACATTTGCATGTAGTTAAAAAAAAGGAAGTTTATTATGTGGTTTTTTTTACTTTAAATACTAAAATACTTGCTTGGATGCTTAAAAAGGGACCGTGCAGTTTGTGGTGAACAAAAATGGACAATTATTTGTGCTTTTAAAAAGCAGTGCAACTAAAATACTATTAATTCAATTAGAATAAAATGTTGTATATAGAAAACAATAGTTAACAAGTTTTAATCACAATATATTCTGCATTTAGTATACTTTTTTATGAAAAAAGTAATTTTATAGCTGTAGGATTTTTGGGCAATAAGTTCGTAGGGTACATTTTTCTGAAACAGTTTTACAAATACAATCACCACATTTTATTTTTATGTAGAATTCCTTCTAATTAAACTTCTGACCCTAATTATAATTTTCGTTTTAGGATACAAAAAAATACTAGGCTTTTAAAAAAAATTAGATATTATTTTACTTGTTGAATAATGTATTCTCAAACAAATTTTTTCTTTCTAGTAAAAAAACTAAAATGTAGATTTAACATGTAACTTTTAGACTAAACTAATGGCCTATAAAATTTTGTTTTGATTGGCAATACACTTTTTGAGAAAAGTGTACCAAAAGATAAAAAAAAAGATCCTTTCTAGAAAAACTATCAAACGTAAAATCCCTGGTAATTCTAAACTTATTTTTTCCCTCCTCTGCATATATTTCTCAAGTAATTATAGTCTGTGAATGCAGGAAATAATGCCTTAATTTTAATCAAATAAATTTTAAAAACTCCAAATAGTGACTGCTTCCAAAAGGGGATTATAATTTTACTTTCGAATTTTATATAACATAATATGTGATTTTTTTCAAACACTCAGTATCAAACTATAGATGAAGACATCATAAATCCCATAAGCTATAAACTGAAAATCCATTTTAAGGTTTGAAACTCCACTGTCCACAGCAACTGCAGTATGGCCAAAATAAAATTATTGCAATAAGCAAGTACTATAACATTTAATATATTGCTATCAATTTCACAGCTGTATATACAGTGCATTTTATGTTGCTTTCTAAAATTACTCAAATTCTAAAATTGTTAGTTATAATTCTTTCAATGTTTCTCTTTGTATTTATCTTGAATCATGCTCTTTTGTTCCTTGTATTATCAATCGCCATCTATATAGATGGAATAGTCAAAATGTAAGTTATGAATACGAATTCAAAAGGAATACGATCCTTTGACGTAACATAAAAATGAACATATGTTTGGTCCTTTTGTTTAGTTTTGGAGAATATATTACTTTTAAGAATTTGGAGAATTGAACAATAAATCAAATAGGAATTCTACATTTTCGGTATTATACTTATGCCCGTTGTATAAAAAATTGCGATTTTTATTGGATCCGAAATAAATAAAGGTATAACAACGTTTATAAATAGTCAGATATAAGGCGCACCACCTCAAATTATTGAGCAGAATATGAAAAAACAGTTTCATGTCATATATACATCTTTTTTTTTTATCTTTAAAAGTTTTTTTTAAGATGGGCTATCATCATTCTTCTTATTTACCAGCACGATAATACAGCCTGAAATATTTAACTGTTAAATTTAATAAACTGAAATGTTTAACTTCACTGTTAAACATTTCAGTTCAACGCTGCACCATACCTTGGTGCTCTGCAGCAACTTGCACCATAATATGGTGCAATCTAGGTTGAACCAAAAATTCTTGATCGTGAATAGCGCAGATTTTACCAAAAAAATGGGGCAATCTCCTAAACGGCAACCGAAACCTTCACTGAATCTACAAACCGGGGAGTCCTCTCAATCCTCTTGCATTAGGGACCCAGTTGACCAATAGATAAAGACAATCAGCTGGTAATCAGAGGATTGCTAGTTCGAGCCCATGCCGTGGACTTTACAAGTAAAAAGTAGTGATCTTCCGATCGGAGGGTTGTTAGCTTCGCTGCAAAAAATACTAGAAAAATCATCCAGAACATCCAACAAATTTTACTGGCGTTACACCATAATATGGGGTAGTGAAAACGCGAATTTTAATTAAACGTTTTACCATAAAATGGGTTAGCGAAAACGCGAATTTTGGTTTGACGTTTCACTATAAAATGGTGAAGCGAAAATATGAGTTTTGGGGCAACGTTTCACAACTAAATGGTATCTGTGGTAGCACCATAAAATGGTGAAACTAACCACCAACTAAGGGTGTGACAGTGTGCTGTCACACGTTGCAATTTTTACATAGGGATCTGACCTATTTTGTACTTTGTGCAATTTGGTCAGATGGCTAGACTGACGGTCGCCGGTTTTTATTACTGTGTTACATTGTGGGAGAGTTTCGTCACTGAGCCATTTTTTTACAACCACGCCAGGATTGGCCAGGAGGGGTGACCAGGAAGGGCGGAGCGAATTCCAAGTGGTGGGTTTGGTAATTTATGTAGAATTACAACCCCCACCCCAAGACACCACCGTGGGAAATTTAAGGTTTCCCACATGACTTTCAACTCTGCCTTTGCCCAAGAGATACGGGTAAATTTTTGCTCCATCGTCTCCCGTCCTCATGTCCATCTCCGGAAAAGTCCCCAATTCCATGAGACCAGACGGCAGCGCTCCCATTTCGTACCAACGCCACTGATGCCAGGACACCAGACGAGCCCCTGGAGAAGGAAAGGTTCTGATGCCAGGACACCAGACATCAGCATCCACATTTCATGGTAACGCCCCTGGTAGCCGGTCATCTACACCCCAAACAACCAGCTAATCGCCTCAGACGGAACTCTCCCCAACCGGTACACGTGAGTCAGTAACACATTATTGCACATAACCCCCCAACCATAAGTTTTCTCCTATATAATTTAATGTGTCAATAAAGCACCGTTTTAAAAGTAAATTATTGGTATGTATGTATTTTTTCCAAGACGACATTATTCATAAAGATACAAAAAAATAACACAACGCAATCCAAAAAATGTACTAGCCAATTTACCGCCACGACAGATGGTGCCTCGGACCAGTCTTAAATTTATTTTATTAAATTTGAGCTTATTTGGAAATTATTGCAATGTTTGGCAATTTAAAAAAAATGAATGATGTTGTATTGGAAATTATATATGGTAAATGGTAATAATAAGTAACGAAATACCTCCATGCAATTTATCTGGTTAAATATATTGTGTATTGATTGTTGTGCATGTATTTGAATATTTGTATCAGACTAATTATATATAAGAAATATGGCTCCAAGAAAAAATAGGAACAATACGCCCGCTAGAGACGAATCTTCCGAAGACGAAGAGTTAATTGTTGGTAGTGCAAAAAGTGGCGCGAAGTTGAATGGGATAACTTTAATTTCTAATTTTGACGGACAAAAAGACGAAGTCAGATTCTACTTCGATCAATTTGAAGAAATTTCTAAATTAGCCAAATGGGAAGAACAAACTAAAATTACAGTACTTAAGAGCAAATTAAAAGGGAAGGCGCTTAAATTTCTGATTTCTGATCCTGCATTATCTGGAGCAAAGAACTTTAAAAAAATAAAAAATGCCTTCATCGAGTATTTTTCGGAGGAAACAGATATTAATGCCAAACAATTCAAATTTAACAACATTCAGATGAGAGATGGCGAACGAATTAAGGATTTATCACACAGGATTGTATTAGCAGCCAACGATTACCTGGGGGGATCAGCAGCTATTTCAGAAGAGACTAAACAAATGTTAGACAAACTTCAGCTTTCAAAATTTATAAACGCCCTATCACCGGAATTGCAAATCGAAGTAATTAAAAGTGGCCCGAAGTCATTCTCTGACGCAATTAAAACAGCCTCGAATTTACAAACAGCACTAGATTCAATTGCACAAATCAAATTAAACAATTTACTTACGGATCACAACAAAGTATTTGAACGCTCTGAATATAATGTGGAAAAACAGTTATCGGAGTTAAGGGAAGATATTAATAATCTAAGTATTGATTTTGCCAGAAAGGCAAAATTGGAAAAACCCTCTAAATACTGCATTGCATGTGGGGATACAAATCATTATTTTGCGGAATGTGAGACGTATAGGAATATTAAAATAGCTGCCGAGCGCACTAACGATAGCGAGATTGAGCAAAAAAGCGGATATGGAAATTTTAATCGAAAACAATATCCTTCGAATGAATTCAATCGCAATTCTTTTGGTAGGGGAAATTTTAGACAACAATTTGCGGAAAATCGAAATACACGGAATTTTGCAAGACAAAATTACGACGAGAATAGAACGGACAGGGGAAATTTTTCCGAGCGAGAATTTTCGGAAAGTCGAAATGGACGAAATTTTAATAGGCAAAATGATAGGGGTCAACAAACTGATGTGAATCAAATACGCGCTAATAATATAAATTCGGAAAGAAATCAGGGAACAAATGGCGATTCTGAGGTAACTAGACATGTGTCGTTTAATGAACAAGATCTAGTGGCGTCACCTCAAGTGAATACTTTGGTTGCTACAGTTAAAGGGAATGATTTGGCAAGTAATTCAGATATTTGCGATTTACCAATTATAACTGTAGAGGCGGGAGAAATTAAATTCTCTTCATTGATCGATTCTGGGAGCTCGTGTTCATTTTTAGAGGCAGAAGTATTTAATGAAATCAAAAAAACGCAAAAAGTATCAATAATACCCCAAAATATTTCAATTAAAACTGTGACCGGAGAATTAGTCAACTATGAATGTTCTTCAAAAGTACGGATTAAAATGGGAAATAAATTTATTATGCATACATTTTTTGTCATAAGAGACAAAATTGGTGAGTATCAAGCGATTTTTGGAACGGATTTATTAAAGAGATATCAAACGGAAATCAATTTTGGTAAGAGCTACTTAAAATTTGAGGGTGAAATTATACATTTACAAAAGAAAGCAAGCGTTGCTCAAGGTGTTTGTAATAATATGACTCTTATACCTGGTTCACTAAAACGAAAACTAATTTTACAAAGCGGTCAGAGTAAATCTGTCGAGATAAAATTAAGACAAGATATCAGTAAAGATATGGAAGTATTTTTCCAACCCAAGCGTTTGAAATCTAATATCGAAATTATACCAAATATAGATAAATCGGATAATAAGCAAATCACAGCTACTATTGTAAATTTGGAGGGGAAACCAATTATACTTGGAAGGCGGATGAAAATTTGTGATATGATTTTACGTAATAAATTTCAAAGCGATATTAATAAAAATAATATAGGCAAAGATGAACTCAAAATTGCTCATGGGTCAGGTAAAAATGATATCGGGTATCAGGTGGATTCCCAAACTAGTCGGAAAATGAATACAGCGCTATGCAAGGTAACAGAAATGGGAGTAAGTAACTGTGGAGTTTTACCTCAGATTGAAAATTCAGTCAAGCGTACTAGTGAAAGTTGCATAGATAAATTTCCAACAGTTGGTAAGATGCAAATTTTACAGAATGTTAAAATTTTAGAAGAAAAATTGCGAAATATAGTTTAGCAAACTAGGCAAAAGGCTCAGGATAAAATGCAACTAATTAATAATTGTGACATGGGTTTTAACATTGGAGATGTGGTTCTAGTAGAAGATAAAACAAATTTTAAATCTCAATGGATCGGTCCTTTTAAAATTGTACAGGTGAATTCAAGAAATGTTGTGACAATAACAGATGACTCAAATGATTTAGAATTAGAGTATAGGGTTTATACTACAAGATTAAAAAAAATTGAGAAGCGTAAAATCCATTTGGATTAGTTTGTAGGTGTGGGAGTTATGTATACTGTTGTATAAAAAAAATATAAGACAGGTAACCGGGTGTTATGTAATACAGCATAAATAAATAAATAAACAGTATGCAATTGAGGTATTCAACAATAATATGAATGAAATAAGTTGTGTGGAAAGTCATACAATTGTGTTCAAAATCAATGAATAAAATATTGTATGTAAGTATAACATAAAATAATGTGTACAAAAAAAATGCATAGGGTAATTTGTGGAAAATACATAAAATAATTTGTGTAATTAGGTAATTTTGTGTAAAGACATAAAATTGTATTGGGATAAAAAAAAAAGTATCTGGCATTCAATAATAAAAAAAAAAAAAGAGGGAAAAATTTCACCCATTTGTAGACCAGCTGTGAGACATTTCCTAGGAGCGCTTTTTGTTGTTGTTGTTTCTGTTGACTGAACCCCCGGGAGGGGGGGAGACGAGTTTCGATGCCTATTTTGGAGGCTAGCCGCTCTGTAGTAGGGGAGAGCAGAAAAGAGGGGTCACCGGTTTTGACCCGTCGACGTTTTAGGGTTGCAGGAAAGAGGCGCGCTTTGCATCGTTGAGTTGGCATGTAAAATAAATTGGCGATTATTATGGGAAAATAAGGAAAATGGTTGTCAATTATTAAATGCACATAAGATTTTTCCAATGGGTAGAAATAGGTGTTGATTGCTGAAATAAAGGGATTAGACATGTTTTTAATGTAGAACATTTGTTCTGCCGGGTAGAGGTTCTACGGGCAACAATTGAAAATTTATCTCTTGGCGGCGATTTAAATATGTATAAACCGAGTCATAGTTAGGTAAACAATTACAAGGTTAAATGGTTATGCATTACAATGAGTTAGATATTCTCAGAATTAATTTCAGGGATCAATTAATTGTTTATATACAGGAAAAGAGAAAATTTTCCTTTTACAAAATTGGCGTTTGGCGCCAATTTGGCGACAAAATTTTCTGTGCGAGCACATGGTGATTAAACGAACTAAGCACGTTTAGGGGAAACAATTCATATTAATTTATGGCAAATCATTCAATTTACAATGAAATTTGAAAAAAAAAAGCGGAGTGATACGAAACCTTACCTGTGCTTTTAATGGAAAAGCGGTCTGACGATTTGAGTGCCACATGGTCCTTAGTCGGAGTTCGGGAAATGCGTAAACAATCGAGGGACCGAGCCCCTTTTCACTTCTCTTCGAAGGGGGAAAGTGTGTTTTGTTGGCTAATTATTGTTGGGGTGAAAAGTCCGAGGGTTCGGTTGAATAGGGAACGTCCTTGGTGGGACAGTTTTTTTTTTTTTCGCAGGGGTTTCTTAAGCTATGATGTCGAGAGTATGGGAGAATGCAGACGATGCGGTGGTTCTGTTTTGAAGCCGCTGGAAGATCCCACGTTAAGTAAGGGATTTTGGCGTTTTTGTGAATAATTGAGACGTTACGTATTATTTCTGTGTGAATTGAATTATGGACAATTAGAAGCGTCTTGAGTATTATTGATTGATATTGTGTAGAATTAGATAATGATTGTTTCTATATATGTGTTGTAATGATATAAAAAAAAAAAAGGAAAATGTGTGTGACGTGTTTACAGTGTAACGTATTTAATTTAAAAAAAAAAAAAATCTGTTAAGAATCAATGAATTATGTGTGATTGAAGAGACTATCAAACATGATTTTGTGTATAATTGAATAATTATATATATAGGATTTTAACTAGTAATGCAATTAAATGTGACGAGTTAGCGTAAATATAGGAGCGCATAGAAAAGTATTTTGCGACTCATTTCGCATGGAGATATTTTGTGTTTTAAAGTGTATAACTGTATTAATTAGTGTACTTTAATTTTAATTTTGGTGCTATTAATTGGAAACTAATATGACACTTTTATAAGGAAAATCGTACTTTATACAGACAATACGAACTTTTAGAAATATAAACTTTTGGGGATATGTGTGATTTTGACTAAGTGGTATGACTGACTTTTTATAACTTTCCATTGAGATTTCCAGAAGATAAAAAGAAAACCGAAGGATGTCCATACAAAGGTTTAAAGAACTTTTAACAGGACAATTTTCTACATACAAATACCCATGAACAGGTAATGCGAGAACTCAGGTTTTCGCGGGAAAAGTTAAAGACTTTCCTACGCAATTTGCCTTGATACAAGGAGGTTTAAGACCTTCATTACAAATTAACATTCTGGAACAATTATATAATGAATAAATGTAAAATAAGGTTCAAGACCAAATTTTATAATTTGAGGGTTACCAAGTATGTCAGTTGTGATTATGAAATGTAAAATAAGGTTCAAGACCAAATTTTATAATTTGAGGGTTACCAAGTATGTCAGTTGTGATTATGAAATGTAAAATAAGGTTCAAGACCAAATTTTATAATTTGAGGGTTACCAAGTATGTCAGTTGTGATTATGAAATGTAAATGAGGTTCAAGACCAAAATTTAGAAATGTTAAAAATTACCAACCCAAATTTGTTATATGTAAAAATTGTATTTTAATGTGTTTTTAATTTTTTTTTTTAATTAGTGGAAGGGGGGTACTGTGACAGTGTGCTGTCACACGTTGCAATTTTTACATAGGGATCTGACCTATTTTGTACTTTGTGCAATTTGGTCAGATGGCTAGACTGACGGTCGCCGGTTTTTATTACTGTGTTACATTGTGGGAGAGTTTCGTCACTGAGCCATTTTTTTACAACCACGCCAGGATTGGCCAGGAGGGGTGACCAGGAAGGGCGGAGCGAATTCCAAGTGGTGGGTTTGGTAATTTATGTAGAATTACAACCCCCACCCCAAGACACCACCGTGGGAAATTTAAGGTTTCCCACATGACTTTCAACTCTGCCTTTGCCCAAGAGATACGGGTAAATTTTTGCTCCATCGTCTCCCGTCCTCATGTCCATCTCCGGAAAAGTCCCCAATTCCATGAGACCAGACGGCAGCGCTCCCATTTCGTACCAACGCCACTGATGCCAGGACACCAGACGAGCCCCTGGAGAAGGAAAGGTTCTGATGCCAGGACACCAGACATCAGCATCCACATTTCATGGTAACGCCCCTGGTAGCCGGTCATCTACACCCCAAACAACCAGCTAATCGCCTCAGACGGAACTCTCCCCAACCGGTACACGTGAGTCAGTAACACATTATTGCACATAACCCCCCAACCATAAGTTTTCTCCTATATAATTTAATGTGTCAATAAAGCACCGTTTTAAAAGTAAATTATTGGTATGTATGTATTTTTTCCAAGACGACATTATTCATAAAGATACAAAAAAATAACACAACGCAATCCAAAAAATGTACTAGCCAATTTACCGCCACGACAAAGGGATGCAGCTAAATGGGTACCACATTTCGGTGCAAGGTCGTACTAAATTTTTAACAATGTAACATTGGGGTTTTTGTGAACCCCCATTATTTTTTCCTGGATCTTCAAAGCAAAATAAAGCCTTCTTGGTGAATATTTCAATGACACCCACTTTGATAAACATGCATTTAAAATGTACCTTATCATTATCACGAATGTTTTGCGCCCTTTACCAACCAACTTTCCAACCTTTACCAAAATAAAAATATATGTACTCGTATAACGTTTACTTCTTTCCGACCATCGTACACGGCATATCACTTAGATGAATGAAACAATTACAATCAAATTATCTACACTCGAAAAAATCTATTGTCTCTTAATTAATGCTGTTTTGATATAACGGATTTTTTAGAGCTGATTCTGCTATGGCGATCATGTAAAAAATGAAAACTCTTCGCCTAAAAAAGTTGTTTGTTTACTTCTTACTTCTAATGATAGTTGCCGTAATTAATTAGAGGTATAATTAAGTATTCTTGAACATCGGGGTGTAGTAATACTTCTCTTAAGATTGAAATAACTGGTTTAGATGGAAATTAATTATTTACTTTATTAATTTCTCTTGAATATTTTTATTTGTTTGCTTCTAAAGAAGTTTTCACTTTTTGTTTTAAGAAGAAATTGAAATTCTGAAACATATAAATATAAATAAATATATGAGAATTATTATTACAAATATTTGTATTTAATCTTTCATAACAGTAGGATCAATCATTGGAAAATATATATAATGTTTTTTACGAAAAACGTTAACTGTTGTAAAAGGATTTTTTTATTATGAAAGCGTAGTTTCCCGTTTTACAATTCATATGTATATTTCGAACATGTAAAACGTATAGTGAAGAATAAAAATTATCCCTTTACGAGTATCGACTGTATTTATAGTATCACATGACCTACAATGACAAAAATTTAACATTTATCATAAATTTCATATACATTTTTCTCTAATCACAACATTAAAATGTTATTACGTCATTTTAATTTCTTTTATGATAAACATAAAAAAGACATATATATATATAAGTGTATTTTTGCGCTATAATCGAAAAAGGCCATTTTTGTACTTGGAAACTGGCTCAGAAAAAAAGTAAAGAAATGCGAAACACATGAAAGTTATCGAACATAGAAATATATATAATTATATGAGAATAATTATTACAAATATTTATATTTAGTCTGTCAGAACAGTAGGATTAATCATTGGAAAATATATATAATATTGTTTACGAAAAACATTAACTGTTGTTAAAGGATTTTTTTATTATGAAAGCGTAGTTTCCCGTTTTACAATTAATATGTATATTTCGAATATGTAAAATGTATACTGAACAATAAAAATTATCACTTTACGAGTATCGACTGTATTTATAGTATCACATGACCTACAATGAAAAAATTTTAGAACAATGAGATTGACTTTCGAAGAAAAAAAAATTTAATAGATATTTCATTGAAATCATTGCTTTCAAATATTGTCTGGGGAAAATTGAAAAATATTTCTTACTTTTCATTATTCACAAAAGAAACCTTGAATTGCTCATCTTGGCAAAGTGACTGCAAGCAGTTTTCACAGATAAAACGTTTTAATTTTAGAAATACAAGTTGAATCTGTTTATATAAAAATCTACTTTTAACTTTTAAAAATTAGAAGAACGGTGATCTTCTAATTAAATTACTATTACTGACTATATTAAAAATGTAAATTATCGTAATAACATTATTTTGATCTGTGTCCAGTGGGGCTGTGTCGGAGCTGTGCAAACCGGGTAAAACGTAAAACGTCATTTCAATAGATTATATATAGAGAAATATTGGTCTCCAACGCAAATCTCGCTAATAAAAGACAGATAAACAAGTTGTGAAAATTGACGACGCGATCCACCGTTCACGTCTTTACACTGTCAAAAATAGGTACTCTAAACTAAATCAAATTTACTCATTTTTGAGTAATTGGATGTTTATAATTTCTCCAAATACAAAGTTTAAATTTTGAAAAAAGACATGTACTCAAAAAAATGGGTATAATCAGTAAAAATGAGTGCAATAAGTAGATGCTTGTATACATACGGTGCCTTCGTAAATAACTTTCAATAAATATTGATAATTACAGCAATGTCTTACCGGAATTCGAACCCAGATCATTAGCACCGCATTCCATTGCCTTATACATTAAACTACCAGAGCGACATTAAGAAGTTTGAAACAGAAGAAATGTTAAAAAAAGTGCGGTTACTTAAATGTGAGTACGTTATCGCTCATTTAACGATGCAATTTTTTAAAGAAAAACGAGTAGGTTCAGGTACTCATTTTTAACTACCTTTTTTTTTTACGATGTAGGTGCTTTATTTCAAGGTTTTACAAGCGTCGGCACCTAATTTACTACCATATGAGACCAAAATATATTAGTTAAGCTATTTTTTGCTAATTATTACTGTCGTAATGCATTGTCCTAAATGGGTGATAAAGTATTTTTACCTTGATATCTCATATAGCTGATTTTAAAAAAAAAATTAATGTAAAGTCTCAAAAAGATTTTTAAAAAAATTAATTCTTTTACTTTAAAACAAATTATAAATAATTTAAATGTGTCAAACAAATAACCGATTAAACAATTAAACTACAAAGAAATGACTAAAAATACAACAAAACTAAGAACGCAAGGAAAATACAAAAAGAATATAAGTTTAGAAGTAACGTTCCTGCTCTTGTTTATTCATAAACTTCGCAAAGAAAACAGTGAATGGGAAATGTTTTCTAAAATATACAAAGATTTAAAAATAAAAGACAAACATAAAAAGATGTAAAAAAGTGTTGCAACGTTTTTTACCTAAATATGAAGCATTAAAATTCAAATTAAACAATTTTTATACAACCTCCCTTGAAATGTTCTAAAAATTATTCCACTCCTCCATCGAAAAGAACAGATAATTATGTATATTAGATTTCTTGTAAATTCCGAAACTGACAAAACATAAAACAATTTAATTTTTTGTGTATTTTCTGCTTTAAACTTTGTTTAGCTAAAGGTAATATCCCTACGAAATAACAACAACCTGAGGAAATTTTCTTGTTAAAGTTTTAGTTTCTGGAGGTATTATTCTGTCACGTAATTTTTATTTTCAGAATATTTATTTTTGTTGAAAAATAGCGTCCATTTTGCATTAATACTAGAAATTTATGCATTGACTTTATTAGATTTTCATTTCCGCGCCCGTGTTTATTTTCTAGTAAGCAAATATAATTTACTTTTTTAAATGTTACTACGTCTTTTGAAATTTCTTGGATGACAATAATTTACATTTTAAGAGAAAATGTTATCATTAATATTCGAGGCTTATTTGTAAAATAAATTCATTGTGTCATAAAAGATATTAAGTAATATCCAAATATTATTCGTGCGGACAAGTACCTCGACATATATTTTAAACATAAATCCAGCTTACGTTAGGGACACTTCTAAAATTTCAAAATAGCACACTTTTAAAAGTAATTGGCTTAAGATTTTCGAAGTAAACTACTAATACTTTTATAAACTTATTTATTTAATTTATAAACTTCTATTATTTACTTTTTAAAACTTGAAGAATGTTGGTTAGTGTAATAATGGTTGTATTTCTATTTAGTATAGGTTTTGAACTCAAACTGGTTAATTTCAATTTTTAACGTTGAACAAATGTTTGCTGTAATTATTGAATATCTTATTATTAATAATAGTAATAATAGTATTAATAATAAGTAAATAATTTAGATTTTTTTTTAAATATATTTTGTACGTAATATGTTCCGAAAATTCCATACAAATTCCAACAAACTTCATAATATTTAAACACTATTGACCGATATTATAATCATGTACAATATGAAATTACTAGAAATGCCATGAAGTTCAGAAAAGTAGCATGTTTCTTTGGCATGTAGATGTAATTAAACTTAAATGTTTAGGTGGGTCCACAAAAATCCAGACTTCAAAAGAACATTGAAAATCCAATTTTCAAAAACAATTTTTAAAAAATCGGTTATCCGGCAGCTATATATCCGGAAATATCGATTAACCGGATTTTTTTTAAAAAAATTCTGACTTTAAATTATCTTCATTATATTCATTTGAATAAAGATTGTACAACGCCAATTCGTCCATCCGGCATTTATTAGCATATATGAGGATTGTTTTACTATACCCATTGTTGAGACAATATAGTTTTGTTTATTTGACGTTTATTAAACCATATTCGAGACGTGGAAAAATAGGAGCAACAACAAAAGTAAACGAAAATTTATAATTTTACGAGCAAATTGAAACAATCAAATTATTTAATATCAATTTTATACTTATAACAGCTTTTTTGAAATCGGCGCCAAAATTTACAAATAATTTTTTTAATTTATTTGTAAATTGGCACAAACTTCAAAAAGTTGTAATAAGTATAAAATTGATATTAAATAATTCGATTTTTTTTAACTTGTTTGTAAAATTATAAAAAAAAATTACGTTTTAGTGCATTTTTCTTAAAGTCAGTTTTCCTTTTTAAAAAAAAAATAATTATTTTATTTCCTTTTGGTTACTAACAACATTTTTACTCGCCAGAAAAATCTTCCAAAACATAATTTTTTAGTCTTTTTCCCCAATCTTATTCCTCGGCTAAATATTCCCGCCATTTAAACGTTCCAAAAGTCGTCTCTTAGAAATTGAATTCCTCCAGAATGGCTCGGTGCTGCCGTTAAGGATATTAAAAAAGAGTTTTTAAAAGATAAAAGAAAAGTGAAAAAAAAAGACAAACTTTTACTTTTTACCCATGTTTCTTCCCAAAGTTACCTCAATTCTTCCAGTTAAATAGTTCTGTTTTTTTCCAGAAGAGGGCGGGAGTGGTGCTTGAGAGTGCAGTTCAATAGAGCACGACAGAGATGTAAAGTGGGAAGCTCCTTGATGCATTTAATGCATTAAGGAAGGAGGGGGGAAACATTTAAACTTTTTAACTGTTGTATGAACTACTTTGACTTTCTTAATAAAAGTCGAAAGATGCCTAGGTTATTTTGAAAAGTTTGCAAAGAGTATCTTTATAAAATCCAGGTGTCTATTCAGAAACGGATTAATTATTTACTAAAACCGTTATTAAAATCGGGTGTGGGTGTGGTGGAGAACGGTTAAAAGAGTTTAAAACGTCATTTCAGCGTGTTTTAGAAACAGGAATGGGTTTCCAATGAAAAATTCGCCAAAAGAAGATATATTTGCATGAGTGTTCAATCTGAGGACGCGGCCCCATTCAAATCTCATCATTGCTTTATGTTAACATTTTAATCTTAATGTCGTCTATTTTCCTATCAAATGAACTCAAATTTATGTCAATAGTGATATTTGCCACGAAGTTAGAAAGTTATAATGGATCGCCTAAAAGAGTAACATGGTGTTACTATCCTGATACCCCATGCAGTTGATTTCAAAATCCTTTCACACCAAAAACACGAAGATAAAATATCATTAGAGGAAAAATATTCATAAAACACATAAAACTTTGCACTAATTATTTTTTTTTTAAAGTGTTTATTATAAATGACATTTACAGAGGTACCAACTAATAAATCCATAATAAATATTTATTCCAAATGTTCTTTTGTTCTTTATAATTTAATACGAGTTTACAGAAATTTACGTCAAATAAATAGCAAGTGAATATAATAAAAGAGTCATGTTATATTATTTTTATCTTCATTATCTTCAAAATAAAGCATAATAGTAATCGTTTAAATGTAAAATAAAAACCTACATTAAAAATATCGAACCTCTTTCAATGAAATGGCTATTATAATTGGAAGTTTTATTTCTAAAACTAAGGTCTATTATCTTCAAATTTTGCATTTTTTTTTCTAGAATTGGGATTTTTCATTGTCTTAAATTACCTATTGTTTAAAAATTAATAATAGGTAATAAGATAAACTTCTTTGGAATTAACTAGAACATAAATTAACTTTTTTTTATCGTTCTATAAAACCATACATTTAAAACTAATAATAATAAATATATAATCTAAACGTTAATTTAGAACCATGAATATAAAAAGACGAAAACTAAACAGAGCCATGGTTACTAACACCAAATTATTAAAATTGCTTACTTACAATCATGTTTAATAGAAACTTAAATGACATAAATAATAGAGTATATGCATTTAATTGTTCCACCTTTCTAAAATAATGGACAAGTATCAATCTAGCATAATTTTTAATGTAAGTATATTTATAAAATTAATTTCAATAGAATAGAACCTTTTTTGTACAATTAGTACTTTTAATACAGGGTAGTCACAAATTGTTGGGCAACGGTCATTTTTTGAACGTATCACATTTATACGTATTGGCATAATTATATATTATTTCTGTAGTAAATATCCCTTTTACGGCCCTAGCATTCAATTGATCTTAACACATAAGGTATGAAAAAAAAGTGTATTTTGAGGAGCAGTGAAGAATCGTACGGACATCTCATAAATATCAAAGTTTTTTTTAAAAGTGCATTTAAAATTATTCATTTAAGCGTGTTTTTTTTTTAAAAAAAACTGTTGCTAGTGCTGCCATCTATGAATGAACAGAAGCGTTAAACTTTTATAATATTTTGGATATAAGAAATACGCTAATATATTTCGCCCTTACAACGAGTGTGTGTGTGGATGAGAGGGGGGGGGGGGTCATGCGATAATCACCGCAAAGTTTTCCTTTTTAATAATTATCGATTAATGTAAGCTTATTAAAATATTATAGTGTAAAAATACATTTCAGAATAACAAATATTAAATATTTTATAAAATGTCTGTCGGCTAATCGCAAAATTTCTTCTGCATGTAAAATGCTAAAAATTTATAAGTATTGTCTATCCGTCTTCAATATGTACGGCAAAGACTCTAATTTGTAAAATTACAATTCGTTTTTTTAAATAGTTTTGACAATTTTAAAAATATTACATAAAGAACATCTTCATAAAATATTTCATAGATTCTAGTAGAAAGTGATTTCGTAGTTTAGATGCTATAGAGCCGGACTACAAAATAATAGCTCGCGGGTTTGAGACTCGGTGATGGCAAATCGGATTTTTTAATGTATGTTTTACTGTGTAGGGGCAAAAATCGGTCTACCTTTTCAAGGGTAAAAAATTAAAAATTCCATCAATTGTACATTTTATTTTAAATTATCTAGTGTTTCTTTTTTTGTGATGAACTATAATTAAATTCTTCTTAGTGTATATTCTAAATATAAGTAACGTGCTAACATATTTTTTAAATAAATTACTAAGTAAAAGAATTTAATTATTATGGAAAAATTTCGTAAATCTATCGAAAATATTTTATTTTTAACATATAATAACTTTAAAAGTTATATTATACTTCGTTCAATTTTTTTAATGTTATTAAATAGTTTCAATTTAATCAAGATCAAATAAAATTTGATTTATTATAAAATTCATTTAAATAAAAAAAAACTCATTTGCAAATTTTCCATTCAATCGAATAGTAAATTTCCGCTTCGCAGAATTTTTAACATAATTGCATCAAATAGAATAATGTTTCAATTTAGTATATTACATTATTTAAAATTTAATACTTTTATTTTACTTGAAACAGTAGAATAACATCCAGATATAAAAATTATTGGAAACACAAAAGAACAATTGAAATGAAAAATAACCTCTCAAATGAATAAAAAATTTAATTAATTATTCCTTATTTTACAATTATTATAAATGAAAATTTTATAAATTTCTGAAAAAATAACTACTAACATAAGATAACTATTTTGTAAAGAGACCTTTGCAGAAAGAAAAATATAATAATTTATATTAGAGCACCAACTTACCATACTCTGAAACAAAATCCACATTTAAATAAAAAAAGCAACACTCCGATTGAAAGAATATTTGTTTTACTATATTTTTCACTTTGCGTCAGTTGTTACATAATAATTAATATGCTCTTTTATAAAACTAAAAACGATGTAATTAGATTTTGATATAAAAATAAATTTCCTTTATTCATTTTAAATTAAATTTATTTTTTGAATAAATGAAAATAATATTTTTTTTAATTATTATTATTATAAATGAATTAAAAGTACAAATTCTGTAAACTAAATTTATTATTAAAAGGCCTCAATTAATGGTTCCAAGCACAGTAAATGTCAAAGGAACGTTATCTAAGTGAACATTTAATATTTTGTTACCTTTTATTATATAGTAATGCTGTAACTGAATAATAAATTATTTCATCTTCTCCAATTGATTGTATAGCTCTTTCTTTATCATCTACATAATATTTTCACAAAAAATAGCAGTATACTTTCTTATGATGTCAATTAGCTTTTTAAATAATAAACTTGTTTTCATTGTGATTAGATTTTTAAATAATAAACATACTGTAATGATTCAAGTAAAAGAAAACGATTTCTTTATTTGAAGTGTTTTTATTAATGTAATTTTGAAAAAAAGGGAAAATAGTTCGATAGCAAAGTGCATAAAAAGTTCTGCAATTCGCAAATAAAATGGCGCAGCAACAGAATAAGCACTTTTCTGATTTAGCCCAACGACGATTAAGCATTTTTTGCCTTTGTTTCACATCTTGTGGAAAAAAATTCCTGTACATGCTATTATATATTTTTCTAACTGAATATCAAAAGATAATTTTAAGTCTCAAAATAATTCAATTAAAACAATATTGATAAATGGGTTATTTTTATAAATTTAAAAATCAAATGCACCTTACCGGAAAATCTAGGGAATCCAGAGTATGATATCACGATCTTGAACACCAGTAAGCTCTTCTTTCATTTCATTCAACAACCAAAAATAAATTTATCCACATCCATTAGAAATACGGATTTTATCTTTAAGAAATGCTATTTTAGTAAATCTCTAGTTTTTCAATAATTCAAAAAGTTTGTGTAAAATAAGTATCCTCTTCACTTTCGTTGTTGGAAGAGTATTTTTTTTAAAAAAAATCCATTCCCTATATGATTCATTGAAACAAAAATAAACATTCGAATCCGATTATTTTACTTGTGTTTTTGAAAAAACTACATATTTTTTTATAACTCGGAAATTTTTTCTGTATAGCGTAATCCAAAAATAAAAATAAATAATAATGTTCTAAAAGTTAACGTTGTTTTTCTCTGCATCATATGATTTTAGTGCCATTGTTGTATCATATAAATTCCAAAAAGCTATTGCAATCAATATAAACAAGGGGCAAGTGGGAGAAGGGGGTTAACTGACAAACATAACTTTCCAAGTCAAACAGCTTTTTCACTGACAACAATCTTGAAGAAAAGGGTCGATTTCCGTTGAGCAGCCACTATTTGTCGCCAAGTAAATATTGGTACGATACTTTTTCATATTCAGCGATCGTCAGCGTGATTAGTGATGTTAGGTTAGCAAAATTGGCGCATTTTCGCACATTTGGCATTTAGGTTAGCATAATGACATCGAACCATTATAAATTGAACGTATATTTTTTAAAGCTCTGTGCCCAGCAAAAAAAGTCAGCGTGAAACCTTCATCAAAATTGTCAAATTGAAGGTTTATTGAAGGTTTTATAAAGGATATTGAAACAAAAACCTCAGTTTTTTTTAAGTTTTTAATTTTCTTGCATAAAACCTTTAAAATATTTGCATTTTCCCTTCATGATTAAAAATTGAAGGTTTTCTGCAGGTTTTTTTATGAAGGTTTTTTGCAGTTTTATGAAGGACATTGAAACAAAAACCTTTAATTTTTTAGATCTTCAAAAACACTGCAGTGTTCCTGCATAAAACCTTCAATTTAAAAAATTTGTGAAGGTTTTATGATGACCTTTTTTGCTGGGTATCTGCCTAAATAAATGAAGCAGAGCCATACAATTTTGAGAGAAGACCAATATTCTTAAAGCTCTGATCTACATCAAAATTAGTTTTTTTTAATGCGAATGTGTGAGCTTAATAATTTCCCACCTAGTATTATACAATTAACATAAATTATTGATAATATCTGTTAAATTTATTAGTCATGTTTTTTCAAACAGTACATATGTCAGTTTTCCAAACAAAAATAGGATGTGCAAATTTTTACCTCCAAGTTACATATTTTATCTAGTATACTTCTTTAGATATTTGCGAGAAATCCAATAAACAGGATACATTTAATTTCCTTCCTCGTAGGAATTTCAAAACTCAATTTTTTAATTACCATCTAGCATGAAATGCAACTCACATAATATGAACAAAAATTAATTTCTTTATATTTTACCAGAAGTCTTCTCAGAAATATTTTATTTATTTGCGATTCAAAGGCAGTTAGCGTCCCCACTTGTTCAGTTTACGACTACAGTCGTAAAAAATTCTGTCTGCGAACATGTGAACACTATCAATCTCTTTTGGGTAATATGTTCATTGTTCCCATGTAATAAAACCGAAATCGTAAATGCAATTGTTCGGTTTTACTCCGGTTTCGTCAAAATGCAATTTGACTTAAACAGTAAAACGAGAACCGCATTTGTGGGGGAGAAATAGGAAGTTTTACGATTGCTTTAGTTTTCGATGTATTTTATTTTAGGAATCTCTTAATATATTTTAATTAGATCACACAAAACCGAACTATTTATCTCGTTTTATCGAAATACCATAATAAGTCTACCAGCTTGTAAGTTTCTATTTAAAAGAAGGATAGTGAGAAGAAAATCCCACTTTTGTCAATAGCTGGTGTTACTTCACACTGAGTATCGACTACGGTTCTATGTTTCGTAAATGCAATTCCAAATCTACCAGGTACGAAGCATTTTCTGTAGTTCGGACGACTCAAGGAGAAGAGACATCTTTTGAAAACTTAACTCGTTTTATTACATTCTCAAACAATGCTTGTTGTGGAGGAGTTTATTTTTAACCCAACCATTCTCAATGGCGGCCTAGTGCTCTCTCATAGAAACTGAAACTTCTCAAGTGGAAGATGCCACATTCCAACCCAAATGGGGCCTCTCAGCACAGTGAATCATGCCCAAGTGGGCTGGTTTGCAACACCATGTGCATACAAAATCAAACGACGAATCTCTAACGTTTTGTGACTGTTGGAAAGGCACGTGGACAAAACTCCCACGCAAACGGCGTCCAATGAGATGGCCGGAGAAAACTACGCAATTAAGTTCTGATGACGCTGGAGCGTAGCCATCTTGTGAGAGAGAGACTAGATAACTATACTATGAACGAATAGGAAGTGCCAGTCTCGCAGGAGCACTTTCACTTTCTTTAACTGTAAATAATAAGATGTAACCTTTCTTAGAACTAATTAAATCTTAAATTTAGATATACCTGAGGAGTTGGTTTTTTTGTTTATGCTTGAATTGATTAAGAGAACTTTTTTAGATTAAGTGCCCGTTGTATATGGATAGCAGCAACTACAATAACAAAGGATAATACCGTCCTTGGATACTCTTTAGTGACCTTTTATGAAAATTCCAGATTTTTTTCGTCTCGCCTAAAATAATTGGAAGGGTTGGGCTGTCAAGTGGTTTAAATCCCGAAAATCTGAAAATAGTCTAAACCCTTTTAAAATTACTAAGCATCTGGATCTCTCATTCGGTCAAATGGTATGCGCTCTAGTTCACAATAGGTTACCCAATAATAAATTGAATTGTATTCCGTTTAACATCACAGCCAAGCCAAGTTGCAAACTTTAAATGCTCTTCTGAAGGAACTCTGATTTCTCATTTACACCACTTGTCATCCGCCTAATTATAAAAATTATTTATTTTACCGCGTTAATTTGTATTCTGAAGATTAAGAAAAAACATAAGCAATTATGAGGAAAATAATTAAACTAGTATTTAATATATAAGAGTAGAAGTTGCATTTTAAACAGAATTATCTCATTATCCAAGTTGCAACAATTAAAAATTTCCGTGTTACTTAGCAATAAAACTGTGCAAGTCCATTTAAACATTTTTTAATAGCAATCAAAAGAAGTTATGTAGTTTATTTTAAGTAACACTATAGAAATATTTCATATCGTATATTTTTCGTTAAGTATGTAATGAAGATATAGAAATATACTTATTGCCGGTAATAATGACTTTACTATTTCACAGTAACAAAAAAAAAATGCAAAAAAAAGCATGCGGGGTTTTGACTAAAATATCAAAAACTTTTTATAGTATTTATGATACCACTAAATATTGATTTATATATCTTCGACCAATATAGAATCCATTAAAAAACCTATTCTATCTAACTATGATTTTGTTTTAAAAATTGTCCTTTTGAGGCATTTCAGTGTGCCACAGCTACAATTTTTATCGTTTTTATACCTCAAATTCCATAATATAATTATCCTTATTAATGACATAAAGACCTACGACCCAAATTAATCGCATTTCTTAATATGACATAAAAATTAACAACCAATGAGATCGCATGTAAAGTGAACAAGCGCAATTACAGCAAAAAAAAATTGATTGATTTTCAGTCAATCGGGATTTACAAAAAAATGACTCTCATTTCCCCCATCTTTAAAAATTCTTAGACGTATATACTTTTCACGTTAAGTGCTGGAAAAAAAAATTATCTCAATTTGACAAAAAAATTGACTTAAAATATTAATAAATGGACTTACTGATAAAAAAAAACTGCGACGGAAGAAAATCACCAGGTAAGAACATTCATTATACTGCTATAAACATAACTATCAACATTACCCGTTAAAAAAATGCAAACATAAAAAAGAACACTGAATGAAGCCCTCTCTCTCTTGAACTTGATGAAGATCCCATTGCACCTTCTCCTTTTCTCCTGGTTGTCACGGTAGATTAACCCCTATTCCACCCCATTAGATTCTGTAGTCCGTGGACCCCTCTCTTCTCTGGAGATGTTGATGTCTCCTAATGACCCCCCCGGTGTCGTCACCAAGGGTCCTTTGGACACGCGTCGTTTGGGACTGAAGGAGTGACCATTTGTGTCGTTGCTTCTTTCTTTCGGATGCATTGAAAGAGATTCTATTCTGTTGCTGGGTTTGTTCTGTCTGAAAGGGAGGATAGTTTGTAGGATTTCTTTGCAAATCTTTTTTTTTTTTTTTTTTTTTTTTTTTTTTTTTTTTTTAAGTCAAGTAAGTAGCCGGGGGAGTTCGACACTTATTTGGTTTTGTAATTAAATTATATTTACGCTCGCTGAAGAAAAGATTTAAAAATTAATTTAAAAAATAATAAGTTTTAGGTGCAAAACTAGATGTTGAATTGTGTTTAAAATTTTAAATATTCTACGCGAAATAAGCAGAAATATCTTATGTTACTCTCCATACAGACTTAATTAAATAAATTCTGCAAAAAAAATAAAAAATATTTGTCAGTTGTCAGAAATATACAAAAAAAAATTTTAATTAATTTTTTAAATTTTATAATTAACAAGCATTTTTTTAATTAAAAGTAATTATATAAAAAATTATAAGATCTCTGAGTGATATTAATAACATTAAATTAACTAATCAAATAACAATTAGGGGAAAACTCGACCCCCCCCCCCCCCTCCCATTTATAAAGGGCAGCATTATCAACGATTTGTTTAAAAACACAAGTTTAAATTAATATTATTTTAAACAATTTTTTAAAAAAAAAACTTCGATATTTCGATGAATGTGCGATTCGTCAATGCTCCTTAAAATTCTCTTTATTTTGATATCTCATTTGTTAAAATTTGTACCGTATTTTAATCGCAAAAATAATATTTAGTATAAAAATAATATATATGAGGATTTTCTTTAGTTGAATAATGTCCATATGGAGAATGTCCAAATTAATATAGATGTAGTGCTATTGGATAGGTGTCTCAGCTAATTTACAATCAACAAACTAATAATAAATTGTTATACTTAAAAAAAATTTAAACAGTCGTACAAGAAACAACTTAAACAATTTTAAAAAAAACTTAACGTTTCAAATCGATTAATATATAAAAAAAAAATTGGGGGGGGGGGGGGGATTATATTTACACATTGTATATTTGCCTCAAGTATACACAATCAACCTTCTGTGAAATATTTTGCATATCCTATATATGTATTTAAATACTGCTACAATAGTATGTGTTTTATATTTCAAACGCATTTAGGTATAGTTATGCATTGACAAGCTTTTTAAACCCAGTTCAATACAATAAAAAACTTTAAACAAACGAGTTTTACTTTGTAAGCTCTTATTTGTTCCCACAAAAATTGTTCCACTTACCTGACGTACATAAGCGCAATTTTCTCAAAGAAAAAGTCATTTACAAAAAAAAATCGTGTAATTAGGTCTTCCAATGTTTGCGGATAAAAAATAAATATAACATTGTGTTGCACACAACGAAATTTTCCAAAAGTTTCTTTAGTCAAAAAGCTTTTAAGAAGTCGGTTACATGTAAAATATGTTTTTCAAGCTCTTTTGTCGGTTTTCTTTAAAACCAGTTCTTTTCCGGCGATTATGTAGAGCTTTCTAAATGGCAAGTAAAATCAGTATTTGCACTTGGGAAAAGAGAAAATTTACTTTTTAAAGTATCTTAAGTCTTTTCAAAGAGGAAAGATTTTAAAATACACAAGCTTGCAAAACTCAGCCCTTTCGATTAATGGTTGGGTGGCTTCGAAAAATCACAAAATATAGTCCACAATTACGGAAAGAATAATATCCGAACTAAATAAAGATTTAATAGAAATAGTTTGATACATTTAACTTTGAATACACGGAACTAATATTTTGTCTTCCATCACGAAAAATAGCAACATTTGCAACTAAAACTCGAACATTAAAACAATGCACGTACATATTTTCGAAATCTTGTTTTGACAAAAAACGTCATTTCAATCACCTACCATAATCCCGAGACAAATAACAAGATTGATATGAATTTTGTCTCCTTTGTTAGAACATTAGCGAACAATGCATACATCATCTTGAAATAATACTAAGCACGATACATGTTGTTTATGTTACAAAGTGTTCGTTATAGCGACTACTTCCCATTATTATGCAGTAAAACTCTTCTAGTTGACATATTTTTTTTTCTTAGGGCAACAGTAATGCATTTTAATATACACAATTATATAATTTCGAATAAATTATGTTCGTCAAAATAGATGTGGATAAACATTCACCAGAAAAATACTTACAAACTAAATATTAAAAATGTACGTGAGCATTCATTCCTAAGCCTAGCCGGCATTGGCAACTATCGGACATTCATTTGCAATATTTAGTTGCATGCAATTGAATAACTCAAATTATCTCCGCTCACTCATCAATTATCGGACAATGCAACTATCGGACAAAATATCCTTTCGTTCAATACCTCGCTAACCACTTTGGCAAATAATCGACAATTTGGGGATTTTATATTATTGTAATAATACAATTGTATTCATTTTTAATCTTTACTTTGGCAAGTTCGAAATCTGAAATGTGGCAGCCTCGAATGCAATTAAAATAATCGTCTAAAAGTTGCTGAGTGATCGTGCGCGGTTAGCCTAAGTAGCAGTTTCAGCGATATTGATTGGCTGAAAACAGGCGTTACATTTCGAACAGACTACAATAGAATGTTGCGTATTTTATACTTGGAAGTACTTTATATTAGTTTGTGGAGTGTAGACCTTTTCTTTTAAAATGTTACTTTATTTACGCTTACCAAAAAAAATTATTTTAAAAGTTACTAAAATTTACAAAAATATTAACTTTTATGTGCAAAACTAGATATTGAACTACGTTTAAAATTTCATAATTCTGCGCAAAATAAGCAGAAACTCTTGCAATATCCATACAGACTCTTTTATTATTAAATTCGAAAAAAAAATATTTTCGTTCGTCAGTCATCTGAAATATACAATTCTTATCCATTAATTTTTTTTTAATTAATTAAGTGATATAATTACATCTCTTAATGATATTACTAGCATCTTATCAAATCGTAAATCAATCATAACTGAAACCGAAAATATTTTGCATTCCTGTTTACTTCTTTCTAGTACCACACAGTTTGTTATCTTTATTAGATAGTTGCCATGGGTTACTGAAACAAAAATTAATTACAGTAATCATTTCCTGCTATCAGTTACATCGTCCTGTCTTAACAATCCAGTTTTCTACTGCACTATCGTGATTATACTTGTTATTAAGTATTCTTATTTTAGTCTTCAATTGACGTCATATTTTGACGTCACGTACGCCTTTGCAATGAATAGTTTATTTCAGAAACATTTGACATTTTCTTCGATTTTCTTTTCTTACGTAATCAGAATTTTATATCGTAAATACATACTTTTGTTCATAATCCATTCAACTATCATTACGTTTTATAGGTAATTTTGTACAGTGAATATTGCGTTTAGTGCAGAAACCCAAAAAGTTACGTTAGATAGCATATTGTAGGAAATATAGCGTGAATACAAAATCGAATCGTCTGTTGCCGGGTTTTTTAAATAAACATTTTTTGGAATTTGTTTTAGTTACAGAGTCGGAATCTCGTATGAAAACACATATTTTTGTGCACAATCCAATAACATTTCATTCCGTCATTTACCAAGTTAACTTTAAAAATGTACGTTTTTACGACAAATAAAACTTTTATTACAAAAATCCCCTAATTATAATTTTTACATGTTTTATTTAACTCACACTGTCTGGTGTGATGTGTCCTCAAATCTTGTAACTCAATTTAAACCCACTTCCAAATGTCATATCAGCTTGAAACTTGGCATAAATATGTCATCCCGGTGACCATACAATAATTAGTCATAAAATTGTTAATTACTAATTAATTCTAATTAATACTGAATTTCTTTAAAATCGAAAAATTTGGCCAAGGCAAGATTTGAACCCATGATCTAAGAAAACGACATCAAATGAATGCGTGAAAAGTTAAGTTCAATAATCTGGTTTTGCTTCAACAGAAAAGCATTCCGACGCCATTTTGAATATTTTTAAACAAAATAACAGATTTTCTGTGCACTATTTTTAATAAAAAAAGTAAGGAAAAAATATTATAATTTAATTACAGGAAACATCCACTTTGAGAAGAAGTTAAATAATATTCAAAAACAAATTTAAGCCAAAATCCATATTAATATCGAAGATGGAATGTTTTTCTTTGTTTCACGAAAATTATAAAAATTACACTTGGCGCGTTTCTGAAATAAACGATTCAATTGCCTGCCAAAAACCCATATTCATTATTTTAATACGACTTCATTTCTTAAATATAATTTTCACAGATTAGAGGTACTATTTCATATCGACGTCAACCATCTGAGGGCTAGTAAGGTACTAATCCATCCGTGGTTTCGCCAGTTTTCCCGAGAAATACACATACTTTTTTAATTCATAAAAATACTCTAGGTAAAAATATTTTTTGTATTTAAATCAATTAAGGTAGATTTGAAAACCATATCTAATTAAAATCCTAAAAATTTACGTAAAATGTATTTAAAATTGCTCTGGGGCAGAACAGCGATCATCTGCGGAAACTTACACGTCACGTAACGTGTAGATATCTCAGAACCCCATTATAACTCCAGAGGGGCTCGGCCATCGTGTAGTGGAAGATTACCGGCGTCGACCAGGTCGGCTACTAATCTACGAGTTCTACAATTTTATTTAACTAATGGACATTTTAAATGGTTTGTGCGTAAATTGTATGGAGTGGAAAGTGACGTTTTTTCGAATATTTCAATATTGTCATTCTATAGTCCAATTGCGGCACATGAAACGGACACAAACAGGATGAAGAAGAAGTTCAAGACAAACAAACCAATGCCAAAAAGTTTGAAAGTGTGATAAATGCGAAGAGAACTAGAGCTTACCGAAGAAGCGAGAAGGACCAGCCCGAACTACTGAACTCTAAATTTAATTTCTAGAAGCATCAAAACTTGTTTCTTCTATGGGCGTGTTGAAGCCAATGTGGAGGCAAACCCAAAAATATATTTCAGTGATTTAGTGAAGTTTTTTAATATTATAGCATTGTAGAAATATTAAATGTATAAAAATGTTATATTTTCTTCTGATAGAATTAATTTTTATATTGCCGAACAAATAGTTTTTGCTCTTGCTTTTTAACCCCTTTGACTTGTAAATGACTTTTTCTGTTTTAATAGTAGATTGCATTTAAAACAGGTTTCAAAAGAAAACTCTTTCAAAAGCAATACATGTCGGCTTATTTTAACATGAAAAATATACTAAATATTGCGGTAGTGGTGAAAGTGAAATACAGTTGTTGCTTCTTCAATTGGCTTTGAGACAACAAAATGTCTTGCCCAATCCAGAAGTTACAGTTAGAGATCAGTCGGCCGAACACGTGCGCGTACTAAGTAGTCATGAATGGAAGCTTACGGTACAGTGAGGACTTTGCATACCCGACTTTTTAAAAAGATCTGTAAATATGAATTAAGCACTATCAATAAAAGCAAAGTTAAAAAATATATTTGCTCATCTCTCAAATGAGCATGCCAATACAGCCAAATGTGATACAGCCAAACAATTATCACCGACCGACAATTAGTGGCAACCCTATATCTTTATTAAAACTTTTTGAATTGTTCGAAAAATCGTTAAATGTGTAAAAACACGAATAATGACTTCACAATCCGACAACTTTGCATCGATGATTTCATTTATTAAAAACAATTAATTATATTAACTTTAAATGGCGATTGTTTCTAAGGGTTAACATTTTAAGAAATGTTATCTCATTTTGTAATTTTCGACTAATTCTAAAAGCATAAAAAGTCCCTAGAAGAAGTCATTTTTAAGCAAAACAAGATTTGCCTTCATAATTAATCATTATAAACGTTCTCTCGACAATAGTATCTTCAGTGTAAGTATCATCGTTTGTTATTACAATGAAAGCAACAAAGAGATATTTGGTTAATTCGCACACCTTACAGAACAATAGCTTTATACAGCTTGAACAATAGAATTCTGGATATTTCCTCTTTCCCTCGTTAAAGATTCTGCTTAAAGGCTTCTACAATTGGAACTTTTTTTTTCCCCGCTTCCATTCGATTTATTGAATTTCGAAAATGGCGTCAAACTCTGCTCCTTTTGAAAGAGGAAGCCCTAATTCATATTAATGTGTCACAGATGCCGCGTCATTTGTTATATAAAGAAACTGTCATCCGTTTCTGAAGGAAATGGGGTTTCTTCAAAATGGCGACATGGGGGGGGGGATGGTGAAGGATCCTTTTTTGTTCCAATACAAAGGATTGGATTGCTCGAAAAATTGAAGAGTGTGAGATGAAGAGTTATATTTTGTCAATAGAATCTTTATGAAAAATAAAGTAGATACAGTAGTTGATACTGTGATCGACGTTTATCGCCGAAATCGTCGATTTTGACAATTTTAAATTTGTTGTACTCTATTGAGACAACCTATCCCGAGTTTTCTTTCATATTATAATTATTTACAATTTTTATTTCTCAAAGTTTAGTTCGTTTTATTTATTTGTTTTACTTTTGGGAAAACTTTTATTTACAATACGCTTCATTTTAATGGCCAAATTCAGTTTAAAAAATCAATTGTTTTTAAACAAACTCTTTTTATAAAATAGAAAATTTATTCAAGAAGTTCAGAGTACATGATACCATTCTCCTATTTTTTTAATAAAAAACATAATCGGCATTTTTTTTAAAAAAACTTTTTTTAAGTACATCGGTCTCCTTTCTAAATAGTCCCTATTAAATGAGTTCTACAGATTTTAACAGTAAAAAACTTCGATTCAATTTTCTAAGTTCAAAATAATTGCGGTAATAGAAATTAAAAAAATTAATTTCAAAACTATCCGGTATATTAGAGCGGATAACAAAAACTTATGGAATAGTCCACTATAATCAGCTAGTGAATTAGATTGAAATGATCACAAATAGATGGCGCCATAAATATTTGCCATTGCAAAGTATTTAGTAGAGGCGTTAATCATATAGATGGCGCCAGAGGTCTAAGTCTATATTACCCATTGAGTTACCTCAAAAAATTCATTTTTTAATTACCAATTATAAATATATAAAAGAAGAAAATTCATATATAGTATAGCTGCACATAGCCTTTCCTGCATAAGACATTAAATAAAATTTTATTAAACCATAAAATCAACAATATCCATTTAATTTTATGCATTTTTTAAAAAATTTATAGATAACCTATATAACAAAATTAAAAATTAACCTCAAAACACAATGTATAAAATATATATATTGACTGTAAAATTCCTTAAAAAATCATTACATAAAAAATTAATTTTTTTATCTCTTTATTATTTAAATTATTTTCTTCGGGCTTGAGCAGTCATGGCTTGGGATAAAATTAAATTAATTTTCAATTGTAAACTTAAAATGCACAAACGTGAAATTTAAAAAGTTGATATTTATAAAATAAAATAAGTACAGTAAAAATCTATGCGATTCATTAAATTACCTTAAATTCACTGACAAAGATCGGTTAATTGAATATAATCGTTTATTGTCTTTGTACAACACTAGCGACTAGTTTTCTGTTGTTCGCTGAAGAGAAAACGGCATTACAAGTTACATTTATACCATACCAGTCACGTAAACAATTGACAGTCCTGAAGTAATAGTACAATATCCGATTGCACATATATTAGAGATGTGTCTTCTGTTTTTCACCGAACAGGGATAGGCCGTCCTGTGGTGCAAGTACAGTGTCCGACTGTATTTGTACCACACTAGAGACATGTCGTCTGAGCTCCGATTAACAAGGACCGAGCATCCTGTGGTGCAAGTGCAGTGTCCGATTGCACTTGTACCACACTATGGGAGTTTTCTTCTGTTCTTCGCCAAATAGGTATCGGCATTTGTGTGGTGCAAGTGCAGTGTCCGATTGCACTTGTACCACACTATGGGAGTTTTCTTCTGTTCTTCGCCAAATAGGTATCGGCATTTGTGTGGTGCAAGTGCAGTGTCCGATTGCACTTGTACCACACTATGGTAGTGTCTTCTGTTCTTCGCCGAATAGGTATCGGCCTTCGTGTGGTGCAAGTGCAGTGTCCGATTGCACTTGTACTACACTATGGGAGTTTTCTTCTGTTCTTCGCCGAATAGGTATCGGCATTTGTGTGGTGCAAGTGCAGTGTCCGATTGCACTTGTACCACACTATGGTAGTGTCTTCTGTTCTTCGCCGATTAATTATCGGCCTTCGTGCGGTGCAAGTGCAGTGTCCGATTGCACTTGTACCACACTATGGGAGTTTTCTTCTGTTCTTCGCCGAATAGGTATCGGCATTTGTGTGGTGCAAGTGCAGTGTCCGATTGCACTTGTACCACACTATGGTAGTGTCTTCTGTTCTTCGCCGATTAATTATCGGCCTTCGTGCGGTGCAAGTGCAGTCTCTGATTGCACTTGTACCACACTATGGGAGTTTTCTTCTGTTCTTCGCCGAATAGGTATCGGCATTTGTGTGGTGCAAGTGCAGTGTCCGATTGCACGTGTACCACACTAGTGACGCGTCTTCCGCTCTCCGCAGAACTAGAGTCGGCCGTCCCGTAGTAAAAGTACCACTTGTAAAAGCGCTTGTGAAGTATGTTTTGCTCTCAGATGAACAGGGACCCAGCATCCTGTGGTGCAAGTACAGTGCGCGTTTGCACTTGTACCACACTAGTGACGCGTCTTCTGCTCTCTCCAGAACAAGAGTCGGCCATCCCATAATGAAAGTACCACTTGTACCATATTTGTGACTTGTCTTCTGTTTTCCAAAGAAGAGGGATCGTACGTCGTACAGTTCACGTACAATGTTCGATTGTACTTGTACCACAGTAGTACGTACCTTTTGAGGGTTTTTTAATTTTTGCATGACGATTTGCAATTTTTGCATTCTGTTTCTTATAAGAAACTATAAAAATGACAAAATCGATTTGTTTATTTTGTTAATTATTGAAAAACACTGCCAAAAATTGAGCTTTTTGCTACTATACGGATTCTATCGAGAATTAAAGATATTAAAACACTATCTTAGGAAAATGGTTTAGAATTGTTTTAATGTTACAATAATTTTGTGTCATATTGTTAACATGCAAGTAAATGTAAACTCCATATGATTACCGTATATCGAACTTTTAGATCAAGACTTTCAAAATGTGAGTACTTTGCGTATGAACGTTCATCTTATTTATTTTTATTTATTATTTAAAAGGTGTTTTAGGTAAAGGACATTTTTTTTAAAGTACGAAAATGTTTAATTATTAGTGTATTAACAACCATATAATATAAGGATACTTTTAATAATTTTTTAACTTCTAATTTATGAAAAACAAAGATATTTTATGTTATAAAAAATATCTTAACAAAAAGTAAAAGAATTTTAATCTAAAAAAGGTTTTTTTAAAGTCTTTTTTAAGAACGACATGGAAACTGGTTCATGCGATTACCCATGGAAGAAGAGAAAATGTATATATTTTCTGTCATTTGTCGTTATTTATCCCCCGTGCGAAGAACGGGTACTTTTGCCAGTATACTAATATCGGAAAGCATAATTATTATCATCATAGTAAGATTATCACATGTAGAATTGAATGGGTTATTAAAAAATACTCAACAAATCACAATTTAATGTAAATTACCATCTTAAACATGCAATATCCGTTCTACGTTTAATTGACAGTAATATCCTTTTACAAATCATTTTAAAAAAAATTATTTTTAATATTCTGAAAGGATATCGATATTAACATAAATAACTTCATTAAATTTATATTATTGATAATGTTGAGGCATATTACAATTTACAATGCACAAATCGCATATAATATATATATTGTCCCATAAGATATTATCTCGTTTTAAGAAGTATTTATAATTGACATGCATTATGAATAAAGGTAATCGGAATGGAAATAAATTTACCTTTCTCCGCTGGCTATAGAGACTTTATTTTTGAATCAACAGTAGTGAAATATCACGAACCTTGCATATCCATTTATGATTTAAATTCCTATTATTAGATATGACAAGCATTTTTAATCTCAAATCCCAAAAATATTATACAGCATTCAATCTCAATTTCTAGCTGAAAATGATAACAATAGTTATAAGAAAAAAATTAAAGAATGATGTGACAATAATGAATAATGAAATAATAATGCATATCACAAAGTAAAGCGCAACTGAGTTGAATTATTACAATTCTTTAAAAATAAAAGTACTAACAACATCATTGTTAGAATTTTTTTTAATTTTAAATGTTTCAGTAATGAAATTCCTCTAGATGTGTTATAATCGTTGTTATCAAATATGCTCTAATGCTTCAAAACTTAATAATACATATTCGGTTTCCAAAACAATTAAAATAGGATATTTTTTGCTTCTCATTATTTCAATCAGAAACCCAACAATTTCATAAACAGATAATAAATAGAAGCATTTATTGTTATATTTATTTTCTATTAAATCTATAATAATAAAAGTGTGTGTCTGTGGTATGAAAAACATCATCTTCCACTCCTCGGACATTTCATATGGGGGTGGGGGGGGGGGGGGACTTAAATTTTCAGAATAAAAACACGAACATAAGTTTTGGAAATTTATCAATTTACAAAGGAGGTGTTTAACCGGTAGTACATGTCATTGCCCTTGTTTAAAATCAATGCTGCATTATTACTTTCACTAAAATTCAACCGCCCGTACCTTCCACTATGGCATGGAAATCTACTTTTATCATTTAAAACGTCATCGGTTTGACAAAGGGTTAATTTAAATTCCTTTAATTACTGGAAAGTGCTTTTGTCCATTTGCATTTTGGTTAAATGTTGCTTTCTATAATTTTCTCTCCTGCTCCTTTAACAGTACAAATATCCGTATTCTATAGTCTGAGAATTATCGTTGAAATAAGGTTATGACCATTTTCCGTAAACTGAAAATTTAATGAAAACATACTCTACAACTTTTTAGTTAAAACAAACAAAAAATATTGTAAGATTTTTTTTTGCAATATAAAAACCGTGAACATTGGCTATTTTTTTAACAGGTCATAACATAAAAGTGAATACCTAAAGAATGAAACGTTTGAAAAGATCCCTTTCATTATTACCTAAGTGGATACCTAAAGAATGGGACGTTTGAAAAGATCCCTTTCAATATTACCTAAGTGGATACCTAAAGAATGAGACGTTTGAAAAGATCCCTTTCATTATTACCTAAGCGGATACCTAAAGAAAGAGACGTTTGAAAAGATCCCTTTCATTTTTACCTAAGCAGATACCTAAAGAATGAGACATTTGAAAAGATCCCTTTCATTGTTACCTAGTGTATTATTATTACTTAACCGAATACTTAAAGAATGACTTTTTTAATTTTGAAAGATCCCTTTCATTATTACCTAAACGAATACCTACAGAATGAAACGTTTGAGAAAATGTCTTTCATTATTGTCTAAGTATAGTTTCATCTAATAGAATAAACAAAACTGCACACTTATATATAGATTTAGGAATTATACGATGTAAAAAAGTTTTAGTCACTTATGGTACCTTTTGTCGAATAGTTAACGCATGGAAGTTATTATAAAAATTAATATCCTAATTGTATTTTGTCAAGTCTTAGATCTGTTTATCTGAATAAAAGTATTTGTAATAATTGAAACATGATTGGAGAAATCAATGGCATATGCCCAAACCCTCTCTTTTTAAAGTGAAAGTACTTTACTGAAAAATAAAAAGCTAGAGAAGTTTATGATACGGGCTGCTTAGATTAAATTTTTCGCTACGCTGATTTCTTCGTTAATTAAATTTCACTAAAATTTATGTACTACAGTATGACTACTTGCTTTACTTTTGTTTTGCGTTATTATCGTTGTAAATTTGATCTCTTAAATGTAATTCACTTATTTTTTTTTTCTGAAAAATAATTTTCTGGTTGATTGAAGAAACTAACATGCCAATTTTACACATCATTTCCCGAAGCTGTTTAAATTATTGAAAGACAACGTGTCTTACAAATTATTTATATTGATTAAGAAAACAAAAATGATTATTCCTACTATCCAATTGTAAAATTACTTTCAAAAGGAATTTAAATAACTAATTTATGTATACTTATTTAGTTCATATCTATTTTAAACAAATTTATTGCAAGGTCCATTGAAATAACAGTAACGGTAAAATAAGAATAAGTTATCATTAAAATACAGTTAAGTTTGTGCAATCCATATTACTTATTCATTAATAAATTTAAATTAATCTTTTAAATGGATCATTTTTATAATGTTAATGATAAAAAATTGATAGACACCTCAAAACTAACTATAATCAGTATTTTATTCTCACTTTGTAAATTGTTCTAACACGCCATTAAGGACATTTTCAAAAACTGTAATTTCAGTAACAAAATTTTTAAATATCAATGCATGCATTCCCATAATAAAATCCCTTTCTATAAAATTGGCATACAAACTTGAGTATTTCCTTGCAAATTACTGCGTTGCTGAACTTTTTATCATTTTAAACCCTTCGAAACACTATAGATTTTGCTCAAATACTCATCTCTTTTCGATTTTTCCTGCATAACACCTTTAGTTTGCTTAAGTAAACCTGAATAATCCCGAATTGTTTTAAAGTTTTTGCTGATATATGTAACTGGGTTAGAGCACGTATGCATTAAACACAAACACAATACATTTTTGTACTAAAGCATAAATGAATTTGCTTTAGTGCAAATATATGTTTAAATGAACGTGTTTAATTCATATTTGCTCTGCGGGTTTTTTATATATATATAATTTTTGTATGTTTATATTATTTGAAGAAGTTAAATAAATATCAAGACTCACAAATTTTGAAATTCTTAAACTCTTAAATAAATAAAATTAAAAATATGGCTCTATCTGCTGCTTAGAAAATATATTTAAAAAATTCCATATTCAATAATCTATATTATTCAATGAGTCACTAACACAGGGTTTTAAAATAATTTATACTCAAAGTAATAAATAAAGTTAACTGCTTTTTTAATTTGCTATCATCCTATAAAAATGCAGTAACATAAAATATATGTTAGTCGCAAAGCTATTTGGAACTATTAGTCGCAAAGCTATTTGGAACTATTAGTCGCAAAGCTATTTGGAATTATTAAATTGCCTATTTGAAACATTTTTATGTCATTTTAAATACAATAGTTAAATATCAGCACACATAAAATTTAAAGAATTCGTTTCCTTAAATATGTTTATAGAAAATTAGACTTTTATTTGTCGATTCAAAAATATCTATTTAAAGGCTATTCCACATTTAATTATCTGCATAACTCGACGAATCACCAGCATCGAGGTCCTATATGCCTTACATTCACAAGACTAATTAAAGTTAACTGTCGTATAGTTTTCCAAGCTTCCATCGCCACAAATAATTCAGTAAACAAACAATTTAAATCGGGAAGTAAACATTCAAACCAAGAACCTTATCGAAATTCCAAAGACAGTAAACCTCAGGCCATTTCCCTAGATTCGGAATCGAAACCACTTTTATTGGCCAACCTTATATTACGAAAATTGTCACATAGCTCCGATTCGCTATTTGCCTTCTAAAAGCATTCCTATTGGCTGCAAAGAGAATGAAGTAATAGGATTGGGACTGTAATAGGATTTATCCTCAATGACTGTAAGAAGAAGAGCTCTACACTGATGCAGATAAAAAAATCAAGAGCGGGAAACTAAGAAGAGCTTTTGGCCATTCAAAAGAAGTGAGATTGTGATTCCCCAAAGAACGAGGTTTGTTATTTCGTGCACTGTAGTTTTTATGAAACCCAACAGAATTTCGGAATGCGGATTGGATAGAGAAAAAATGGATATCACTGGTATCTATGGTACTATGTGGAAGTAATAAAATACCCAATATCCATTTCGGAAACTATAAAAGCACTTGTGCGGTTCTCGTATTTGGAAAAGTTTATGTTGTGTGTCGCTTTCAAGTCGGGTTTATGTTCGATTTTTTAACGTTTCCCTTGGATATGGTCTAAACCATCTGATTTAGTAAAAATAATTTCTAAAATGCACAATAAATATTGGTTTATGACCATCTAATTAAACCAGTATATTAAAACATTGCTTAAAGAAATAACCATTTGGTGAGCAACAAAAAGAAAAATTCTATTGGTCTCCATGTGCAGCGACTTAATAGAAAAAGAAACTTGGCTCAATTTTAATAACGGAGCAAAAACCTTTTACATCACTTAAACGTATTGTTGGTTTTTTTTTTATTGTTCCATTAATTGGTTGGATGAATTAATGTCACATTAGAGCCACACAACGGACGACTGTTAAAAATCTATCCTGAAGGAAAGACCCAGGGACACTGCCTCGTAGTTTTAAACCATGGTCAGATGACAATAAAACACCTTTCTGGCACCCCCACGTACCTGATTATACATGAGAATATTTGGGCCAACACATATTTAACATGCATTATTCCCCTCCCTCTGCATGCATGTTTTTAGATAACGAGGAACGAAAATGGCAATTAAGAGTTCGCACCAAATTCAAACCATTTGGTCGTAGTCTAGTAATCTAAAGCTTGGGCCACCGTGGGTCCTTCGTTAATTTGACTTACATTCATTTTGTAGTGGTTTTGTTCATTACCTATACTGTTGCATAGGTTGAAAATATCATTTAAATGTGAAATAATATAATTTATTACCATATAAATTATATATATATATTTCTCATTTGTTGTAAAATTATTATTATTTTATAGTAATTCTAATTGTTTTTATTATTTTGAAGTTGTTTATACATCTAACTATAATATCACTTCTTTTGAGTGATTTACTTGAGTTTTTCTGCTCAAATAGTGGAATATAAATTGTATAATTTGAGTAACATTGTCATTATCTAATAATTTCCTATACGTCTGTGAAAAGTATATAATATAAATCTGAAAAGCATGTGAAGAGTAAACGCTACAACTAAATAAGTAATTCATCATGCAAGAAAATATCTCTACATTTGATTCGAAATATATATTAATCGCACACAGAATAATCCTAACCATAACTCTTCGTTTGTTTTAGGTTTTAAGGGAAGTGAGAACATCATAGATAGTATCGAAATAAACGTTTTGTGCATCCGCGATAATAGTTATTTTCGAAACAAATTTATATATCTAGTTATATTATCTTGCTTTGCTATGCACACAAGCCGTCGAAGATAAAAAATTATCTCAGCAATGTGGAACTTATCTATCAAGTGATAAGAAAGCGGACGTTTAGTGAGTTTTTCTTTAGCCCTTTTTGAAAAGCAATCGGTCGACACGTGCGGGTGAGTTTCATTGGCAATCAAACATGGATTGCTATGACGAAAAATTCACACTCACTTGGAATATTGAGAATTTGGTAATAAAAAGGCCATTTCAACAGAAAGTCAGCACATCTTTCCATGTGCATATGTTAGATGAGACCGAATGGGAGTTGCAGCTGACAGGAGACCGCTTCAACCAGTTACAAGTTCGCCTTCATCGAGTAGATCATGTCGACGGACCGGAGACAATCCAGATAGACTTTGGAATTTATTTCTATTTTAAAATTGGATCTCTCAATTTTGAAGTGCATAAAAAAGAAGTCAGGTTCGCAAAAGGAAAGTGTTTTCAGTGTCCTACATTCTTGTATCAAAACGACTTTATCAACGAAACAATTACTCTGAAATGCGTACTGTGGAAGAGCTACGTAAGTAGTGATGATGGTAACAGTAAACTTGAAAGTTGTAACCCTCCTTGTGTTTTAACAGATGTGGATATCGACAAATTGTATAAAGACAGTTTAAAAGAATTTGACGGTAAAATGGAGCTCTACAATGTATATCCAAATAGATGTTCAGCCGTTACAAGATTCAAGATCGAAAAGCGGTCCATAATCTACCATTTGGAACAATTTAGTTTGCAGAAGGATTGTATTTCTTCCATACCCTTTATATCCGTCTCGCGTTTACCATCGTTACTGATGACGTTGCACTTAAAGAAAGATTCAGACAAAGTAGAAGTGTGCGTCCGCATCGTTGAACCGAACCTTGGGGACATTTTCTTTGCATGGTGCAGAATCTGGGCAATAAGCAAAACGCAAAATTCCCTTTGCATCATGGAAGACACGAACGTGTTCGAACACAAAGAAGACACCGTTTGGAAAACTGAATCTTTTTCTAAAACTTGTCTGTTGGAAAATGGAAGTGTGTATCTACAAGACGACACTCTTTCTCTTCAAATCGAACTGAATGTGTACGATGGAGATTTTGCATCAGAAATTAGAGAAATAGGTTTTTCAGAACCACCCAAAAACTACAATACTTCAAAGACCCTGTCAGACGAACTGTTCCAATTTTTCGTAAATCAAACCCTTTGCGACATCACACTCCAAGCAAAGGATGAGGAAATCCAGGCCCACAAAATCGTCGTTTGCGCCAAGTCGCCAGTCTTCAGGGCCATGTTCGAGAACGAGATGGCAGAAAAAAGATCCCAAGTCGTTCAAATACCAGATGTGGATATCCAGACTCTGAAGAGAATGTTGACTTTTATGTATTCCGAAAAGTTTGAAAGTATCCTGAACGAGTACGATGCCATGAAGCTGCACTATGCCGCTAATAAGTACCAGTACGAGAAACTGAAGAAGAAATGTTCGGATTTCTTGAAATCGAATCTCCTAAATGCCAATGTTTGTGAAGTTTTGGAGCTGGCAGACAGGCATCAAGACAACGGATTGAAATTGGCTGCTCAAGAATACATGAAATCAAAATGTAATGAAATATTGCTCTCGGAAGAGTGGAAATATTTAATCAGTAATAATATTCATCTGGCAAGTGATACGCTGGTGTACATAAGCACCAACAATCCTAAATTTTGAAGTCCTCAATTAGTAAATATTTATATTTTATGTTGATTGTTTTATACTATGCTCCTTATATAACTGAATTCATTAATTGTTTTTGTTGTGTTTTTCTAATCAAATCAGTATTTTATTCTTAATAATTACATTCCTCTTCTTATCAATTTATTATCAGCAAATAATGTATACATTGTTAACATGCGAATTTTAAATAGTTTTATTACATTGTTTTTATTGCACAATTTTCTTTCATAACGTAAAAGTAATAAGTTTTGTTTTTATATTTAAAATAGTACTTTTTCAGAAACTTATGTGAATATAAATTTTTTTAAATGTATATTTTACTTTAATATACCATTTTACGTTAAATATTATAAACTTTCTTAAATATTAAAAACGTTAATTTTTGTTGTTGATTGGTTATATATGGTGTGGAAATTATGACTCCTAACCACTGCATACAATATTTTGACTGTGTATTATAATAACTTCAATTATAACAATGCACTTGTAATCTTAATAATTCGGTTAAAACCGTATTAAGACGCCGATGTTAATTCATGCACATATGTTTTTAATATAGAATTAAATGAACTAATTTTACTAAAACACTGTGGTAAAACTATATGTGGGAATATTAACATAACGAAATGATACCGTAAATTAATTCTAACAAAATGTATGTCGCCAATAGACCAATGTGCAGCTCTACTGCGTTGTTAATTAAACAAACCAAACCAAACAATTTATTATTCTGAATTAAATTACTAGTTACCAGCAAAACACCGAAATTGCAAAATTTTGCAATTGTCTGTAAAATTATAATTTAATACATGGAATGAAAAAAATTATTTTAACTGTATTTATTGAAAATAATATATTTAAATGTATTTATTAAAATTGTATTTATTTAAAATAATAATATTGAAAATAATAATATTGAAAATAATAACATTGAAAGTAATAATATATTGAAAATAATAATATATTGAAAATAATAACATTGAAAATAATAATATTGAAAATAATAATATTGAAAATAATAATATTGAAAATAATAATATTGAAAATAATAATATTGAACATACTAATATTGAACATAATAATATTGAACATAATAATATTGAAAATAATAATATTGAACATAATAATATTGAACATAATAATATTGAACATAATAATATTGAACATAATAATATAGAAAATAATAATATTTTAAATAATAATATATTGAAAATAATAATGCATTGAATTTATTTTTAAATATTAAAAATATTGTGAGTTTTTATAAATTTAAAAATAGCCTAATACTAGAACAACTGGTGACTCCATGAGGGAAAATTCTTGACCGACCATCTGCATATTAGGTTGATTGTCTTTTCATAATAACTGTTTGAAATACACAAAAAATATTTTAAAATTTATGGTGTGTATATACACTTTAAAATATATGCATTTGGACAAAACTAGAGAGTTACGTGATTTAATTTAATTTAATTTTTTTATGTTCTTTAAAGGTAAAATGTACAAAGACTACCATTACCCAAAACTCAAAATATTTTGAATAATTTCACTGACTTATACGACTTCGCAGTAATTTAGCGAAATGCAACTCCAACCAGAAAAATGTATGGAAATCTATTTGCATTTCCGTGTTATCATTTACTGAAATAGTGTTAGGAACCAAACCGAACTACAAAGGTTGAGCAGGATATGCTAAGTTTATTCGTATTTCCCAAAAGAGTTCGAAAAGTTTTGCATTGGTTTTGAGTGCGAATTAGAAATTCACGCCATATTTTTACAAAAGCCGAACTCCATTTCGAAGTCTTGTGAGAAAGAGGGAGTTTGATTTAATAACTGAATCTTGCAGTAAATTTTGAACTCGTTATAAGATTTGTTGTCGGAAATTTAAATTTCAAATTGTTCTGTATATTTCCTGTAGAGCGCATCACAACTCTTAGCTTTCAGTTTTCTACGTAATAGACCTCCGAACGAATCTAAAGATATGGATATCAAACTTAATTTTGAATATATATGTTCGTCCTCTAATTCTATGTAAAGCCGATGGATTTATTTATAGAATTAAATATTTGATGAAATGTATATTGAAAATGAATTACGAATTATGCTTAATAATATTTATATGAAAATGCAAATATATAATCCGCTTAACTACAATTTCTATGAGAATTATTTTATATTTAAAGAGGTTTATGTAATCACATGCAACATAATATTCTATTCATTTTGTAGTCAATATAATAGCACACTATGAAAAATGCATGCCTATTTTTTAAGAAACTTCCGCCATTTTTTACTCGATCCCTGCTAAATATTTCATCTAAGGACATTTATTTCGTCGGGTTTTTTTTCACGAAATTTATTTCGTCAAAAATGATGATCAAGTAAAAACCGACGGACGACTCGACTCAAACCAGATATGTCTTGGCCCGAAGTCGCGCGCTCTATCGACCGAACCAGAATAGCTTTTATTAATTGTGATAATCTTATATATAAATCTGAAAATCCTCAAAATATATCCGGATTTCTGTTTGTTTGTTTGTTAGTTTGTCAGTGCAAGACGGGATCCGTAACTACAAATCGTAGATTTTTGAAATTTACAGAATACTTAGTTAAAAATAATAAGAATTTTAACGTGACTATTTTCAAGTCTCTACGATGTTCCATTCGAATGTTATAACATTTTTAATGTATCTCAGCGAAATTTTACGAAGTGGCAACAGTAATATCATTTAAAATCAATGGATAAAATTGAAAATCTAATATAAAAATTATAAATCGATTAGAATGACGGTCTTTGCACGAAAGACTCCATAACTACAAAACATAGCTTTAAGAAATTTACAGAATACTTTACTTGAAAAATTAGACATTTTTCGCGATATTTTTTAAGTTTGTAAGATGTTCCATTCGTATATTATAACTATACTTACAGAAGCCGAAGAATAGAATAATCAAAAAATAAAACTCTTTACAGAATTTATTTTTTAAATATAAAATGGATGGTATTTCAAATATTTTGCTTTAGATAAATAAAAGTTATATACAAATGAGCAACATACCACCCCAAAAGTTTAAGTATTATTTTCGATATATTAATAAACTGAAGTAAAAACTTTGTAACAAAATCCTGAAATGTTACCCAAGCACAAAATTACTTATACTCCTTCAAATCCATTGCATACTCAAAACTTGGCTATTCTAGTCTAATCTAGAAAACGATATTTTTATCCATTTTTTTTATTATATTTCGCAGTTTTTACGGGTCAGAAGTGGCGAATTCTCAAGAGTTCGAAATGCAATGATTTCACGTATTTCAGGCAATGCTCCAAATGCATTTCCGTTGTCTCTGTGTGCTAAAAATAAAACTGTTAGCCACTATCTGAAGTAGTTTTTTTTTCTTCAATTTAATGTGTTTTGTTGTAAATTAGATTTAACGAATGAATGACTGCTGGATTGATTTGATTTTATCGTTGGGAAGTACTGCTTTCAAACTCGAACTATGGGTGTTTTTCTTCCTATCGTACATTTTCTAGTTTCTTTGAGCTGGGTTCTCTTAAGAACAGCCGAACCTGTTATATTGTATTTCAGTCAATGGTAGTTTTACAACTGTACACTAACACATGTTTATATTCTACAATTAACTTATTGACTTTTAACGTTGGGAAATACTACTTTCAAACTCGAACTATGGGTGTTTTTCTTCCTATCGTACACTTTCTCGTTTCTTTGAGCTGGATTCCTTTAACAATAGATAAACCTGTAACATTGTAATTTAGTGAATTGTGGTTTAACAACTGTACACTAATATATGTTTATATTCTACAAGATTTTATAGTAAGGTCTACTATTATAGAAATGAAGAATAGAATTCTTCGCGATTTAACAATTCTAAAACAGATGAAATTTGAAACTTAAAATTTTACAACCAAACTGAATTAATCAATCCAAACTAATTAACAATGGATTGTAGTAAAAATATAATTTCAGATACATATAAAATAAACATTTGCAAATAAATATTGCGCACCCATTAATATTAGGGACGAGCAAAGTCAATTTTATCAATGTTTAACTTGAAACAAAGATTACAATGTTTGAATATGTAAACATTGTAAGCTGTGGACTTCAGCATGTTGTTATTCATTATGTATATTTAAAGGAAAATATTTGATAAGAGTAACCCAAAACTTTATTGTTTATATATAATGTTTGCAAACGAATTTACTGCCAAACTACTGGTTATCATATGAACACAAAACTTAGTGAAGTTAGTCTGAATAGTTTCAGACTTGCCTAATTAATACAATGTCTGATGTATATTTATTTTTGTACCTATTTAAGTTTTCCTTGTAGGTTTTACACTCTAACAATTATTTTCTAACGTGAAAAGTATACTTCGACCATAATTTAAAATTACTAGGCAGTATTGTGTAGCTCTAGTGTGAAGTTAGTTTAAACAAACAACGTAAAATATATCCCAAAGCGGGCAACATACAATTTTTTTTAATTGTATTTTATAAATATTATATTTGTTTATTGCTAAGCACGGACATAAACTACATTTAATTAGGTAATCAATAATAAAGATTCATGAAACATATTTTAACATTTAAATACTAATTCAATTTTGCTTGTGAGTCTGCAATAATCAGTAACAAGTTTGAATATTTGTTGTCCACGAAAACCGGTATATTGATTAAAAATTAATATATTTTTTTAATTTGATATCAAAGGTATTGAGTATTAGAATCTCCTTTAAAATCTGTTCAGTGATGCTTACGCTATCAACAACAGAAACAACCCCGTGTGCTAATTTATTAAATAAGTCTTAAAAACATATTTCACCATTTATATACTAATTCAATTTTGCTTGTGAGTCTGCAATAATCAGTAACAAGTTTGAATATTTATTGTCCACGAAAACCGGTATATTGATTAAAAATTAATATATTTTTTTAATTTGATATCAAAAGTATTGAGTATTAGAATCTCCTTTAAAATCTGTTCAGTGATGCTTACGCTATCAACAACAGAAACAACCCCGTGTGCTAATTTATTAAATAAGTCTTAAAAACATATTTCACCATTTATATACTAATTCAATTTTGCTTGTGAGTCTGCAATAATCAGTAACAAGTTTGAATATTTATTGTCCACGAAAACCGGTATATTGATTAAAAATTAATATATTTTTTTAATTTGATATCAAAAGTATTGAGTATTAGAATCTCCTTTAAAATCTGTTCAGTGATGCTTACGCTATCAACAACAGAAACAACCCCGTGTGCTAATTTATTAAATAAGTCTTAAAAACATATTTCACCATTTATATACTAATTCAATTTTGCTTGTGAGTCTGCAATAATCAGTAACAAGTTTGAATATTTATTGTCCACGAAAACCGGTATATTGATTAAAAATTAATATATTTTTTTAATTTGATATCAAAAGTATTGAGTATTAGAATCTCCTTTAAAATCTGTTCAGTGATGCTTACGCTATCAACAACAGAAACAACCCCGTGTGCTAATTTATTAAATAAGTCTTAAAAACATATTTCACCATTTATATACTAATTCAATTTTGCTTGTGAGTCTGCAATAATCAGTAACAAGTTTGAATATTTATTGTCCACGAAAACCGGTATATTGATTAAAAATTAATATATTTTTTTAATTTGATATCAAAAGTATTGAGTATTAGAATCTCCTTTAAAATCTGTTCAGTGATGCTTACGCTATCAACAACAGAAACAACCCCGTGTGCTAATTTATTAAATAAGTCTTAAAAACATATTTCACCATTTATATACTAATTCAATTTTGCTTGTGAGTCTGCAATAATCAGTAACAAGTTTGAATATTTATTGTCCACGAAAACCGGTATATTGATTAAAAATTAATATATTTTTTTAATTTGATATCAAAAGTATTGAGTATTAGAATCTCCTTTAAAATCTGTTCAGTGATGCTTACGCTATCAACAACAGAAACAACCCCGTGTGCTAATTTATTAAATAAGTCTTAAAAACATATTTCACCATTTATATACTAATTCAATTTTGCTTGTGAGTCTGCAATAATCAGTAACAAGTTTGAATATTTATTGTCCACGAAAACCGGTATATTGATTAAAAATTAATATATTTTTTTAATTTGATATCAAAAGTATTGAGTATTAGAATCTCCTTTAAAATCTGTTCAGTGATGCTTACGCTATCAACAACAGAAACAACCCCGTGTGCTAATTTATTAAATAAGTCTTAAAAACATATTTCACCATTTATATACTAATTCAATTTTGCTTGTGAGTCTGCAATAATCAGTAACAAGTTTGAATATTTATTGTCCACGAAAACCGGTATATTGATTAAAAATTAATATATTTTTTTAATTTGATATCAAAAGTATTGAGTATTAGAATCTCCTTTAAAATCTGTTCAGTGATGCTTACGCTATCAACAACAGAAACAACCCCGTGTGCTAATTTATTAAATAAGTCTTAAAAACATATTTCACCATTTATATACTAATTCAATTTTGCTTGTGAGTCTGCAATAATCAGTAACAAGTTTGAATATTTATTGTCCACGAAAACCGGTATATTGATTAAAAATTAATATATTTTTTTAATTTGATATCAAAAGTATTGAGTATTAGAATCTCCTTTAAAATCTGTTCAGTGATGCTTACGCTATCAACAACAGAAACAACCCCGTGTGCTAATTTATTAAATAAGTCTTAAAAACATATTTCACCATTTATATACTAATTCAATTTTGCTTGTGAGTCTGCAATAATCAGTAACAAGTTTGAATATTTATTGTCCACGAAAACCGGTATATTGATTAAAAATTAATATATTTTTTTAATTTGATATCAAAGGTATTGAGTATTAGAATCTCCTTTAAAATCTGTTCAGTGATGCTTACGCTGTCAACAACAGAAACAACCGCGTGTGCTAATTTATTAAATAAGTCTTAAAAACATTTAGCCTCCAGTTTTCTTCTCAGAGCAAATATCCTCTATTCATTAAAAATTAAGGGATTCATGGTATTTTCTTGCGAAATGAGGTTTTCTATTATAACAGAGACGTTAATTTCTGACAGAAATCCTCGTGATATTCCCTTGAGTATAATATCTCTAAGCTGTCAAATTACCTTAATGAGTGTTAACCAGCTTTGTCTTAATTAAAATTGAAAGAATATCATGTACCTTTAACCGCATGTAGTCAGGCATAATGAGGACAGACGTTCATTAGCCTGTCAAGTTGGTAGTTAAACTGTAAAATGAATAGTGCTATTGAGTAAAACTGTATACTGTTAGTTGTCTCTTGTTAGAAGTGCTAAAATGTGTTTATTTATTCTCCAAAGAAACTAAATAGCTTCACCTCTTCACTTGCAATAATGAGACAGAGACTTCAGCTATCAGTTTCAGGCCAAACATAAAAATCGCAAGACAGACTCGCTTGTAAGTAATATTGTTGGTGATTTTTTAATCCAAGCATCATAAATTAAATTTTTAGGAATATTTTTACACATTTAAAGAATGTCCGTTCATCTATGGTTGTGGAAAAAGGCGAAGGGGGAGGGGGGAACATGTTTTCAGCTGCACTAACATTTTTGAGCACGGACCGCCACTGCACTACTTTTTTACTTTTCTTTGTCAAGTCCATCGCACAGGATCGAACCAGCAATCCTCTGTTTACCAGCTGAACGTCTTTATCCACTGGACTAGTGAGGGCCCATGAAATCATATGAGTAGCGCAGATGTAAAAGCAGCTATATACACTTCTAATTATTTCGAGAAAATCACAAAAATCTGTCCGACGGTACAGCCGGGTTCAATGTTGTGAGAGTTTTCCTTAAAATTTCCATAGCTAAATAACTGTTATTTTTTTGTCCTTCATTGAGAAGTAGAAATTTAAACTTAAGTGAGAAAGAATCATACTAAAATATAATTTTTCGCATTTTTGTATCTAACTACGTTTTCATCCGGGTTACTCATATAAGTTTGAAGGCCTCCGTGGCCGAGTGGATAAAGGCGTCAACTGGTAATCCGAAGGTTCCTGGATCGATCCCATTCGACGGACTTGACTAAGAAAAGTAAAAAAAGTAGTAATTTTGTGATCGTAGGGTTGTCAGCTTCACTACAAAATACTAGGAATGTCGTCCAGAACATTCCTATCCAGCGTGCACCGGACTGGTGCACGATAAATCTGATCGGTGTCCAAAGTCCCGAAGTCTATTGAAGGCGTTGGGTGCCAGTTGAGGTGTTTTCCTCGTCCTCGTCTTCTGACCATGGTTCAAAAATACGAGGCATTGTTCCCGGGTCTTTCCTTCGAAATAGGCCCGAACCGTCGCCAATAGCCCACTGTGCAACTCTAGTGCGACGTTAATTAACAAAACAAAACCATTTAAGTTCGATTTACTCAGAACTTCTACAATTCTCTAAAGAAAGAAAGAAGAAAAAAAATAAGCAGCATGCATGCAAAAACAAACGTAAAAAAATATTAAAAATGAGTTAAACATTAAATTTTATAAAAAAAAATCAATTTTTTATTATTATTATTATTATCTCCATTTGTTTCTGCAAAAACAAAAAATATTTCCAAAAATATCCATTTTATTATAACCCTGCAGAGATTGCGCTCCTCAATAAAAGGTGAATCGAATTGGAGGTAAAACGAATTGGAAAGATTCTTACTGGAAAATGACATCACTTACTATTAGGGACCGTCACATATTACGCATGAGACGCTTCCGAGAACTAACAAATGATCTATTCGACGAGAGGATTTCTCTCATAGGGAGAAAAGGGTGACCAGAGGTTTGAGAATTGGTTTATTTTCTTTAATGGTATTGTACCGGTCGGAAAAGTAAGAACAAAAATGTACCTCGAGTAAAAATATTTAGTAAAATTAGACAATAGCTTTTTACATGCAATATGTAAATATATTTATGTGTTAAGATGAGCGTTTCTTCTTACACTCTACTCGAATATGTGCTGGTCCTTGATAAGGTTTAATGAAAACCCCAAAAGCGGATCAAATAGTGATATATGACGTAATAAGTGAAGGCCCCTAACAAGAATACGCTATCCCAGTCCTTATTTTTCAAATTTCTTCCCATCTCCAGTTCTATTTACCTTGGTTTGTGCTTTTTAAGCAGAGCTTGACCGCTACAGTGTAAAAACTTGAAAATACCGTGGTCCATAGAAATGCATGCATCTCCCAAACGTTTTTGCGATTTTCCTCTATTCGCGAATTTATGACATATTTGTTTTTGCAATCACGCTTCTCAAATTAAATTAATTTTTTCTAGTTCAAATTCTTACTTTTCAAGAGATTGGATTTAACACCTGAAATTGAATATGATTATAGATAATTCAGTCACATAAAAAATACCCATTTATTTACTTTCAACGCTTGCTACTTATGTGAATTCAAATTCCGCTTTTTTTTTATCACGGCATTAGACAAATATAGAATAGATATTTTTTCAGTGAGCAAAAAAAAAAACACAAATTCATTCAATTATACGCAGATTTGAAACGTGTGTGTTTTCATTACATAAGCCAGCCTCATAAATTTCTTTTATTTTTTTATAATCTTCAAAACCATAAAGGAACAAATGAAATAAATTGCTTCTACTCTCATTTAAATTTACTTTTTAATTATGAACCAAAAAGGGCAAAACCCATCTGTGTATCTTTCGTCTCAACAATATTTTCAAAAAAAAAAAGCCACCAATTCTAAATGAAAAGAATCCGCATTACTCCAGGGACAAAAAAAAAACACCATTAATTGCTTTTCATCTGTCAGTTAACCGGAAAAGCTATTCGCAACTGTATTTGCGAATCTTTGTAATTAAATGAGCTTCGGTGGTTTTCATATGTCACTTTTTTTTTTACACTGAAAATACCGCTTTTGCGTCTTTTAGAACGAGTAGAATCGCTTCTTGTAATTAATCAGGGGTAAAAACTATGGCTTTCTTGGAATGCTTTTAGGGTTGCCTTTTTCTAAAAATGGTCGCAGCAAGAATAATAAATGCAGAAAATGTGTCGATAGTTTTTTTTTATGTGTCTCCAATGTTTTCTATTTTAAGAATTAAAAAAAAGTCTTAGGGGCGTTAATTCATTTAGTAGTTTTAACATCAAGGGTATAAATTTAATTTTATAAAAATTATTGCTCACTTAAAAAAAAACGTATTGGCTTTTCGTATGTGAATTTACTTTTATATAAAAAAAGTAATTAATTTTTTTTTATGTTATTTGAAAAGTTTTTGTAATGAAAACGAAACTGAGAATACTAAGTAATGCTGTTCATTTGCGAATTTTTTAATATTTTCCAAATATTTTCACATCAACATCGCTATTGTGGTTTTTAACAGCCTTGTAATAACTGCGCATGACTCGGTATTGGAGAACCCTCCGTGGCCGAGCGATTAAGGCGTTCAGCTACTAATCCGAGGATTGGTGGTTCGGACCCGTGCAATGGACTTGACAAAGGAAAGTAAAAAAGTAGTGATCTTGTGATCGGAAGGTTGCCAGCTTCGCTACAAAAATACTAGAAAAGTCGTCCAGAACATCCGCAAAAATTAATGGCGTGTATACGGGACTGGTGCACCATAAATCTTATCGGGGTCCCGACGTCTATTGAAGGCGGTGGGTGCCAGTTCAGAGGTTTCCTCGTCATCTGACCATGGTTCTAAAATAACGAGGTGCATGTATGAATGTGTGTGTGAATGTGCATGTGTTCCCGGGTCTTTCTTTCGAGATAGACCCCGAACCGTCGCCAATAGCCTACTTTGCAGCTCTTGTGCGATGTTATTTAACCAAACCAAACCAAACCTAGGTATTGAAGGAAACCCATTTCGGCCAATCAAAGACTAAACATGTATTGGGAGAAATTATGAAGCAGTATTCCCGGGTCTTTCTCTCATGGATAGATCCTGAAATTTCGAACAATAACACCATGTGTATCTCTAGTGCAACACAAATTCAACGTACCTGTATCCCATATTGTACAAAATTATTGAGTCTCGCAGCTATTAGAACGTTGATAATCGTAGTTAAACATTTAAAAAATACACTTTAAAAAAAAAAAGGTTCTTAAAATTAGTACCTGAACATACTCGTGTTTCTTTGAGTACAATTGCATCGTCAATGAGCGATTACGTACTCAAATTTAAGCAACTGTACTTTCTAAAACAATAAGCAGTGGGATTTAAAATCGCTAATTTCTGCTCCTGTTCAAGCCATCTTAACAAACTTAAAATAATTCTTCAGAAGATGGTTTTCCACATTATTTGATGTCAATTGCTTAAATGGAAACTGAGTTATTACGACTCAATTATCTTATTTCCCATTCTCTTGGCACACCTTTGTAAAATTTATTTTGTTTATAACTTCTTCACGTCGCCCTAGTAGTTCAACGGATAAGACACTGGACTGCGGTAGGATATGGGTTCGATTCCCAGTAAGTCTTGGTTGGGATTTTCGATATTTATTGAAAGTGATTTATGAAGACAGCGTATGTAGGCAAACTACTGCTCTTTTTATTCATTTTACTCATTGTACTAATTTTTGAGTACATGTCTTTATCAAAAATGAAATTTATGTATTCAGAGCTATAATAAGCATCGAATATAATCAAAATTGAGTACATTTTACTTATTTTTGAGTACCTATTTATAACAGTGTATACTTCCATATAATGCAAACGAAAACCGCATAACTTATATATAATATTAAAGTTAAAAATAATTATTATTATATACCATTCAATATCAATTAACAATTTTAAATTGAATCCCAACGTGTAATAATTTACTTACACGTTATCGACATTTCAAATATTTTCTTTTTATCCAAATAAATGTAACACCACGATTTTTAAGATAATCCAACAACTAACACACTGTAGAATGTCCCACAAAAATAATTATATGCCATTAAACGTTTTATTAATGAACCTAAAATATAAATAAAATATCCTAAATGGCGCAGCAATAATGACCAATTAAAAAGATTTATATTATTTCTTTAAATTAAATGCAGAAAATAAGTATTTACGTAAATCATTTTGGGGGAAAGTTTTATATTTCAAAGAAAGGAAAATGATAACAGTGGCGGAAAAAGGTTTGTTTATTCAATAGTATCTGTAATTATCTGCATAAATTCTTTTATAAACATTCATTTTGACACTGAAACATAGCGTTGTTTTGTTTTTAATGACGCACGACAAATTTCTGAAGAATTACGATGTGACAATTATAACGGATTTTAGTTTGAAATTCAGAAATCTTGAATATTTTTTTTCAACTAAATAATAAGTTTGGGTCCAATTGCAATGGGTAATTATTTTCAGTAATATATTTTCTAGTTAAGTATTAAAAAAAAATAAGAATCGAAAAATAAGAACAAGCGATTTTAAAGTTTTCGTCAAGGCAAGATCCTAATTATTTTAGTGTAAAGTTTCAAATTTCCAATTATTAAAGATATCCCGTTTCAATTTTGTTTATTTAAATACGAGTCAAAATTATATGTGGTGATACATAAGTGGAAGTAAGTGTAAAAAAGAATGATTGTAAGAAACTTTAATGAACTCACTCTTGTAGAAAAAAAATTCACTTTAACGTTTTTGTTTAAGCAAGATATGACATTTTTTTTTCGTTATTTTAGACTTGTAGATTGTTCTACAATTAATGATTTCACTCATTATATGTGTCATTATCAAAATATTTTTAACACTCCTCAATAAAATAAGTTTATGCTAAGTAACGCAAACTATTTGTATTTAAACAAAAAATTAACGACTTAGTATATGATTGGGTTATTTATGTTAGCGGTGGACTAAATACATAATGGACAATTTTTAACGGTTCTGGATCATTTACCACCAACTGAAACACGCATTACTGATTTACCGCTCATTAGAGAAAAAGACTCAAAATGAGAATATTACAGATAAAATGAATTTATTTTTCACTTTTAAAGGAAATATCTTAAAAATAGGCTAAAAGATATCTCAGGAGAAACATTATGTTAAGCTCTTAGGAGGTTCCACTCTGTGACAAACAGCACGACTGACATAAATTTGGTCTCATTCGATAGAAAATTAGGCAGAATAAAAAATATATTTATAAATTGTATTTATGATATAATTATTAATATAATATTGTTATATTTATTATAAAAATATATTTATAAATTATATTTATTATAAAAATATTTATAAATTATATTTATTATAAAAATATATTTATAAATTATATTTATTATAAAAATATATTTATAAATTATATTTATAATATAATTATTAATATATATTATAATATAATATTATTATATATTATAATATAATATTATTATATATTATAATATAATAATATTATATATTATAATATAATATTATTATATATTATAATATAATATTATTATATATTATAATATAATATTATTATATATTATAATATAATATTAATAAATAATATTATTATATTTATTATAAAAATATATTTATAATAAAAATATATTTATAATATTATTATATTTATTATAAAAATATATTTATAATATTATTATATTTATTATAAAAATATATTTATTATAAAAATATATTTATAATATTATTATATTTATTATAAAAATATATTTATAATATTATTAATATAATATTATTTTAATATAATATTATTATATTTATTATAAAAATATATTTATAATATTATTAATATAATATTATTTTAATATAATATTATATTTATTATATTTATTATATTTATAATATTATTAATATAATATTATATTTATTATATTTATTATAAAAATAAATTTATAATATTATTAATATAATAATATTTTAATATAATATTATTATATTTATTATAAAAATAAATTTAGAATATTATTATTAATATAATATTATTATATTTATTATATTTATTATAAAAATAAATTTAGAATATTATTATTAATATAATATTATTATATTTATTATAAAAATATATTTAGAATATTATTATTAATATAATATTATTATATTTATTATATTTATTATAAAAATAAATTTAGAATATTATTATTAATATAATATTATTATATTTATTATAAAAATATATTTAGAATATTATTATTAATATAATATTTTATATATTACAAAAATATAATTATAATTTATAAATAATACAGACATTTTACGTAACGGAGAATTCTCTCATAAATATTCAATTAAAATTAAATGTTGCCGAATTAAATATTTATAGTTGATAAAAAAAAACTCCGATTGGCTTTCAAAAATCTGACAACTTATTTATAAGTTTCATACTTTATAAGTTTCATTCAAACTTATTCATGTATTTGTGTGGATGATAAAAAAGGGGCTTCGTTAATAAATTCGCACCTAGCCCCGCGGCTGCTGAGGGCGGCCCTGCTTTTAACATAACTATTTTGTATACATTTAGTTTTTTTTAACTATATACGTTCACAATCAAAAACAAAAATTATCCCTTTAATACGCTTTCACATAATTCACATAAAATGCTACCCACACACATTGAAAATTTCCTTTTATTTGTAACACCCCCGAAGCAATTCTATATTCTATAACTCCCCCGCTAATAATCTCATTCTAAGCATTAATCAACTTTACCGAGATTAAAAGAGCACTAAACACAGCCCACAAAACATGCAAAACAAGGGCGACGGACTTTCAGTGCGTCCCTAAGCCGGAAATTAAACTTTAAAATTAATGACACAAAGAGAGGCCCAAAAACAACTGATTAATATCAGGTTCCCACCGTGAAAGCCGGGGTGGTCGGGAATATAATGTTGAAAGACGGCGCTGCTTCCGAAACGACACACAGTGTAAACAAGTAGGCTTAATTGGGAGATGGGTAGTGTAGGCACGTAATGAATAGGCAATTTTAGCGCTGTGAAATTTTTATGCTTCTGGATTGTGTAAAGAAAATTAAATAGGGATTGTAATGAAGAGGGGTGTGGGGATGTAATTTGGTAATTTGTTTTACATACTGTAAATGTGTAAGTTTCGTCCGCTAGCAGAGGTTTACATAGTTTGGTTAATTAACGTTGCATTAGAGTTGCATATTGGACTATTGGCGACGGTAGTTCGGTGTATATCTCAGGGCCCGATTAAGACATTGAAGCAAAGGAATCCCGCCTTTAAATAGGGGCTCTATTGATTTCAAATCGAGATTTTACATGCACTGAAATCCTTGCCTCTGAATAGCATTAAAACGAAACACATTTATAAATATATATTAAAAAAACATTATGTAATGAATATTCGAATATTCCTAATATTCTGAATGTTTTTGATTTTTGTTCCAATATTCGACCAAATTTAACACAAGTAGCAATTTTTTTTTTTTGCTAAAGTTAGTAAGGCCTTTTTTTAAGGTAAATTTAGTAGCAATCTTTGTTAAGTGTACTAAATATTTATATAAAATGTGGCATTTGGGGCCCCTCAAAAATGTAAAGTGTAAGTCTGGGCTTTCCAGGCCTATTCGGTAATCAGGCCCTACCTATCTCGAAAGAGAGACACGGTAACAATGTCTCGTATTTTTTAACCCTGATCAGATGACGAGGACAACACCTGAGCTAGCACCAACCCCCATCCCTCAATAGGAGTCAGGACATTGTATCCCGATCAGATTTAACATGCACCAGTCAGTCAGTTAAGTGTCATCCAATTAACAACTTAAACAAAAAGTACTTTATATAAAACTGCATGTTTTTTTAACAAATTCCTTCGTTTTGGAACAGTTTTATATTATATATTCCGCTTTACAACATAAAAAAAATCAAAAGTTTCAGAAGTTTTCAATCTTTTAAATAAATTATTTAGTGCGCTTTAAAAAAATACATTACAGCAATTGTTTTAGGTATTTTGCTGATATTTATTATCCACTTGGTCCCTTCCTTCAATCGAATAATCCCTCCCTACATCTCCACTTATCCCTAACCTCTCCCAAACACGTAAATTCTTCTAATTCCGACACAACAAACGAAAGGGTGATTTCTATTGGCAAGTAGAAAGACTATTCCTCTCCCCTTGTACCCTGCTCTGCCATAATTCAGGAAGACAGATGGACACTTTGCCGTAACTCACGGGTCCAGGCTCTGATAGGTGCATTGATCGGAGGCGATCTGTCTGTACTCAGTCGGTAGTGCAACGAGAACCCGATATCTCCAAGGGAAATGAGTCAATGTTGACTCAGGTGATTAACTGCTCGTGTTTGCGATGGGGCAGTAACATTGTTACCGGGTTAGTTGGCTGCTGACTTCGGGGGATTGCGGATTGCGTTGTCCGTGTGAGCGGGTTTGATTTAAAATGAGATTACAGTTGAGGAGTTGGTTGTAAGCATCGTAATTGCTCAGAATTATTGACGGATGGAGTGGTAAATTTGTTTAGTTGTGAAGTTTCGCACGAAAAATTCAGGGCCCGCCTGGTCTTGTTGAAAGAAGGGACAAATCGCGATTGGTGATTTGCAAATTCAATCCTCGTCTTCTAACCCATTGGTTGAGTTAAAGTCACATTAGAGCTACACAATAGGCTATTAGTGAAGGATTGGGAACTATCACAAAAAGAAGACAAAGGAACATCGCCTTGTAATTATGAACCATAAGGACATTTGTACAACGACGGATTTAAATTACACTAGTCAACTCTATACGTCGAAGGCGGCGAAGTTTGAACTCGCTATTGTTAGTTTACGAGCTCTGCTCTTCTCACAATGAGAATCAAACTCATAACTCTCCAATACTTTTTTTAATGATATAAATGTGGTGCACGATAAATCTGATTGGGGTCCAAAGTCCCGACGTCTATTGAAGGCGTTGGGTGCAGTTCAGGTGTTTCCTCGTCATCTGACCATGGTTCTAAAATAACGAGGTGTATGTGTGAATGTGTATGTGTTCCCGGGTCTTTCCTTCGAGATTGACCCCGAACCGTCGCCAATAGCCCACTGTGCAGCTCTAGTGCGACGTTAATTAACAAGAACCAAAACCAAATGATATAAATGATGCGGTTAAAGTAAAAGTAATGCAAGTCCATTTTGACTCACGCCACTACTACTTTCACCGCCAACCGTAACTGAAGACATTTCGGGGGATTTTCATTTGGCGGTGAAAGCAATAGTGGTGTGAATCAAAATAGTTTAATTAATTAACATCGCACTAGGGCTGCACAATTGGCTATTGGCCACTTTTCGAGGTCTATCTCAAAGGACAGACCCTGTAACGATTCCTAGTATTTTTTAACCATGGTCAGGTGACGAGGACAACACCTGAGCTGGCACCCACGCCTTCAATAGGCGTCAGGACTTTCGACCCCGATCAGATTTATCGTACAACAGTCCCGTATACACGCCGGTATAATTTGTTGGATGTTCTAGACGACTTACTAGTATTTTTGTAGCGAAGCTGACAACTCTCCGAACGTAAGATCACTACTTTTTTACTTTTCTTTGTTAAGTCCATCGCACGGGCTTGAACTAGCAATCCTCTGATTACCAGCTGAACGCCTTTATCCACTGGGCCACCGTGGCCCGTGAATCAAAATGGACTTGCACCAATTTTACTTTAACCCCCTCAAATATAGATCTATACTTAGTAAAATAAATATTTAGTACTGGTTTTAAAATATTCCAGTTGTGACTTCTAATATTGAGCAGAATTAGAGTTTTATGTATGTGAAGAATTTACGTGGTGTTAACTTACAAAAAAATGAATATAATTAAATAATCCTATTTAAATAAGTAACTTTAACATCATTCATCGGTAGTTCTACTGAAGTACAATGCCCATTCATGCCTTACAAATAAAGTTGGTGGGAGTACTGGAGCCTTGAAATATTAACCTCTTCGAGTTGTTTAAGTTTCTGCCGATGTCCGCTGTACCCGGAACTATTTCAAAAACGATCTCAAGTCAAAAATTCGAAATAACGAATATCCAAAAATTAAATATAAGTAAGTTGGATTATATTTCTAAAACAAATTTAATTTATTTCGTCATGACATATAATAATTGATTAAAAGCAATGTTTGAAAAGTTTTGACTTACAATACTTAAATCCTTAAAGGATTTATTCCTTAAGCTTGACTTGTTATACTCTACAACAACCCTAAAGTTTAAAACTTGATAATTTCACTGGTTCCTAACCGAAACGCAATTTATATTATGCTCTATATTTATCTCAGTGACGCACAGTATTCTATTGAATCGAAAGTTTCGAGTTACTGGACTAAATAGAAGGGTAAACAAACGCCGATGCCAACGGAAGATCTAATCTTTAGATTCGGAACCCACAGTGATGAATCTGAAACTTTGAATCACATATAATAGTGTGCCCCATCGACACTAGAAGTTGTAAGATTTGAAGCAGAATGGGAATTCCAATGTGAGGCATGAATGAGCAGCGTGCTTCAATAGAGATACTGAGATGAATAGTTCTGAAGTTACTTACCTCAATGGATTGTTTGATTATTTTGATTACGCTTTTGTGTATTCATGGTTTTTAATGTTAGTCTGTTATTTTCCGGTACTAATTATATCTATTTTATATTAAAAAAAAACACTAAAAATACAAATATTCATAAACGAAATTCAAAATAAATTGTTATGGTTTGTAATAAAGGCTTTTGAACGTGATTATTATGTTAGTATAAGCTATTCCACCAATACTGGTTTTATTTTTTTTATGAAATGTAGTTCGGCTTTTGGACTCTGTTTTACGAACGCCGTTTAACATTACAAGTTGTGCAGAGTATATAAGCTTAAGTCCTGTCGGGCGTTCGTTTCTTGTTGGCTGCTTTGACGAGTTGCCGTTATTTCTTCTTTTTTGGCTTAGCGTTGCAAGCCCGACCGGGTCGCTTGATTTTGCGATTTTATTTTTGTATAATACAGAATATAGTTTACTAGTCAAAAGAATATATGGTTATTATTAGGGTAATCGCATGAATAACCCTCCACACACACCCATTGTAATGTATTACCGATTTTTTTTATAACCAAAAAATTATAAAAATTTAACGCTTCTGCTCATTCATATATGGCAGCATTATCAACGGTTTGTTTAAAAAAACACGTTTAAATGAATTATTGAATTATTTTAATGCACTTTTTAAAATAACCATTGATATTTATGAGATGAAAGTACAATACGTTACTGCACCTGAAAAGTATCTTTCTTTTGATACCCTTGTGTATTAAGATTTATTGTGCACAAGAGCCGCAAATGGTATTTTTACTACAAAAAAATATATATGATTTGAATCAGCGGCAACTAGAGACAAGAATATAAAGTATGCATTTAGTCTTCAATCTTTTTACTATAAAAATCCTAACGGAACACCATTCAGTGTTCCTACATAAGTTAGTAAACTAAAGAAGGAAACCTAAATAAAGGACTTTTGGTCCATTGTTTGTTTTGAATTAACGTCGTCGCAATGGGCTATTGGCGATGCTTAGAAATTTATCCTGAAGGAAAGCCCCCAAAAAATATCCCCGTAATTTTGAAACACGGTCAAATGACGGATAATATCTGAGATTTCACCTCATTATACCATTCAGCAAAAATATTTTTTGAATTAACAAATATTTTAAAGATACTATATACTAAATCATAAATCTTACTACCTACTAAATTTTTCTAAAAACTTCCTTAATGTGCATTGATTGAAAAATGTACTAGTTGCATATGAACATTTGGTTGGTTTGGTTTTATTAAATAACGTCGTACTAGAGCTGCACATTGGGCAATTGGCGAGGTTCGGGGCCTATCTCGAAGGAAAGACCCAGGAACGATGCCTCGTATTTTTTAACCATGGTCAGATGACGAGGAAACACCTGAACTTGCACTCAACGCCTTCAATAGACGTCGGGACTTTGGACTCCGATCAGATTTATCGTGCACCAGTCCCGTATACACGCCGTTAATTTTTGCGGATGTTCTGGACGACTTTTCTAATATTTTGTAGCGAAGCTGGCAACCCTCCGATCACAAGATCACTACTTTTTACTTTTCTTTGTCAAGTCCATCGCGTGGTATCGAACCGGGAACCTTTATATTCCCAGCTGACGCCTTTAACCTCTCGGCCACGGAGACCTATATGAACATTTGGAATAAATTCTGTAAATATTTTAAGTAAAATCATAAGGTTTTAAAAAACTTTTTTTTTTAAATAAAGAAGTAGGTAAACAATAAAATATTTAATCAATAACTTTTTTTTAATTATGCCCATTTTAGAAAGAATCTGTGTGAAATTTGAGCCTTTTTTACCTATAAAGAACTAAACTGACTTTTTATCAGTTATTAAAAATATATAATGTGCAACCACTGCAAATTTTCAAATTTTATTTTATGTGAAACGACATAAAAGAAAAGAGTTAAACTGAAACCCCATTTTGAACTTTGACTAGCCTCTAAAACGAAACTGAAATATAAATTTAATAAAAGACTGCTTTCTAAATTACCTTTTAAAGTTTGCTAAAATTGGATCATTATATTTTTAATATAGAGAAAGATTTCGCTAATTGTAATTACTAAGCGTAATAAAGTGTAAAGTGCTGCCATTCACGCTTCTTCCTCTATCTAAATTGAAGTTCTAAAACCGATTTATTTAGGTAATCTGTTCCCATCATGGAACCAGCAGTGTAAGTAATTAATGGTAAATGTGCTGTAATTAAAAATTATTCAAATAGACTTCCAAAACATAATTAAAAAATAAAACATGACGGTAATTTCTACGCAAACTCGTTAACTAAATTTGTTTTGGGGATGAATCGCAAAGTAAAGAATTTTCTGAGGGTAAAATTTAATTTTACATTTTTCTAATACCCTTGAAAAACTAAATCATTTAAATGATATCGCAAATTACACTACATTCAAGTTTTGTAGATATATGTGATAAGGATATAAGTTATAAGTTTTGTAGATATATTTTGTATCAGTGATATAAAGAAATTAAAAGAATTAAGTAAATTTAAAAAAAACGTTCCAAATTAATAAAAACTTAAACTTTTCGTGAGATTTAGTCATAATTTTCAATCAGAAGAAGAGTTTAACTTTGAGTATTTTACATGTTTTGTTTTTTATTTAACTCGCACTGTCTGGTGTGATTTCCTCAAATCTTGTAACTCAATTTACACCCACTTCCAAATGTCGCATTGACTTGAAACTTGGCATACATACGTAATCCCGGTGACAATACAATAATTAGTAATAGAATTGTTAATTACTAATTATTTATATCGTAATCGGAAGAAGAGTTTAACTTCGAGTGTTTCTATATCTCAATCAGAAAAGAATCGTAACCATAAGAATAAATTGTCACTTTATTTTGTGTTGATATGTTAAAAAGAAACTGAGTTGTTACAAAATATTTTCTCCTTACTTCCCTTTCTTTTGCTTTATCCTACTACCTTTTCCATTTTTTCCCGGACATAAAATGTTGCTCTGTTCTCAGGTAATATCTACAAGCGCCTTTTTGGAAGAGTACCAATCTTATTATCGGAGAGTTCTATGTTTGATCCTCGTCTTTGGAGTACAGCGAGCTCATAGTCAGTGGGTTACAAGTTCAAACCTCGTAGTCCTTCAAAACACACCTTGTAGAAGAGGCTGATGAATGTTAAATCTGTCTGGTCAAAATATTTTGGTAGAGATGTGAAAGTTAGCTGAGATGTGGTCTTTGTCTTCAGACCATGGTTCGAAAGTACAAAACATTTTCCCCGGGTCTTTCAATTTTAAGGGTCCCAAGTTGCCCAGTGGATAAAGCCTTTCGGAGAGGATTACAATTTCGAACCCGACTTAATGGACTTGACAAAGAAAAGTAAAAATGTAGTGGTCTTGCGAACGGAGGGTTTGCAGCTTCGCTACAAAAATACTAGAAATGTCGTCAGAACATCCACAAAAAATTATCGGCGTGTATACTGGACTGGTGCACGATAAATCTGTTCGGGGTCCAAAGTCCCAACATCTATTGAAGGCGTTGGGTGCCAGTTCAGGTGTTTCTTCGTCATCTGACCATGGTTCAAAAATACGAGGCATCGTTCCCGGATCTTTCTTTCGAAATAGGCGCCGAACCGTCGCCAATAGCCCACTGTGCAGCTCTAATGTGATGTTAATTAACGAAACCAAACCAATGTCCTGACGCCCATTGAGGATGCGTCAGGGGCCTGCTCAATTGTTATCCTCGTCATCTGAACATGGTTCAAAAATACGAGGCTTCGTTCTCGGGTCTTTCCTTCGAGATAGACCCCGAACTGTCACCAATACTCCACTGTGCAGCTCTAGTGTGACGTTAATTAACCAAACCAAACCAAACTAGGATGTTACTTTTTATATTTTTAAGAATTGAAATATGGTGTTGGCAACTTTTTCTATATAAACAAAATGTCGCTACAGGCGAATAATAATATTTTTCCCTACGCAAGGAAAACCTGACACTGTGATGGATGCAATGTTATTCAATTAGAACTTCTTCACGTGTCCAGTCCGGCAGATTTGTCGGGCCGGCAGCTGGTGCGGACCTGTGCTAAACGAAATATATCGAATATGCCGGTAAGACCTCTGATTAGTCGGTTTCACTGTTTCCTTATAAACACACTTTTTCACGTAGATATAGATTTATCGATGCCGGAGAGGTTTTTTCTGTTTTCTTTGCATTTAACTTTAGAATTGTAGCTCTCTTCGTGAACAGTATAACAATTTTCATTATTTTCTAGTATTTCTGTAATTTGCGAAAATGGTTGGTTGTATGGGGTTTAATGGCGCAAGAGCCAAATATAGCCAAGCTGCGCCAAACACTAGATGATTCAAACCAACATTAATTGCGAAAACGAGTAAATTCATCAAGAACGTTTGGTTCATTAACGTCGCACTAGAGCTGCACAGTGGGTTATTGGCGTCGGTTCGGGGCCTATCTCGAGAGAAACACCCGGGAACAATGCCTCGTATTTTTAAACCATGGTCTGATGACGAGGACAACATCTGAGCTGGCACCCAACGCAACCTCAATAGGCGTCAGAACATTAAATCCCGGTCAGTTTTCCCGTATACACGCCAGTATAATTTGTCGGATGTTCTGGAAGACTTTCTAGTATTTTTGTAGCGAAGTTGGCGACCCTCAGGTCGCAATATCACTACTTTTTCTTTGTCCAGTCCACCGAACTGGCTGGAACTAGAAGTTACCTGATTACCAGCTGAACGCCTTTATCCACTGGGCTACTGGAGGCCCATCATCAAGAACCATGTTTTGGCACATAATTTTAGAAAAGAAATTCCTGTTTATGAGAAAAACATTTGGTAATTTTATATAAAATCAAAGAACAAAAAGTGTGAAAATTAAGTTATGCATTTTAAAAGATTTTCAACAAAGACAAAAACAGCATTTTAATGTAATTGTCAGTACTTATTAGCAGTTGCATAACGATTTTGATCGTCCCCTCAACATTGAATAAATATTTTTAAGCAACATCTCTCCTAAAAAATTTTTAAACTGTATCAGTAGGAGCAGGTCAGCCGGTTTGTGAGAAAAGGCCAGTTTGCTGATGTATGTAAAAACGGTTTTAAGCATTTCAATGATTACTCGTATTTTCATGAAAATTTCGGGTTTCATATCATTCACAAATTACTATTTCAGTTACATTCAATCAATCTAACTATTAATTCAAATGGAATAAAATTTTGTATACATGGGGGGGAAACGATATTTAACAAGATAAGATCACAATATGTTCGGTATTTAGTTTTTTTAAAGTCATTTTATAACTGTAGGATTTTTGGACAATAAATTCATAGGGTGCACTTTTCTGAAACAGTTTTCAATAGACAATCACCATATTATATTTTTATGTAGAATACATTACATTTAAACTACTGAACCTAATTCTAATTTTGGCTTTGGACTAGAAAAAAATTACCATACTTTTTAATGAAAATTCGAGAGTTTTTGCTTCATTTTGACCAATATTTTCACATAAATACTTTTTTATTCGAGTGAAACAACTCAAGTTTAGATTTAACATTGAGCTTTTAGATGAAACCATTGGTATATAAAATTTCGCTTTGATTGAAAATATACTTTTTGAGAAAAGTGAATCAAAAGATGAAAAAAGACCATTTCTCAAAAAACTATCAAACGTAAAATCCCTGGAAATTCCAAATTTTTTTTTTCGTCTTCTTGTACAAATATTTTTCCAAAATATAGAATCAGTGAATGCACGAAATATTGGCTTTTTTTAAGCATTCTTTTTTAATTTGAAAATAGTGACTGCTTTGAAAAAAGGGCGTGTCTACTATTGTTAAAATTTAAATTTTGAATTTTATATAACTTAATATGTGGATTTTTTTAAAAACATAGTATCCATCGACAGGTAATGATATCATAAACCCCCTAAGCTATAAACCGTAAATCCGATTTTTTTCTATATTTCGTAACTGCACTGTCTCCTTAATAATAATTTGAATGCAAACAAATTTGTAACTATAAGTGTTTCAATATAAATTTAAGAAATCCTTTAAATCAAAGAAAAATAAACCCATTTTCCGGTGCATTTTGAAAACCCATTAAACACTGAAAAATTAATGAACATACTTTGTCATTTTTTAATTATATTTTCTTTTTGAAAGAAAAGTCGAGAAAATAATTTCGTGAGAGATAGAGACAAAACCCATCTGTGTCCTCTCTTTTTACAATAAAAAGCAATAACTTCAAAAAGAAGTCGCATAATTTCAAAGACAAAAACCATTTATTTGTTTTCACCGCCACCAGATATCCCAAACGAAGCCATTTCCACGCTTTCGTATTATTTGCGGATCTTTGTAATTAAATGCGCCGTTCACTTGGCGGCGTTTTTCAACACACCATTTTCACGTGATTTTTCTTTTTAATTCTCCTTAGAAATGATATAGTTCTGAGGTTCATGAATCTTTTAAATGAGAGAGTGAATTAGTTTTCGTAATTAATCAGCTGTTTTTTTTTTATTAAAAAACATTGCTTTCGAATTGTGCTTCTAGGGAAATATTTCGCCAAAAGGAAGCTTTGAGTAAGAATAACAAACGAAGAAAATTTTATTATTTTTTTTAGTTGCATCTCGTACATACATATTAAAAGTTTCAGAAAAAAATTAAATATTCAGAAACGACTTATTTTGACCATTTTATGCCTTAAAATTTCTAATGCCTTGGGGAAAAAATATAATTTATATTTTACCTTGAAAAAGTATCGGACGTAGTTCTAATTTAGTTTAGCCATGGTATTTTTTATAGACAAACGCTGAAGTTACTCTAAATCTTGCAGTTAGCTTATTATCTTTAAAACCTCAAGAAAATTAATAATTTTTTTAGTAAATGTACACTAAGAATTCCATTATAATTGGTATAAAAGACAATAACCTACAAAAAAATTAACTTTTTTTAGATTAAAATTTGCAATAATTTTATCTTTGAACTATTATGTATATAAATTGTGAAGTTGTATATATATTTTAAATATCATGACTTGCATATATCATTAAGAAACGTTCAAAACTAAAACCATAACTCTCATTTATATACATTTTTTTTTTTTATTTTAAATAAAAAATATATTAACATTACTCTCAATTTACAAGAATACAATGAAATATGAAAACACTAGCATACTCCGATCAGTTATTCTTTCAAAAACAAAATTTTAAACAAAACAAGGATTAATGTTTCTAAACAATGAATAAATATGTATTGACAAAAAATCTTTATAAATATTCCAATTTATATTGCAATCTTTTTTTTTTTAAAATCCAGTAATAATAAACTTCCTAACCTTTCATAAAAGTTAATCGCTTATTATTTCATTTTTTTTAATGTAATCAGTAATTGCAGCAGACGATTTTGTATTTTCCTTTTGGGAAAGATTCCAAATTATCTTATTCTAAATATAATTGCAACTGCTTGAATATTCGAAAGTCGGAATTTTCATGCACGATTTTGTCGATTAATTACGACATTTCTTTCTGTTTAGATTAGTATGGAAGCGTTTAGGCCGCTAATGACTACAACTTCAATAATGATCGAACACTTTTGAAAAAAAAAATAACCTGTCAGGAAAAGCTGATGTGGAAGGATATTAGTCGCAGTTCCACCTGATGTCACAAATAAACAAAAAAAAGGAAAAAAGCTTATTAAATGGTTCGCTTCCGTATGATTAGCTTTAGGTAAATAACTACTTAATGATCTTAATAACCGTATTTGAGGTTCATTATTTCCATATTTCTGTTCGTCCTTAACGACAAAATATCTTTCATAAACAGATATTTGATATTTGCGCTTGCTAAACTGATGGAAGGATTGATTTATAATTAGACAAGGACTAAGAGCTATAAACACCTGAAGATCAATCAAACTGTAAAAAAAGAAAATTCGGATAATTGTATTATTTATAAGAACAAAACAAAGACATTGTCGGAAATAGAGAATAACTACTTCTTTTTTACGTAAGCGTCTGTAACTTTATTTAATTACCAGATTACTCAGCAAAGGTCAAATTATATTTTGGAATATTAAAATAAATACATTTTGTTTTTAATTTTCATTTTAAATGTGGTGATTACAATATTATAGGATGTTGCCAAAACGTTGAAATACCCTTAAATAAATAATAATTATCTGGTTTTTTTACCGACTGAACAGCGCGCCAATCAAAACTTTAAAATGAAACCGCCAGAAATTTTAAATTAAAACCGCCGAATCGCGCGCCAAGGAGAGAGGTTATCAATTCGACTATTATGTACTTTTTTATATGTTTGTTCGCGCAAAATTTCTGTTCTAATTCAGATATTTTAACATTTTCTTTTTGTTGGATTGAGGATGTTTTACTTGGGCACCTTTTGAAAAAAAAATAGCCGGTTATCCGACAGTTAACTATCCGGAATTCTAAATTAACCAGACAGTTTGCAAAAAAAAATTGCCGATTTTTAAAAAATCTTTTTTCCGAATTTAAAATATTTTCATTGTTGAATAAATATTGCACAACAATGACATTTGCTTCACCCAGCATTTATTGGAATGGATAAGAATTATTTTACAATATACATTGTGCAGACAAAATGTGAACACAGGTTATTACTTGAATTTCTTGGTAAATAATATCAGAGGGCGAAGCCCCTTGTTAAATTATAAACTAAAAAGGGAAAAATAAAATAATCTTTTTTAAAGAAAAGGAAAACCGACTTTAAGGAAAATGCCATAAAAAGTAAAAATTATTTTTAATTTTACGAACAAATTGAAAAAAATTGAATTTTTTAATCTCAATTGTATACTAATTACAACTTTTTGAAGTTGGTGCCAATTTACAAACATCATACCCAAATTTTGGCGCCGATTTCAAAAAGTTTTAATAAGTATAAAATAGACATTAAACAATTCTAATTTTTTAAACTTGTTCCTAAAATTTAAAAATATATTTTACTTTTTGCGCATTTCCCTTAAAATCGGATTTCCTTTTATTTTAAAAAAGATTATTTTATGTTTTTAAATAATTAAATTTACTTCATATTTCGTGACTTTATATTATAAACAAAATGAATCCATTTACTTTTGAAATACAACTGTTACTAGTTTTTTTTAATGCAAAGTTAACATTACATTATTTTTTTTATGGAAACTTCCTTATTTTAATTTAATAGGTTATTATATCTTCATATGACATAGAGCGGAAACGATTACAAAATTAATTATCGGTTTCAATATGTATTTTTCTGGGGAAATACCTAACCTAAAGGTCATTGATAAATTATTAGTCTTTACGTAACTAAGTATAGAAAGAATAATTTTCTACTTATAAAGTTTATTAAATAATATGTTTATGAAAGATATTTAACGTTAAGGACAGACTGAAATATAGAAATAGTAACTAAACTTCAAATTCGGTTATTAAGATCATTTAGTTATTTAACTAAACCTATTCATATGGAACTGAAACGTCTTTAAAATAAGTTAGGATAAAAACACTTTTACGCTTTTAGGGTTATTCATTCTGACACTATAACTCCGTGAAAAACAGCACGATTAACATAAATGTAGACATAAAATTAAGCGCTGACATAAAATTAAGCATCGATGAATGTGGAGCCTTAAAATAATGTAAATAATGTGTGGGAGATTTGTTGAGGGTTCATATAGTCTTATTGCGTATCTTCCTTCTGTTGGCGAGATTTTTGTTGGCATCCAATTCATATTTCTATAATTTTCTTAATCTAAAATCGGCTAAATTTAGAATTAGCTGCATGTGATATCGGAAGAAATACATTTTTAGGTGATCCATTCCGACACTAGAACAACGTTAAAAATATCACGATTGGCATAAATTTGGTCTCGTTCTATAGAAAATTAAACGATTATGCGTATAAAATCTTGAAATAAAGCAAAGCAGATAATAAATGTGAATGGGATCCAGCGACATCAGACGTAACATCTTAACTACATTCCTTCTATTAAAATACAAATACAACGTTAAAATACGCAATAAAAATCCAGCAAATCAGGACATGTTTCTTGAGATACATCTCCCTTCATCAGCAGAAAATGAAAAGTCTGTGTGCGATAAAATAGAAATAAACCCAGAATTGAAAGAGTTGCCAAAGAACAAAAAACAAAAACTATCTAAATTAGTTAGTTAATCTTGAAACTATCTATCTTAGATAGTTTTTTGTTCTTTAGATAGTTTTTTGTTTTTTGCTCTTTGGCAACACTTTCAATTCAGGGTTTATTTCTATTTTATCGCACACAGACTTTTCATTTTCTGCTGATGAAGGAAGATGTACCCAACAAAAAAAGTCAGCATGAAACCTTCATCAAAATTGTCAAATTGAAGGGTTTTTTTAAGGTTTTATAAAGGATATTGAAACAAAAAACTGCAGTTTTTTTTTAAGTTTTTAATTTTCCTGTGTAAAACCTTTAAAATATCTGCATTTTCTCTTCATTATTAAAAATTGAAGGTTATTTGCAGGTTTTTATGAAGGTTTTTTACAGTTTTTATGAAGGATATTGAAACAAAAACCTTTAATTTTATAGATCTTTAAAAAAACTGCAGTTTTCCTGCATAAAACCTTCGATTTCAAAATTTTGATAAAGTTTTTATGCTGACTGTTTTTGCTGGGTATCTCCCGAAACATGTCCAGATTTGATGGAATTTTTATTGCGTATTTTAACGTTGTATTTGTATTTTAATATTTTTAACGCAATGTTCCATAAGACGAGTTTTTATCTTGCATTCCTTCTGTTGGCGATGTTTTGTTGGCGAATAGTCCTTATTTCCATAATCTACTAAAATAACATTTCACGAAAACTCTTCTTACCATGCTCAGCCAAACCCGATTTTTTACGAGTCTTAAAGACGTCTAAGTAGTTGTTATAACACGTTTTCACTCCCAGATCTCATCCCGAATGACACCAAAAACTCTCTCCAATCCAAACCCAATCCCCATTGTCCCACTAACCAAACACCCGTAAGAAGTCGTGTTTATCCGTGTCCAACAACACATCCCGTCGCCAAGGGCAATTCTGGATTACTTCCGCCCCCTCAGTTTCATTACGAGGGAGACTTCTCTTTGGCACGCCATCGTCGCCAAGGTGCACTTTATTCGGTCGTGGGAGAGAATGTGGATGGATATAAATGCCCCAATGCTCGGAATTGGCTGGGAAGTTGGAGATGACAGTTCATTAGCAAAGAGGTTGTATTACCGGGTGGTTAGGACTTACTGAGGGCGGTTTGTTTTTGTATGTGCGATTCCTCTGTGTATAGGTGATCTTTTTGTGTTGGTTTTGTTGTATGTTTCGTCGAATGTCTTGATGTTATTCTTGGAAATTCGTAATAGATAGTTGCGTAGGTGTTATGTTATTAAGGGGACTCGGTACCCTTGGAATAATTTTTTTTATTAAATAATTTACACGGATATTTTACACATATTATTGAAGGTTATTATTATATAACATGATTTTAGCAACAAAAAAAATGTTTTTATGAGTATATTTTTCAAAATTTAATTTTTTTCTTAAAAATTTAACTTTTTTAAAAATGGTTTTTCTTTTTCAGTTTTTAATATTTTGTAAAGATTTTTTTTTCTTACATTCACTATACTATACTTTATAACTTTAAGGATCGAATTTGAATTTACTGATTTAGTTCTTGAGAAAAAAAATAAAATGTCGATGTATATGCAAAAAAATGGAAAAAAACATGATTTAGTCTACTTTTTAATTTTTAATATTTTTTCTTTTCATTATTTTGCAAAACCCATCCTTGATTGTTTTAAATAGGTTATTCAGGAATTTCAGAAAAAAAATCAAGTCATTTGAATAATATTTGAGAAAGTATTCTTATTTTAAATACCGTGGCATATGCAAAAAACACAAACTGAGATAAATCAGTTTAAACATTTCAAATCCAAATAACTCGATGAATACATTTGAGATTTTCTTCACACATAATTAATTTTATAACTACTTGCATACATATAAAATTCCGGTTTCTATTATTTAATTGGAGTACATTAAATCAGTATGATGTGCTCAGTTTTAAAATGATAACAAAATTAAATTTTTGAGAAAAATCTGTTAAAATCAAAATAATAATGTTTAAAATATTGTTTTACACTAATTTTGTGTTAGAAACCATACTAATACAACTGAATTCATTGAATATACATATTCCATACCATAAAACACTTTAGAATGGGCTTTGACAATAGCAAAAACATGTATTACATTTGTTAAATACGTCGCCTTTGGCAAATACGTCTCCTTGCACCTTCAAATTTAAAATTATATCAAACCACGGTAAAAAAAAAGTAAACAAACACATGATGTGATAGATACAGTCACAGATAAACACATTCAACTTGTTCTTAGCTGATTTTTCTTTAAATAAATGACCAAAAGCTGTTGCGTCAAAAATGTAAACATCGAAATGGACGTAGCATTTTTAGTGCTGTGAAAGTAATGAAACGCATTTTTATTACATTTATAATTATCAGATCGTTTCAAAACTTTGTAATAATAAACTTTAGGTACAAGAGCATATTTTAAGCAAAAAAAATAAAAATTGATATTTTCATCGATTTTCTCAAATCAAAGGGTACCAAGTCCCCTTAAAGGATAACAGAAGGTGGTGGTGTTTTATGTTGTTTTAACCTATATGAACTATAGGCATCGAATGTATTGTTTTCTAATTAAAGTTTTGAGGTTAGATTTTCAATTTTTCGCACGTCTTGCGACCGTCTATTATTTATTTTTGCCAAGTTTTTTAATTAAATGATGAAAAGTATATCTGCAATTAAGATATCTCAAACTGACAACTGAATTTGATTAATAAGGTACTACTAATAAGGTAGCATTCCCGTGCGAAAATTATCGCATGAACAACTCCTCACACACACACTTCCGGTGAAAGATATAAGAGATTATTTTATGACCAAAAACAATTTAATTTAATGGTCTGCTCATAAAAGACAGCATTATCAACGGCTTGTTTAAAATAAAACATTAAAATGAATTATTTTACACACATTTTTAAAACAAAATGTTGCTATTTGTGAGATGAAATTACGATTTGTCACTGGTCCATGAAATGTTCGATCTTTTGATAGCTCATGAATAAAGACTCCTTATATTAGGAGCGTAAAATGGACCTTCACTACATAGATAATATATATGATATGATAGTAACGTAGTTATAAAAATTAAATATTGATATAATGTTGACTGACTACGTTTAAAATGTCCTAATAACTAAATAATTATCAAACTGTATTAAGAATCTTAAAAAATCATTTTAAAATATAATTTTTCCTCTGAGTATTTAAAAATTATTTTCAAAATTTTCATACATATTCATGAAAGTTCTACTGTGGGGTTGGGCGATGTCTTATTTGAATGTTTAACTAAATATAATAATCCATTCTTTATTATACATTAATTATGTGCTTTGTTATTACAGAAGCTCAACAAACTTGTTTAAAGTATAAGCGAGGTAGTAGGGTAAAAATATTTTTTTATGATACCAAATCAGCTAAATGTGAAACAGCCAACAATGATCGTCGCACAATAATTTATGACCACCCTGTATCGTAAGTTTTCGGTTGCCTAATATACATAAATTACTTTAGATACTCGAACTTGATGAAAGCATGTGTTTTGAATCTACACAAGGATTCCTCGATGAATCAATTGGTAATGCTTGTCCAATTATATTCCATTTAGAATACGAACCACAACACAAAAACGTCCGTATTCTTCTCATATTTATTTCGACTCTTGCTTACATATTCTTACGTTTTACAATAATACAATACTGGTGGTGCCATCTAGTGGCCTTTTTCAATCATGAAATCTTAACATACTCCCCACCATTAAATAGTTTTACAAACATTCAATAATTATACCATACAATAACATTCCATGAAAACTACAATATTTTTTTTTATGACAATTTTGATTTATCATTCAACTATTAAATTGCACATCAATTATTCAAATAAATGAATTAAATAACAATTACACACAAGATAATATAATTAGACATTGACAGGCAAAATACATATTTTTGAAATGGCTCTCTTGAAAACTCCTTTCATAGTTTTTACCAGAACAACTCTTACAATTTTGTCTGAACCAGGAAATACGTCTATTATTCTGTCCATCAACCAGGTGTTTACAGGAAGGTTGTCTTCCTTTATTAATACCATGTCACCTAGTTTTACATTGTTTTTTGTTACCAACCATACAAATAAAAATACAGATATACACTTTATGGTAAACACCCTTACGTTGTCCCCTGTATTTAATTAAAAAAGGACCGCAAAAATTCACACCTGTAAAATTAAAAACAATGTTCACATTTACTCTATCTTTGGGCAGATCACCCATCATTTGTTGTGAAATTACAGGTTTGGCTTTAAAACATACAATACACTTATGAACAATCTTTCTACAAATATTTCTACCATTTAAAGGCCAAAATTCTTGACGAATACAATACAACAAATTTTGTGGGCCAATATGCAAATATTTTCTATGATAACTTTCAATTATCATTTCAGTTATTGTATGTTTAGAGGGTAGGATTAAGGGATGTTTTCTTTCATATTGCATATCACATTTAGATAGACGACCTCCAACCCTTAACATGTTGTTGTCGTCTATAAACGGATTTAAATTTCTTACCTTCCCTGTAGTAATTTTACCCTTTTTAATATTCACAATATCCTCTGCAAATTCACATTTTTGAACTGATCGTATAACACACAATTTGGCATGTTTTAGTTCTTGGGAAGAAAGGGGTCCACATCTATTTTCCTTTCTTGCATTGTTGATAAACCTGTAAATAAAACCAAGAACACGCACAATTTTATCAAAATTATTAGAAATTTTAAGAAGATCGTTCAAAAAGTCTGGACTTTCTTCAATCAGCATGACAGTCCGAGTTTGCGGATCAGGGTACTTGAGGTCACTCAAGTACAGCTCATTGTCACTCTGTCCCAGTTCGAGTGTTGGAGGTTCGATGGCAGTTTCTTGCTGAATAAAGGATGGCCCATGCCACCACAGTTGGTTGTGCAGCAGCTTTTCCGGTTCCATTCCTCGGGACACGAGATCTGCGGGGTTGTTTTCTGAGGATACGTGGTGCCACTGATGTATCTCGGACATGCTTTGGATCGTAGCCACTCTCGTTGCCACAAAAGTTTTTAAGTCAGACAGAGACTTCTCTATCCAGGCTAATACGATCGTACTGTCTGTATAAAAGTACGTCGCATCTGGGGATATAGCTAAAGGTTTCAGTACTTTTTGCATCAGTTTCGTCAGTAGTACTGAAGCACACAGTTCCAATCTTGGAATCGTTACTGTCTTAATTGGAGCCACCCGACACTTGCTGCAAAGTAACCTGGAAGCCGACTTTCCCGATGAATTCGTGCTGACGGCATATATTACTGCACCATATGCCTTTTCTGATACGTCAGCAAATCCCACAAGCTTAACCTTTTCTGGATTAGGTATGAAGATGTATCGGCTCACTGTTATTTTGCTCACCGCTTTTAGTGATTCTTGAAACTGCAGCCACTCTGCGGCCTCCTTCGTTGGCAACACTTCATCCCATTCGATTTGTATACGCCACAGTTTTTGCAGGAACAGCTTGGCTGTTGTCACACTTGGGGCAATAATGCCTAATGGGTCAAACAGTGAAGAGATTCTTGGCAGAACACTTCTTTTGGTTATTTTTGTTGGCTCTTGGAGGGGCAACGAAAAGCCAAAACCATCAGATTGAGCATTCCAAATCAGGCCCAAAGCTTTCGTGTGATTTGAAGTGTCAAAGTTGTAAAGTCCTCCCTTACCAACCGAAGTCATCAAGTCCGGATGATTAGCACACCAATTGTGAAGTTCCATTCCGCAAGAACCTAGCAGTTCGATCAGTTCCTTTTGTAGTTCCCTTGCAGACTCTAGATCTTCACTTCCCGTCAGAACATCATCCATGTAAAATGAATTTTGAACCTCTTCTACACTTTTAAATTTTATCAATTCTTGCACATGTTCAATTTCCCAAAACTTTCTTAAAGTATCATCTAAATTTATGTGCTCTTTAATTAATGCACAATGTACTATATTTGTATTAGCTTGCTCAACACTACCGGTTACTATATATCCAAACACAGAATTTTGTAACATTAAATTTGACTGTGGGACCCTAACTTGTTCCGGTTTTATTAAAGAATAATATATTTCTGACGAAATCAACACATCAATTCGACCTGGCACATTAAAACTTTCATCCGCTAAATGTACATTAGGCAACGCTGTCCTATCAATTTTAATTGGTTTATGTGGGGTACAACTCAGTATTTTAGGGACAATTAGGAAATTTAAATCATGTTGATAGGTTTTAGACCGGTTCATTACTCGCGCAGTTACGGACGATGTTATTCGAGAAGAAGACTCATTTATTCCCGCCACAATTACATCTGTTTTCGTTCTTTTTAAATGTAATGTGTCAGCAAATTCTTTGGTCAAAAAGTTACACTCTGAACCATTATCCAATATAGCTCTAGCTAAATGCAATTCTCCAAATTTATCTTGCACATAGCAAATTACAGTACTTAATAAAACTGTCTGCTGAGAATTATTATAATTCGTTCCCACAAACAGATTGCCACTCGTTTTGTTTGGCAAAAACTCAGTTGCATTAGGAGATAAATCTCCGCCACTTGCAAAAGCAACCTCCTGATTTTCCCGCGGAAAAGACACACTAGCCCCAAGCGTTTCCCTCTCATTATTGAAACATAATAATGAATTATGATTCTTTTGACATTTCCTACAGGAATATTTAAAGGAACAATTCCTAATCAAATGGGCCTTTAAACATCTAAAACAAAGTTTACTCTTTTTTACATAGTCTACTCGATCTCTGACAGTTAAATTCAAAAACTTTTATTATTAAATTTCATGTGAATTGCTATCGCAACAAGCACATTTTTTATTTTTTACATCCGCTAGTAAAACCCTGAACATTTTTTGTCTACTATGCCCCTCAGTTAAACTTATGCCTTTCGAAGCCATATACAGATCTAATTGCTGACCCAAATTTACAGGAGACAAATATGAACCCTCTTGCTTTATACTAATAAATGTAGCAGTTTCTCTATCTAAAGTTTGAAATATTTTATCTGAAACTATCAGCTGTTTAAGTGACTCAAATTCATTCACTTTTCTTAAAGTTAAATAATAATCAAAACTGTTTATCATTCTAGACGCAAATTGAGTATAATTTTCATTACTATATTTTTGGGCCTTTCGAAAATTCTCTAAACATATTTGCGGGCTAGGCTCAAATTCTCTCAAAACAATTGATTTAATTTTAAAATAATCGTTGAAATCTTTATCCGAAATATAAATCAAAATATTATTAGCCTTTTCCCCAAGTAAATTCAACAATATTACTGCTTTAAAAGCATCTGGCACTGATTTTGAAACAAATGCTCTCTCTAGCGAATTAAAAAAGAAACCCCAATTTTCTGGCTTGTCTGGAACTTTACATGTTAGTACTCGAACACTCTTAAGTAGCGAATCAATGGAGACGCACGCCGCTTCCACATGGCGGTTAGTTTCGTTTCCGTTTTGCGATGAATCATTTTTCAGTTTCTGCAATTCTAACTCGGCAGAAACACGTTGCAATTTTAGTTTTTCAAGCTCAATGTTCTGCAGTTTTTCATTTTTCCGATCTTCAATAATCGTATTAGCAATTTCTTGAACTGCATTCTGGTTACTCAAATAAAATGCATTGTTCTTGATCAACTCACTTAACTCAAAAATTGTCAATTTTTCCGAAGTTTTTTCACCTAATTCTTCGGCAATTAACAATAAATCTGATTTCAGGGCTCCTTTAAACATAATGCAGCGATGAAATTATCCCAAAAATCAGTATTATCTCACGAATTCTGAACATTCACTTTTTTGAAACCAAAAGTACTTACATTTTCTCTTTTCAAAAATCCAAAGGTAAGTAGCTCAGGCTCCGGCTCGACGGACCATGTTTTGAATCTACACAAGGATTCCTCGATGAATCAATTGGTAATGCTTGTCCAATTATATTCCATTTAGAATACGAACCACAACACAAAAACGTCCGTATTCTTCTCATATTTATTTCGACTCTTGCTTACATATTCTTACGTTTTACAATAATACAATACTGGTGGTGCCATCTAGTGGCCTTTTTCAATCATGAAATCTTAACAGCATGAACTAAATGCTTTTTCTATACCATAACTTAGGGCTAATGGGACCTTGAGGGATTACTTGAACCCCCCCCCCCCCCCCCCAGAAAATTGTTTTAAATCACTCCTTGTCTGCTGTCATCCATAGAGTAATGATAAAAATAGAGGAATAAAAATGCTGATTTCCGTGTGTCCATCAGTGAAACCACGTGATATGTGGAAATGCCAATTCATTCATGCGCCAATATTACTTGGCAGGCCTTGGCGACTTTAAGAACTAAACGAGATCGAAGTATTGTAATATGGTTTTGTGTTTAATTTTGTATTTAAATATAGTTTTTTTTAACGAGTGGCACAATTTAAAGGAGTTTAACAGATATATTAAGGAGATTTTTCTTACTTTGTAGTTTTGAAATAATTGCATTACGTTTTTATGTAAAAAAAAATTACCATAAGCGAGGTTCTTTCAATTGTTATTTTGTATACTTCAATAAGAAAATATAAACAATAAAACCTGAGAAATATAAAGAGTTTCGCTTCTTCGAGTATTGAACACAAAGAAAATTATATTTTGGTTTCGTTAACGAAGAGGAAATATTTAGCGCATATTGTTTGAAAATAAGTACATACGTACATATATGTTAAGAGGTTGAATACGGACAGAACTCCATATCACCAAAAAAGAAGAAGTGCGCCAAATTTGGAACTCCTGCAGATGTCTGAACGCCAAATGTGGCAGCGCTATAACCACGTGATGTTTTTTTTTTTTCAATGTTGACACCGCGGCCTTACGAGAGTCTGATATTGAAGGCGCTCTCTATTTTATTTTTTATTTAAATCTCATTTAAATTATCTATTTTATTTAATATTACAACTCTCTGCTGTCATCAACATACAAACGGGTTTCAACTCCCCTCCAACAATCACGTCTATATTTTCATAATAGCATATCCAGAAGTTATTTAAAACATATTTTTGTTTTGGATTCAAAATATGTTTGAAACCAAAATAGATTTTGAACCCTAGGATCCAAGTTACAGTAAACTAATATGAGTTAAAATATCCATTCAAAAATTAAATGGAAGCCATCTCATTGCATTCTAGAAACACTTAAAAATTGTTTTGAAAATTGTACCACCCTACATCTCTGAAAAAAAATACATGGTTCTATAATAACTGTCCACATTAAAAAAGTCGTTTTTGTTAATACGGACCTCTTATGCAGTCATGGTATTTTTAATGAGTAATGAGGATAAAATCCTTTAAATAGAAGAAATATATTTTTTTTTCATTTTATGCAATCATAGTAAAAAATACTTGCAATATTTAAATTTTAATTCTGAGTTTATTATAAATATGAAGCCAATTATCTCAAAAGCAGCATTTAGGAGATATATATAAAAGGAAATAAAAGTATAATCATTAGTTAAACGTGGTTATTACTTTCAGAGTGGATTAAAAATGTGGATGGAAAAATTAAGAAAAGTGGTGAAAAAGGTTTATTAATGAAAGTATATTCATCAATTTGTAAAATTAATGTTTTTGGAAAACATATTTATGAATGCTTAAAATATCTTGAATAATTATTCTTTTTCCACGAAGTGCTCCATTTTCATTTTAATTGCTATGTTTCAAAATAAAAACGGTAAAAACTGAGCATTATACCATTTTTTTGCAATTATAATCTTGCAGAGATTTATTTTCCCCACTTTATCAATTCTACAATGGTGAAATATAGGTTTAAAACGCTGTTTAAAAGGCCATAAAAAAGTTTAAGCTTTAATTAGATACTTGATAATAAGAACAATAATGCATATTAACGATTCATGATTTAGATCATTAGGACTTGCAAAAGTGTTTTTTCAAAAAAGCATCACTGCTCGAAATGAATAATTCTCTATGCCTAGGCTGCACGAGGAATTTGTGTTCAAAATATAGCAGATCCACTTTTGTTGTAGTAGTTGAAATGTCGTATATGAAATGTCGACACGTAATGATATCTACGTTACACTTTTAAATTTCAATCATTATAAAATACTTTAACAGGGTGGTAACATAACCTGGAAAACCGGGAAATCAGGGAATTATCCTGGATTTTTTTTAATTCTGGAAATATCAGGGAAATGTCATGGAATTTTTCAAAATTTCACAAAAAATCAGTGATTTTTTTTAATTTGTATCATTAAAACGGCAATTATCGTCTATTATGCCTTTTATTCTGGGTAGTTTAATTGTCAATATTTCCTTTCAGTTCTGAAAGAATTTTAAAAAAAGCATGGTTATGCGCATTTTCATATTTTCAGTTTTATTTTTGTAAAACGTTAACCACTGCTGGAGGGAGAAGCAAAACCAAAGTGTGTTGGACTTTAGATTGTAAGCGACATATGAGGGACTAATGAATATGCAATTTATTGAAGTTTGGAATAGGAAATATGAAGCATTTAAACATTTAAAATTATAGCCAAAAGAAATAATTGAAAAAAACTTGCTCTTTTTGCATTTTTTTTATTTCAGAGAACACGTTTAATTACTATTATGCCTGTCGCAATTGTATAATTTGTGTTGTATCCATAAATTATTATTTTAACTGGCAATAAGTATTGCTTATAATTTTTCATTTATAATGTAATAGATTTATTACAGCGTGGATACTTAATTTTTATACAAAGCATGTATTGCAAAATTTTTTAATGTAGTTATTCAGGGAAATTTTTGTGACACCATCATGGAAATTAGGGAAATATCAGGGAACTTTTTTTCCGGAATTTTCCGGTCACCTTTGCGACTACCAATTTACTTTTACTGTGCAGCGTGGTTGTGTGGGATAGTGAGATCTACAAATAATACGCACTTATTTAGAAGACCACATATTTTTAAAGCATTATTTATGAAGTTTACAAGACAACAACATTGGAATTAACGTGGAAGGCTACATTTTTTAGCCTTAGTTCACTTCAGTTTAAGCAAAATATTATAAATGTATATAAATAAAGTATAAATAAGTTAGACTAAAAGACAGTACACCACAGGTGTAAGTTTTTCTATCTTCGCTCAAAAAGGAGTAAAGTGGTCGACCACGCTTAGTCCTCGCTCCAGTGTTTACAGTTATATTATAGCTCAATGCTCAACACACTTTTCACACAAATGGTTTAAACTGTCAACTAGTCAAATGGAACCGTCGAGCTCATCGTTCTCAATATAATCACACACTCGCCACGACCTGTCGATTAGGAGTGAAGTTACAACAGTTAAACAAGCTGGAGTATGCACGAAATTTGTTTCATTTCTATCCCCACGCAGTACAAAGATCAGATAGGGAGAGTGGTTAAGTAACTAATAACATCGACGCTTCCAAACTTCCTCTACATGATGGTATGTCATTTATCTTCATAGGTCGATTCCTCCTGGAGTTATGGGGTATGAAACATTAACACTTTTTATGTCGTACAAGTTTCTGTCGATGACCGTTGTATTTTGCCGGAAACTATTTTAAAGACGTACTATCGGACCTATTTTAACCGCCACGTGTGGGCTGGGACAACATGTGTCCCATAGATTTTACAGCACCAGCGAGGGGCTTGGGGAATATTGCTCACGGAGAGTGGAAGAATTTTTAAACATGTCAGGTCTGAAGTATGCTGTTTTCAGCAGGAGAAGGTAATTACATGGTTTTAGACATGTGACGTTTTACTTATGGCGTCTACAGATCGTCTTCAGCTGGGCTTTTCAGTTTTTCAGTCCTTCAAGTGACCCGACCCCCATATGTGAATCAACCTGTTTTTAAGATAGAATTGTTGACGATCCGTCCGTCAGTTACACGCCTCTTATTGTAAGGCAAGTCGTCCTTTCACAAAGCTTTGAGAGCTCTTTGCCCTGTCTCCCACAAATCGTCCTATGTGAAAAGGCTAAAGACGTTTTCACGTTAAAATTCATGATCATCCATTTTTATATTAGTATATAAATAAAGCGTTTATGCCAGAAGTAAATATAGAAGGTAATTTAAGATTATTAAAAAATTGTTTCTCATCAAATTCAATTAGTTCTATTAGAAATAAAAAAAAATAAGATTTTAATAACTTTGAATGTGAAAAGGGACACCTATATGCTAACTAACTTTGATGGAAAGCAAAATATAACATACTCAAAACGGTGTTAATTCAATTATTTGTACCAAAAGATAAATAGAGGGTAATAATAATTTTGTAGACAGAATCAAAAGTGCTGAACTTTCTTTTATTTTATATAAACATTATTATAAACAAATATGCAGTGGATGCGCGCTTTACTTGCTTACAAACTGAAAATCAAACGATATTGGAATAGAATTCGAATGTGTTCGGAATCCAATGGATAAAATGTATATAAAGGATAATCAATAGATACAAAGGATATACCTGTTTCAAATCAAAAAAAGTAATCTATTCATAACGGCTTTCGTCTTCACATTTTATTTTCAAAGTCATTTAAAAACTAAAATAACATAACCAGAACAAAAAATTACGTCTTTTTTAATGAAAAGTTCTGAAATATAATTGGCTTCCACAACTCGAAGCGTAAAAGCTCATTTCAAATGCGGAGTAATTTGAAAAGTTTTTTCATTTGCAAGAAATGTTTGCAAGATATTTTTACACGAAATAAATTGTTGGTTGGCTATTGACGTCTTCGAGTTAAATCATTAAAATAAGGCGCATTTTTTAATCATGCTAGACTCAGTGGAAAAAGGTATTGAAAACACATAAATGTTAGAAAATTGTCCTTGCATTCGATTTGAGAATAAGACTGCATTGAAATTTAATTTTAAGATATTGCATTTGTTTTTCTATAGAATTTCCTTTTGTTCTAATTTTATTTAAAATTAACTATCAATAACTTCGCTGCGTTAATTAATTAATCTTACAAGTATAATACTCGTGATTCATGAAGTGGTGTGTCATTTAAATGAACACTGTAAAAAACAGTACTTAAAAATGAGTACATGAACCTATTCGTTTTTCTTTGAGTACAAATGCATCGTCAATGAATGATGACGTACTCGGATTCAAGTAACCGTACTTTCACAAAAATTAGCAGTGTGATTTAATATTCCTAATCTCAGCTTCTATTCAAGCCATCTTAACAAAGCTACCTGACAAACTTGAAATACTTAAAAATGAGTACATGAACCTATTCGTTTTACTTTGAGTACAAGTGCATCGTAAATGAACGATGACATATTCAGATTTAAGCAATCGTACTTTCTCAAAAATGAGCCGTGTGATTTAATATTGCTAATCTCAGATTCTATTCAAGCTGTCTTAACAAAGCGACCTGACAAACTTGAAATAGTTGTTCAGAAGATGATTTTCCACATCATTTGATATCGATTGCCTAAATGGAAACTGAGTTATTACAACTCAATTATCTTACTTTCCATTCTTTTGACACACCTTTTTAACATTTCTTCTGGTTATAACATCTTCACTGGTAGTACAACGGAAAAGACACTGGACTGCGGTGCCTAAGGACATGGGTCGATTCTCGGTAAGTCTTCGCTGTAATTGTTGATATTTTTTGAAAGTTATTTATGAAGACAGCCTATGTGAGCCAGCAACTGCTCTTTTTTTATTCATTTTTACTTATTGTACTCATTTTTGATTACATGTCTTTTTTAAATATGAAACTTGTGTATTCTTGTGCATCGAATGAAATCAAAAATGAGTACATTATACTAATTTTAGTACCTATTTTTAACAGTGTATAAGTGGTATAAACTCGTGAGTCATTAATTAAGTGGTGTGTCATTTAAAAGAATACAGCTAGTTTTCATTATTACACGATTTCTTATAACTCATATACTGCTGTTGTTACAGCAACAAAATTTTATTTCAACCCTCTTCCAAATGTCACATGGACCTTAAACTTTTCATACTAAAGTAATACCGATGAAAATGCGATGTTTTGCCATAATAATTAGTGATTAATAATCTATACTAATTCAATAACTACATTGAAATGTTTCAAATCTGCACATTTTGAACCAGCGTAATCAGTACAATTCTTTAAACTCATATCTTCTGAACTTTAACTTTGGTAGGACGGCTTAAAAAAGAGAATTGCGAATAAAAAGTATGATTTTTTTTAATGTAAATTATTAAAAAAAATTAATTTTAATGGAAGCTATAAATTTAAAACTGAAATTATATGATCCACATTTAGTTTATTTATAAATTTAAATTAGAGTTAATGATTTAATCAAAAATAGCTTTTTAAGTCGTTATTTTATTATGAAGTCTTAAATGCACATATAATAGCTTTCCCTTTAGAATAGTAAAAACTTGGAGTACCAGAACTTGTAGGAGCTCACTCCTTCAAGAATCTCAAAATAAAAATCTGTCGTTCAGAGTTTTTTCTTTAGAAAAGCTTATTTCAATGAAAATAACATTCACAACAAGCAATTTCAAACTGAACAGCATTCCTAACACTTCACATTTGCAATTTACTTGTGTGCAGTAATACAGAAGAACCCCCCCCCGATGCTCTCATAGTAAAACTTGCATTTAATATTTTCTTCCCGCACAGAAAAGCAATCAGAGTACAACCCTCAGTCCCATTCCTCGGTCCAAAATGACTTCCGAGGGCCGATATACAAGTGCGTTGATTGCCCTTATGCAGGCACAAACTTGCCCAATATCGCAGTTTACTTCCATTCCTCCACTCTTATCTTGTTTACCCATTAAGTATGCACCGATTTATTCCAGTTTTACAATCCACACCAGCAATAAACTTTTACTGCGAAGCCCACCCTCATCGCCATGCAGCAAGATGAAATTACCACCGCTGTTCGGCGAAAATATGCATTCCTCGTTAAGCATCGGGAAGTCCATCCATGGCCGAATCAAAACCAATTACACTCATGTCGATGGCCCTTCGTCAACGCTTCCATGGACAAACTGGGTTGCGTCATTTGGCGACTGCAATTTTAAGTGGTTTCGTTTGGGATGGCGAGGGAAAGTTTGTCGCCTTTTCTTGAAGTATGCGCAGTGCTCACGCACGCGGCTGAGGTGTGCGACCATTAACGGACAAAAGTTATTTTGCAGAAAGGAACTCAAGATAGACTAGTTCTGAGACAATGTATGGAGTTTGGGATGATTTTAGATTGGAAGTGATATATTCAGGGCTGCCCTTAGAAGCCGCAAGGACTAGTTTAAACCTAACACAAGGACCTTTTTCAATCATCCACACAAATTTATGAATAAGTTTGAATGAAACTTATGAATTACTTTGAATAAAACTTATGAATAAATTTGAATGAAACTTATAAATTTGAATGAAACTTATAAATTTGAATGAAACTTATAAATTTGAATGAAACTTATAAATTTGAATGAAACTTATAAATTTGAATAAAACTTATAAATTTGAATGAAACAGTTTAAATGAAACTTATGCATAAGTTTGAATGAAACTTACGAATAAGTTTGAATGAAACTTATGATTAACTTTTTATTTTTTAAATTAAACTTATGAATAAGTTTTTTTTTTTAATTAAACTTATGAATAAGTTTGAATTACACTTATGAATAAGTTTGAATTACACTTATGAATAAGTTTGAATTACACTTATGAATAAGTTTGAATTACACTTATGAATAAGTTTGAATTACACTTATGAATAAGTTTGAATTACACTTATGAATAAGTTTGAATTACACTTATGAATAAGTTTGAATTAAACTTATGAATAATTTTTTTTAAAATTAAACTTATGAATAAAATTTTTTTAATTAAACTTATGAATAAGTTTGAATGAAACTTATGAATAAGTTTGAATGAAACTTATGAATAAGTTTGAATGAAACTTATGAATAAGTTTGAATGAAACTTATGAATAAGTTTGAATGAAACTTATGAATAAGTTTGAATGAAACTTATGAATAAGTTTGAATGAAACTTATGAATAAGTTTGAATGAAACTTATGAATAAAAATGAATTAAACTTATGAAAAAGATTTTCAATCGGAATTTTATGAACTGCAAATGTAATGGTCAATCAACTAAAAATGCATTGGACAATCAACTACAAACGTTTCATGTGGTTATTCATTTGAACACAATATTTATTAGATAACTTCGTTACTTAAAAAAGTCTACATTATTCTGTTCTTTTACTGAAACTTACAAATAAACCTATTTTACTTTCGAAAGAGATGAAATTCATATAAATCGTGCTATCTGTAAAGGAGTTACTAGTAAAAGAATAGTTCCTCCTAAAAGCTTAACAAAATTTCTATCCTGATACCACATGAATTAACGACGTTTCATGTTAAAAAAACATAATTTTTTTTTATCTTTAACATTGTCATTTTAAGCCACTAATGAGCATGGGACCCTTCAGAGCGCTGGGCCCTGTACGGTGGCATGCACCGCCTACCCATAAAAGCGGCCCTGAGTATATTCGTGGAAATCATCATAGAGCTATATTTTACAAATTTTAGACTATATGACATATTTCAAATTATCATGAAATTGTTTGTTTTACATTAAAATATTCTGAACTATGTGGTTATGTCTTTAACGGAAGAGAACTGTACAATACGGACCAAAATTCATTTCTTGAAAATATCCTTTTTATTATTTTTCAGAGGTAATATGTCAGAAAGTTTTTATGTGTGAAGTGTTGAATCTCAATACTACTACGATGCATTTTGGCTCGTCTCCTGTGATTGGTTCGCTTCTGCGTAGATGCCGCTAATAAAGGGGGAGCGTCCAGCGAATTAATTTAGTTGCGGGTCATTTCGCGAAGAGCGGGAAGACAAAATGAAATAGAGTTGAGTTGAGTTAGCAAACTGCTTCTCGAGTGGGACAGATTCGTTTGTGGGGCGTGAAATTAGCCAACGCCTGCAACGTCATTCTGGATGATGGGAGCCCTTCAGTGGCGGATTCATTTGTTTTGTTGGATGACAATTCTGTCTTTGTTCGAATGATTCGCAGAATATGCAGCCGAGTTGGAATTCCATGCGTGTAGGATTTAAATGTGACAGGCGATAATATATTTTCGCGGTTATTCGGGCGGGATCTCGGCTATCACTTGATTCGCGATGGGAAGTTGCCATTAATTTGTGTGAAACTCTAAGTATTCTAAATGGAATGCTGTAATGAGTTTTGCAATGGAGCGTTTTGTTTGATAATAAAAACATATTGATATGTCTAAGTTTTCTTCTGATTCACGATGTGTCTTTTGAGTCAAAATAGTTCATTTGTTTTGTTTCAAGCATTTTGATGGATGGATTTATTATTTAAGGAATATTTATGCTTGAGTTTTCTCAACAAATAAAAGTTTGTGTATTTCTATCATGTTCAGGTTCGTTTCAAATAAAACAGTGTTACTTTAAAATAAAAATTTAAGAACGGAGCTAGTTATTTGATTTTATGCAAACATAAACTTAGCTTTTCAATATTACACAAATTTTTTAAACCCAACATTATAAAATAACACTTATTATTAATTAGCATACATTAATAATTCATTATTTTAAGACTAAATAACATATTGCCTACGGGATTACGTAGTGCAACTTGAAAGAGGGTTCTAGAATCGGAAGATTTGATGATGATTATACATCATAGGGAGTATAAAAGAACGCAAAATATTAAAAATGATCTCTTTCCTTTGAACTAACGCACTCAAATTTATATTTATATGGGTTAATTTCCATGCAATGACATGGGTTTGTTGCCAGTGATAGTAGAAAATGTAAAATTCTCAAGCCAGAACCTGATTACAAGTCGGCCAACAGAGTAAGTAGTAGCATACTGGGCTGCCACGCAATGGGTCTTGGTTCGAATCCCGGCTATGACATGGATATAAAGTATTATATAACTGGATGAAAGTCTGTTTGACATTATGTGTATAAAGTTATTATATGATAAAAAAAAAAGTTCAATTGCACTTAAGAAGCTCGTGATTGGAGAGTTGCGTTCATCATCGCCCGCAAAAAATAGGCGTTTTATATATGGGACTGGTAGACGTTAAATCAGTCGTACTCCAATATTCTCACGCCTATTCATGTTGAGTGAGGTTTTATATCAGGTGTTGTCCTCGTCATCTGACTATGGTTCCAAATTATGGCGTAGATAAGGGATCAAGGTAGATTCAATAGCCAATAGTCGCCAATAGCCCATTGTGCAGGACTAGTGTAACGTTAACCGTGGAATCATAAGGGAGCCACTTGTACCCCCAGCCTGTGTTATTGCCATCGGACAAGAGCTTTGTGAATCCATGATAAATTCAACCAATCAACTAACCGACATTAAAAGCTAACTGGTACAGTAGAACTCCAATTATCCGGATCCATTGCGACCAGATCCCATACGGATAATCAAATATCCGGATAATTCACAAAAAAAAAGGTTATTTATCAGTTAAATTTTTTTTCAGTCGAATTTTGCTTTTATGTGTAATGTAATTTAATGACTATTAAAAACAATATCATTCACCGATAAGAAATTTTTTAAAGGTAGGTTTTGCTGATTTCTTTTTTTTTCCTCAAACGAATCTGGATCCATGGCGATCCGCTTTGTTTGATTTCGATAAATGGAGTTCTACTGAAATAAAATTAGTCACAAGTTTAGCAGTTGAGAATAAAACTTAAAACCGTAATTTAACAACTGAATTAAATAGTACAAAAATTTACTGTAGTCAAGGCTTAAAATCGTGAGTTCTGAATTATACATAAAATTATATGCTAGCATTAACTTAACGACAAAAAGTCTTACAGAATGCTTCAAAAAATATAGTTGTTGATTTATCTGAAATCCCTAACATGATTTTTTATAAGCTGCACTTCAAAAATTTATACTGGTCGTCATGGCTCTAAATACTTAAAATCCTGTATCAAAGAATATCAAAATCCATCTTTGATATATTTGGCTAATAAATGTTCGTTTCCAAGTATATTTTTATTTTTATTTATTTCGAAAATTAATTTTATGGTATGTTTGAATTTTTTTTAATTACTTTAGAATTTCTATATAATTACAAATGCAAAAATTCTAGGAAAGTTCCAAATATCTTCCAAATTGGTTCTGTTCCCATTATAAAGTTTAATTTTTGTCGTCTGCAATGCAAGCAATGGGAAATAAAGAATCCGTATTTATTTCTAAAGACATGCTTCTTCCTGGTCTATCAAATATCTCTGCTAAGAGCTGCAAAGTAAGTTTCCCCTGAAAGCTTCGAGCGAAAATATTACGAATTGGAATCGCCAAATTTAATTAGTTTCTGCTTCTGCCATTTGTAGAATAAAATGTGATTATAGCGAGCATGGAATGGCAGTTATAATCTGGAAAGAAAATCTGTTTAAAAGTTAGGAAGCGAAAATGACAAAAATTTGATCAAAACGAATTCCTAGAAATTTTACATCTTTACAAAAGTTTCCACTTTTTCAAAAATATGTCTTCATTATATATAATGATAAATATACTTTAATAACCACTATTTTTATAAAAGTTATGGTTTGAAAAATATATTTATATCCAGTAGTAAAGTATATTTGTATAAATATATATAAATTATATATATAAATATATATAGAGTATATTTATTTAAGTATATATAAATTATATTTATATAAGTATATATAAATTATATTTATTTAAGTTTATATAAAGTATATTTACATAAGTATACATTAAAGTATATTTATATAAGTATACATAAAGTATATTTATAAGTGTTTATAAAATATATTTATATAAGTATATAAAGTATATTTATATAAGTATATATAGTATATTTATATAAGTATATATAGTATATTTATATAACTATATATAAAGTATATTTATATAAGTATATATAAAGTATATTTATATAAGTATTTATAAAGTATATTTATATAAGTATATATAAAGTATATTTATAGACAGGAGACGCTTTGGAATTGGGCAACTCATATAAAGGATACTTATATAAATATATTTGTGAAAATATATTTATAGAAGTATATTTGTTAAAATATATTTATAGAAGTATATTTGTTAAAATATATTTATAGAAGTATATTTGTGAAAATATATTTATAAAAGTATTTGTTAAAATATATTTATAGAAGTATATTTGTGAAAATATATTTATAGAAGTATATTTGTGAAAATAAATTTATAGAAGTATATTTGTAAAAGTATATTAAACAGATTTAAAAAAATAAATATTCCTTGCTTGCAGCATACGTATTTATCGAGTGTGTTTGTTTCCGCTACAGTTGATTTAATAATTAAATTTCCACACAAAAATTATATTAAATAATTCATATTGTTTATTTTGTGTGTGCAAAATTTAAAATAAATTTTCGAAATTCAATTCTATATAATTCTAACATTTCGAAAATCAAACTTTGAAGTACATATTTCTCCATGCTGAGTTTTATTTATTATTCCATTTCTTTAAAATAATTTCTACAGCAATCTATCACTTCGCATCCCTGTCATGGATTTTTTTTAAGGTAAACTACCGATCTCTACTTCTTTTAAAACTCTAATAACATATGCTTATACTTCTAACGCAAAAATTTTTACTATCGCTTATTTTTATATGAAATTCAGCCTATTTTTGACTCTTGAAGAAGTTAAAAAATTCTTATGCAGCAGTTGTAATGCCTCCGATATTCTTTCTGGTGAATTTCAATCTTTTTTCATTTGTGATATTGAATAAAAAAAGAGGTCAGTTGGTTCTATCCGTCTTAAATGTGATAGATTGGACTGGAGAATGCTTTAAAGAATTCTTGTTTGAACAACAAATTCTTATGTGCATGTTTCATTTTTTTAAATAGAACAAGAATAAACAAATTTCAAATAATAAAAATAGTGTAATAATCCTTAATATTCCATATAAAATAATAATCTATAACATTCGTATAAAAAAACTCTAACTCCAATTTTATATCCTAAATAATTTTATTTTATACATTTTATGTACTTTAAAAGCATTACACAAAAATCTAATTTCCTTCATTAGTTTTTTTCGTTCAGAAAATCGTTGGCAACACTTCAGGAAAGCAAATAACAATACTTTTTCTTTTTGTTACAAGTAATATATTAATTTAGTTTTTCGTTATCCAATTAAAATAAAAATGGCTGTCAAATGGCACTCAATACTTTAAAACTAGGAGAACTACTTCAAATTCAACTAGTGCTTATTATAAGTAATCAATTTTGAAAAAAAATTGCTAGATTTTAATTAATTGTATTGTTGATTCGTTAAAATTGAAGTTACAAATAAATTGAGTAATCTTCTCCTTAGCAGATTTGTTTTTATGGTAGAAGTTTTTATTTGGTGTTCTAATTGTATACTACTTAAGACTTCAGATGTTATAATTATCGTTTGACAAAAAAAACTATTAAATATTATAAACAATAATCCAAACAAATTATCGACATGAACATTCAGAAAACATTTAAGATTTTAATCTCTGAAATTCATTTTGATATCACTGTACTTGCATAAAATATAATTATTTCATATTAATTTATAACCTTTAAAAAATTCCTAATATTACATGGATGCTAAGCCAAACTAAACGTCTAGTTACAAAACAACAATATAAATATTTAAATACTTTCTTAATTATTTAATATTTTATTTCATATCAACGTTTTCAGTCTCATTCGATTTGATCAAATATGCTATTTTAGGGGCCGTCCAAAAATGTCACACTTTTTCTCTATATTTTTTGTCCCCCTTGTCACAAAGTGTCGCAGCTTCAACAACCCCTTCCAAGCGTCACATCATTTGTAGACGGTCCCTTCTAATGAAATTCGGAAATATAATACATCTTGTGTGTTTCTTCACATTTAATTTATCGAATTTATATATAATTAGTATAATTCGTAAGATTATTAAATTATCCATTACTTGAATAACTCATAACCCAAATATATTATTAATAATAATAATAATTTTTAGTTAATAAAAATATAGTTTTCGTTAAATATAAAAATATTTTTAAATGCAGAAAAAATGCTGAAAAATTCAAAACGTGTTTTTTGTAATTCACTTTTATTTTATATCTAGCGTTTCTTCTAGCAAATCAAATTAAAAAGTAGGCAAGATATCACTTCTAAACAATGCTCCTTATTAAATATTATGGTGTATATTCTGAACTGTAGATGGCAGCACGGTTTAGGAAGACTTCTTGAATAATAATTAAAACTTTTACCTCTTCAATACATAATCTGTACTCCTAATAAAAATTAAAAAACGTTTGGGATAATATAACACTTTTTATCTACCCCCTAATATGACCCCCTTTTGATATTTGACCCATATTTTGACAAAGCTTTTACGTTTCTCTTTATTTTAACCCGCTGGAACATTTTTCGAATTTAAATATAAGTAGAACTGCAATTATGGACCAAGTTCTTGTCCGTATAATCGAATATTCGGATAATTCACAAAAAAAGGTTATTCTTAGTGAAGAAACAAAATTTTTTTTATATGTAATGCAATTTAATGACTATTAAAAGGAACACCGATAAGAATTTTGTAAAATGTAGATTTTTCAGATTTCTCTTCTTTTTTTTTTTCTTCCTCAAAGCGATCAGGATCCGGATAATTGACGATCCGCTTTGTTTGATCCGGATAACTGGAGTTCGGATAATTGGAGTTTTACTGTGTTTGTAATGAATTATCGTGCTTGATGCTTTTTTGATATCTCGTACCACAGAGTAACTACATATGAAATATTTTTTTTATAGAAAAGCCGTTTAATGTTTTTTTTTAATAAAATGCCATCAGGAAAATCGGAAAGTTCCAATTGCGGCCCATGGCAACATTTTGTCCAGGCGATAAACTAATGATTTCTTCTCTGAGAATATAAGCTCTTCTTTAGCGTGCTTGAAATTGACTTTAATATTTAATCGTATACTTATTTTGCAAATTTAAGATCCAAGATTCAAAAAAATTATATTTTATTTTTACAAATATCTATTTTATTATTGTGCTTTTTCTTGAAACATTTGAAAGAAAGTTCTGTTATTCTATGGTAGTAAAGGGGAAATATTTTATTGTTTGAATTAATATCTTAGGTGACGTGAGCGTAATCAAGTACTTTTATAAAATAAACAACGTATACTGATACACTTTTAAAATGTTTAAATCAATAATTCAATTCACTCCAATCCCTAGAACATTCCAGTTCTATGAAAGAAACCGAAATATCTGTCGTTTAGCCCTGCGTAACCGTGAGCCGAAACTTTTATTCATTTCTGTTTATACAAATACAAATACAAATATTGACGACCAACAACAGGCTCAAGGCCCAACAAGGTTGGTCCATCTAGTACCTCTTAACTATCCCCCAATGCATATCTAACTTCTTCTTAAAATCCGTTACTCCTTTACAATTAACAATATTCACTGGCAAGTTGTTCCATTTGTCTATTACCCTATTATAGAAATAGTGTTTTCTCCCTTCCCGATTAAAATGGGATTTGTTTAACTTAAACCCATGACCTCTCGTTCTATCACTCATATTAAAATCTAAACCCTCCACATCTCCTTGTTTGATAAATTTGAATAGTTGAATCAAATCTCCCCTAACCTTTCTTTCTTCCAGAGTATACATATTCAAATTTCTTAATCTATCTTCATAATTCATGCCTGAGAACCCTTGAACCATTTTAGTAGCCCTGTGCTGAATTTTCTCTAACAATGCAATGTCTTTTTTAAGATATGGTGACCAGAACTGTACAGCATACTCAAGATGTGGCCTTACTAAACCTCTGTACAATGGCAAGATAATATCCTTAGATTTTGATGAAACACTTTTCCTGATGTACCCCAACATTCTATTAGCTTTTTTGCTAGCCACTGTACATTGATGACTCATTTTAAAATCCTCATTTACCAACACACCCAGATCGCTTACAATCTCACTATTTTTGATTTCTGCACCCTGTAAAACATATGCAGCCTTACTATTTTTGATACCCATGTGCAACACTTGACATTTACTGATATTAAAAGACATACCCCATTTAACAGCCCATTCTGATATTTTTGTTAAATCACCTTGTAATTGCTCTATTTGTTCCCCAGAATTCACAGTCCTCATAATTTTTAAATCATCTGCAAAGATGCTGACCTTGCTCCCAATCTCCCAACTGATATCATCAATAAAAATAATAAATAAAAGTGGACCTAACACAGAACCCTGTGGTACTCCACTTTTAACTTCTGCCCACTGAGAGTAATTACCTTTAATTTGCACCCGCTGACTCCTACCAATTAACCAATTCCTTATCCATTGTAAAATTTCACCCCCAATCCCTAACCTTTCCAACTTGAACAGCAATGCCTCGTGGGGAACTTTATCAAATGCTTTCTGGAAATCAATGTATACTACATCTACACTGTTCCTTTTATCTAATTCTTCAGTAACCCTATCGTAGAATTTTAAAAGATTTGTTGTACAAGATCTTCCTTTCCTAAATCCATACTGATTATCTGACAGCAAGCTCTCTGATTCCAAAAATGATATGATGCTGTTTTTTATTAATGTTTCAAAAATCTTGCATAACACTGATGTTAAACTAACCGGTCTGTAATTACCAGGTTCACATTTTGCCCCTTTTTTAAAAAGCGGAGTGACATTTGCTAATTTCCAGTCTATTGGTACATTACCCGAATTATACGACGATTTGAAAATAGTTAGTACAACATCTCCCAGTTCTTCCGCACACTCCACTAGTACTTTTGGGTAAATTTCATCTGGTCCTGGTGCTTTAAAAGGTTTAATACTTCTTAAGTGATAAACTACTTCTTCTCTAGTAAAATTGCATTCCTTAATAACCGGACGCATATTATCCTCTATTTGCATGAAATCAGATTTGAAGTCCTTATTAAAAACTCCCATGAAAAATTCATTTAAAATATTAGCCATTCCTACATCATCTTGAATTAATTTGCCTTGATAATCTTCGAGTGGTCCCAAATGATTATTTCCTTTATTGTTTCCACTGGCGTAAGCAAAAAATCCCTTTGGATTATTGTTGATATCCCTAGCAAGTTTTTCCTCCAATGCTAATTTCTGTTTTCTACTGATATACTTAAACTCCCTTCTAGCTTTTTTATACTCCTTACCATCAGTGTCCCTACCTGTTTCTTTAAATATTTTATACGTCTTTTGTTTTAACTTAAGAGCTCGTTTTGTTTCCTTTGTTTCTTTTGATTGGGGGCTGTCTACAAATGATGCCACACCTTTTCTCGATATTTTTACGGGAAAGGTAGCGGGGCCGCAAGAGACTCTCGCTCGGCGATACTCAAAATTGTCTGCCAAAATTGTTAATATCTTCAGAAATGTATGCAAATTCCTCAGTCATTAACAAATATTTAATAATTAACTATTACCAAATAACAATTAATTGATAAATAGCATAAATGCTCATTATTAATGACTAATAGGAAAGTAGCATAACTGTTAATTTTTTTTTATATATATATTTGTATTCTAAAAATGGAAGTAGTGGAACGTCCCCCTCCCCTAATTTTTTAGTTGTTATGGATATTTTTTTTTAAAAGATGCCCAAGTGAAACATCCCCTATCCAACAAAAAAAATTGTCCAAATATATTAATTGGAACACAAAACTTGCGCGAACATACATAAAAAAATAAATACGTAACAATCAAATGATAACCCCCCTCCTTTGGCGCGCTATCTGAAATTGGTTGGCGACTTTTAAATCAGTTAAAAATGAATTGAATAGTTATTCATTTCTAGGAGTTACATTTTTAACCAATTTAATATATCCCCAAAACAATTAAATATAACATCGAAGACAAAAATTCCCAATACCGACAAAATGCTTATTTCCTGCTTGTTAGTCGACAACTAAAGCATTTTCATGGATGAGTGCGTTAATGTAACATACATAAAAACTTCCTGAAAAAAGAGGATCTCATATGCTTGAATAAACGCGGCATCCCTTTAGTAGGATGACATATACAATATTAGTGTTAATTTATTACACTATTGCATTTTTTCAAATAAGTTTATAAGTCACTGTGCAAATTTAGTGCGAGACTTTACATGGTAAGTCAAGGCTAAAAAGAATTTACTGTATGATAATTCTTGAGTCCCCTTTAATCGTCTCTATTAGCCTGCCGAATCCCATACACTTCTGCATAGATCCCGTTATTAAATTTCACTATCGTAGTTCACCATATACATATCGCTATCTTACTATTATTAACTTTCACTATCATATACATAGTTAGCTAATTATTACTTTTTTACTTGAAACGTCTGTAAAATTAGTTGCAAAGCATCAATATACAAATACAATAATAAGCTTTTAGGGTGATCCGTTCTGAAACCATAATTCCGTGACAAATAGCACGATTGACATAAAATTGGTCCCGTTCAATAAGAAATTATTTCTCAATGCGTGTAAAATCTTGTGGCATTACGTGTCGAAAATGGGGTCATTGGTGTAAGACGTAACAGCTTGCTTATCTTCCTTTTATTGGAGATAGGTTTTTTTTACGTCCAATCCATATTTTTTTAATCTGCTGAAATTATGTTTCATATAAAACCCTTTTTTCTGTACTCTGATACAACTGCACTGAGCATTTTTTTTTTCATACTCCATTACGTAAGTGAAATTTGTGACTAGGAAAACGTATTTTGTTCACTAAAGAAATTCCTAAGAAGATTACATCAATTTTTATAAACGTATATAACATTTTATATAATATTTTATAAATGCATATTTTTTTTTAATTCTTAAAAGCATTCTGTGGTGAAATATTTTTAAATCTAAATCATTTGAAAAAGGCATGTGTTTAAAATATAAATTAAACTCTCTTACAGTAGAAGCAACCTTACAACTTCTATATTTTATTGTACCCTCAAAGAGTTAAAGTATCTAAACAAAACATAAAATAACGATACATATTTTTTAGATCTTTCAGATTACCATATAAAACTGCTCATATTAGTAATTTTTTCAAAAAGCAGTTTTTAAGCAATTACTAAGAAAACAAAATTTCACGCTAGGAAATATAACCACATGTCTTGCTTGGGTATCATGGTTACTATAATTATACACAAACCCTTAACTTACATAAGAAAAACTAAATTATTGATCTTCTTTACAGTATTTTATTCACAGTAAAGTTAATAAATCGGTTTTCTTACAAATCAATGTTTAAAATTCAGAAAGATTCGGTTATATAAGTAACAACCCATCGCAATCAATATAATATTTATCCAGATACTATTTTAACTGCTTAAATAGTTTATTTGATACCCTTTGTGAAATTTGGTTACATAAAATATTTGATATCGATATCTTATTCAATCTAATTTTTTGAAACCCATAGTTCCATATGCTACCAAAATTAGTACTACCTGAATTTCAAATTCTCTTTACATATTTATTTTTAGTTTTCATTATAAAAAATTTACTTTTCTGGCAATCGCTTTACATTTGTATATAATGTTTGCCAAAAAAGTATTTTTTGTAATAAAAATGTAAATAAAATATATATTATAAATATCTTTATTATTATTAAATTTAAACCGAGATAAATTATAATTTTTTTGTATCTTTTGCCTGCTTTTGAAATAAGTATTTTCTTAGAATTCTTTAAATTTTAACTCGCCGAGTAAAATTTATCCAGTATTCTACACATGGGTAAAATACTCCGATGACTGTTTGTGAATCGATTCTTTTTAATACAATTATTGACGACCAACAACATGCTCAAGGCCCCATTGCTCCCGTAGAATTAACAATATTCACTGGCAAGTTGTTCCATCTGTCTATTACCCTATTATAAAAATAGTGCTTTCTCCCTCCCCAGATTAAAATATGAATTGTTTAATTTAAACACTTGACCTCCCATTCTATCACTCGTATCAACGAATCACAACGAAATCAAACATTTGAAATTATTTTCTGTCCCAAACTCAGGCATTCTTTGCGTCCACAGATACTTTAGATATTAACACATACACCCAATATATTTTCTAATCAAAAGTATGTTTATCTAATAATGCATTCTTAAAGTTATGACTATTATTTTCTTCCAATTTGTAATTTACTATCCCAAAAACCAATTTAGATATTTTAAACTACACTGTTAAAAATTTAGTACGACCTTGCGCCAAAATTTGTACCCATTTAGCTGCAACCATTATTTGGTGCTTAGTTTCACCATTTTATGATGCAACCACGGATATCATTTAGTGGTGAAACGTTGCACCAAAATTCACATTTTCCTACACATTTTATGATAAAACGTTGAGCCAAAATTCGCGTTTTCGCTATCCCATATTATGGTGAAACGCCGGCATAACACCGGTTGGATGCTCTGAACGATTTTCTAAAAATTTTGTAGCGAAGCTGTCTACCCTCCGATCGCAAGATCGCTACTTTTTTACTTTTTTTGTCAAGTCCACCGCACGGGCTCGAACTAGCAATCCTCTGATTACCAGCTGAACGCCTTTATCCACTGAGCAACCAGGCCTCTAATGCAAGAGGATTGAGAGGATTCCCCGGTTTGTAGATTCAGCTGAGTTTTCGGTTGCAGTTTAGGAGATTGCACCATTGTTTGGTAAAAACTGCGCTATTCTCGATCAAGGATTTTCTTATTCAACCTAGATTGCACCACAATATGGTGTAAGTTGCTACAGAGCACTAAGATATGGTACAACGTTGAACTGAAATTTTAAGAGTGCAGCTGTTTGGCCCCGTATTCATATCCGCAAACTTTGATTCGTATATTTGCCTTTATATCGCTCGTTTTTTGCTTTGTGGCCTCATTCCTTCTTATACAAAACAAACAATTACTGTTTTCCTTTCTTAGCAAAATAAGATCTCCGCTGTGACTTTAATCCCCCGCCCAAACATTGACAGGCCCGCTCTAATCCGTCTGTAACTGTCCTAATCAACGGAAGAATTTTCACTTTCTTTCCACACATTTCGCAACGGTGGGGGGGGAGCGTCTGATTATCAGACATTAAACTTTTGAGCAAACAATTAAATCAATCGCCGTGTTTCGTCAGACACAGAGTTATATTTAGGTTCCGGAATAGGACAACGGTTCTTTTCTGCTTCTAATACCTCTTCCCCAGTACTCGTTTAACCTGGTTATTCGGGTGTGAAGACTAATTCACACTTCGACAACATGGAAGAACAATCGGAAGAGCTGCATACAGAAAAGAACCAACTTTGTCAGCATGGAATTTCACCACTCCACTGAAAAGATTAAATTCAATGTTAAGATTTCGCCACTTTATTTTTTCGAAAATTGTTTTGTGGTGTTGCTAGGAAGGGGGTGAATAACGCATTCGACACTGTAAAATATGCGCTTAAATATTTGAGAGATAGCCATGTGTTTCAATTAATTTTAATTATACATTACAATAATAAAATTATACATTACAATAATAAAATTATAAATTACAATAAAACAATAATATAATAATCCTGATATAACTCGAATATGTTTCTGTGACAAAGTGCTTATTTTAATAATCTGTATCGTAGTCACAGATAACACTGCTAAAGAAAACTACCTTGTGTTAAATTCTTTGTATAGTTTTTAAATCAAGCACACAAAAAAATTAAAGATTAATTCAAAATTAAATAATTTTTTAAAGAAGTTGTTACTGATATATGTGTAGACCTGAAAAATCCATTAAAATCTATGCACTTTTCTTAGATCTTCTTCTCACATCTTGTAATTTAAAATTTCTTGTTTGAGACAACGTTTGTAGTAGATTATACATTCTAGTGTGCTTTTCCAAAAACTAAACTAACTTCAATTAAATGTATTAACTCTCACAGTTCCACGTTGTTTTTAGACATTCTAAACGCCATTTAAAACATTGAATTAAATATATGCGTGTGGATCCGAACGGAAAGACAGCTGCCTTTTTTAGCCTTTCACAATTATCCTCTTGAAGCGTACCAGAGCAATAAACTTGAAATTAAGGGGGCTAGTAGGAGGGCGGTTTGTTCGGCCTCGCAGACCTCAGAGGCCTAAAATGTTGCTCTCATGGGTAAGGAACTCACTTGAAAATGTTTGTCGTGAATGCAACAATCAAATTTCATATTTGAAACTTAATATGGAAAATGATGTCCAGCAGCTGAATCTCAAAAAAATAAGGCATTTATATTCATTGTGGTCCCGAACCATCAAAATTGAATTTGATATTTTAGAGATAATAGATACTTGAAGATACGATTCATTGGTTAACTTTTAAAATATTTCAAATAAGCTGTATTATATTTACCTTTTTATTAAAGCAAATTGTTGCAATTTAATAAAAAACGTCTACTTATTCGAGCTACTTGAACTTAAATGTATTTAATCCATACTAAACGAAAGTATTTCAAATAGCTCACCAATGCAACAAAAACAATTCATTTCAGCCTAAAAATAGTAGTTACGCTAGATAATTATTACTGACACTTATTAAATTTCATTTTTTAGTATTTATTAAGCTTAAATCAGTGATTCTTTCAGTCTTTAAACTTTAAACACTTATGAATTGAGCTATTCTTCTTAATTTTAATGTTCATCGTTCATGTTCGATTCCAACTGCATCGGTTCTTTTCTGCAAGAACATCTCCCATCCCTTCCTCGGACCTCTGCCACCTCCCCCCGGGCAAAACAAACGAAAGTGTTCCGAAAATCGAACCCTGAGAGTGGATTCCAGAAGACGAGGAGGGGGTCCGAAAAGAACTGATGGGTTCTAAATATATCGATGGACGAGTTATGAACGATAGAAAGTGGAGCAATTATCGTTTGCGAAATGTTTCTTCAAAATGTGTATTTTGGGGGGTGTTGCTCTGGATCGAGAGTGGGCCGTAACCAGGAAGAAAGGGGCTCCTTTTTTGTTTTTGGTGGACAGACGAACTGGAAGTATATAAGCATTGACTGGTGAGATGTTCTTCAGAATCGGTTTCACCTTTCAATCTGACAGGTAAGAGAATATATCTATTGTGTTTATTTATTCTACAGTGATTTTTAGTAATGTTCAACATACCTTTTTAATTACAAACATGTCTTTGGTTTTGATGATAATATCAATATCTTTGATATTTATAATACATATCCAGTAAGGGAACGATGTATCTCGACCTTCCCAGGTTATGGATTTCAATTGTGGATATGTATGACTTCTTTTGTAATTTGAATTTCCGATTGAGCTGTAGGTTCTATATCATTTAACATTAATAAACATAAAATGACAAGTTAACAATTTTATGTTTACCAAGCAATCAACTCATCCATATATTTTTTATTTATTTTTAAATTTAGTGTGTTTTCTATTCCGAAAAGTTTTACTATATTTCTTAAAGTAAAAAAAAATATAATTATATTTTGCTTGTTTTTGAATAATATGGTAGAAAACTTAATACCTTTTGTGCAATAAATATCTAAATTTGAATTTGATATTTAAATTTAAATGATATGTCAAGTATTAAAAAAATAATACATAACTTTTCTATTAAGTTATATATATTCCATTATATAAATATTCCATTTTCCCTATTTTCATTCTGATTTTGTCAATTTAATTTTCGAGTTTTGAAAATTATTGTAATTTCACATAAATATAAAAACCCATATTAACATATTTCCAAAAAATCTATTATTATAGAAGCGTAACAGTATAGACCCAAATTTCTGAATACTCTCAAAAACCCAAAACTTTTTAAAGAAATGCATCTTCTTTGAAATTCACTTAAAGGAAATTTACTAGAATTATCCCAAATTTATTGATTAATTTATTTTATTCTTGCTTTATTTTACTTCTTTATATAAATATATCATAATTGTTATATTATCATTAATAAGATAATCTTTTATCACAAATATTCTAAATACTATTTTTAAATATTTAATGTATCACTTCTATCGAAAGAGTTGTTTAAACAAGATTACATTTCTCGCATAATTTAATTCGGAATGTTTACACCTCTATTGAAATTTAAATAGATTTACAAACTTGTGAGGTAATACTTCAGATAATTCTTTAGAATATTAAATTAAGGATTTGTATGATACTGTTATGATTTGTTTATTGTAGTTTAATTAACATTTATCCATTACTCTTTCATTTACATGCAGATAAAAAAACTTGTAAACTTTGGGAAAAGTAAATTTGTTTAAAATAGCATTCAATTCATTACACCTTTTATAATTTTATAATTATTATGGATATTTTAATCCATTCACTATTTACGTTTTACGCAGTTTTTGTTTTAATGCAGTTATTTATGTTTTAATTCTATTTCACAATGAACCATAATTAAATATAAAGGAACTCACTTTATTCTTATTCTAATTATGCTATGTATTAGTGGTGAAACAAAGCAAAGAAATTGCATAAATATTTAAATTCTGTTAAATATCTAGGGATTTTATAATTATATACCTACAATTTTATTAAAAGTACCAAAATATATAGAAAGGAAAAATAAACCTTTTACCGGTTTGTGTGTACTTTTATATCACTGTACTATTTTCTTTAAAGCATAAAAATTGCGTATCTTATTAGTCTAATATTGACATCTTTACAATCAGTAAATTTCACTATCCTAAACTTAAAATCCCTAATGTAATGAACATTTATTTTTTAACTCATATTTGCTTACTAAATTAAGTCTATACCCTTAAATTTAATTTAACAGCTTTTTATCTAAATTATAATTTTCATGAAAAATATACTATAACTAAACATATAATATTTACCATACATAAAATAACGATTAAAACACAAATATTTTGTTAAATAAAAATGTATATATTTATGTTTTTAACAATTTATACTGTACAATTTTATCTAACCACTTTGAAAAGATTAGTTGTTCTTAATTCAAGAGCAAACAACTGAGCTAAAATAATAAAAGCGCTGGAGCGACGAATCCCATTGAGCGACAATGTACTTTACCGTACCGCGCTGATGCATACAATTCCGAAGAAGGTTGACAAAACATCATTGTCTATGCGGGAGTCTCACTTGACGTTACAGAAACGTTTAAAAATTTTGTTTTTTTTCGTTGCGTTTTGTTTTTTTCTTGTAAGTAAGTATGGAAAAATATTAAATGTGTAACATTTCATATATTTTCGAAAGTCATAAATGCGTTTTTCTAGGCAAACCTATGCGAAAGAACTACTTTTTCTAACTTCGCTCAAAAAGATGTAAGTTTTCTACCTCCGTTCAAAAAGGAGTAAAGTGGTCGGCCACGCTTGGTCCTCGCTCCAGTGCTTATTCTAGCTCATTATATTATATTGTATTCTAGCTCAGTGGAGCAAACTACACTAAATCTATAAAGATTTTCTTGGGCTCTCATAAACCCAAACAGGTTGCCTAAAAGACACTATGAAGTTAAACAATTTTTTAACTGTATTGCAATGATTAAGGACTGGAAACTTGTAATTTAACAATCAACAGTCGATTTCCATAGTATTTTATTAAGACAATTTCTTCTCCTATTAGAAATATTAAGTATGCTAATCCTCCTTTGCTAAGATACGTCGAAGAATACAATTTTCAAAAATCAAGACTGTTGTTAGCGGGCATTAACCAGCACGAACAGTTTGCAGAACAATGCTGAAGATAACGGAACGAGACTAAGAGAAAAAAATTAACCAGTGTTAAATCTATATTAAGGTTTTTAATTACACATAGAGAAAAACTAAGCCTTCTTTTTATTATACACATAAGTAAATTTTTCATTACAAGTTTAAATAATCGATTTACAACAGAATAATGGAAATTTACTTTAGTCATAAATTCCGAAACATTAACGGTTACAACATTTTATGCTTAATAAATATTGTACTTGTTTCTAAATTCCACTTTACAAATAGGCTTCCTTTTTACAAGCCGGCCCATCCTTTGCTTAAGCCAGACTAACTGCATAAATAGTCATTTAGCAACAATAAAATTATTGCCCCTTCTTAAAAGGACCGCCCCAATTGGTTGAATAGTTTCGAATGGAATAAGTTTTTTACTCGTTACATCGATTTCTCGTATTTGTTCAGTAGGGGGGGGGGTCATTATATCGATAGTATACTATACATTAATATCAAAATCACTTCATTGTCACACAACAGTGTAATGGTAACATACTGGGTTCGAATCTCGGGTAAAAGAAACGGATGTAAAATGTCATATAATTGGATGTATGTCTGTTTGGAATTGCGTGAATAAAGTTTTTATTGTTCTATGAATGTTCCTTATGTTCTTTATGTTTGTTCCCTAAGTTTATGCTTTATGAATGTTCCCTAAGTTTTTATTGTTCCCTATGTTCTTTAGAACCACGCTTGGTCCTTAAAGAACAAACACAAGCCATGAATTCCAGAATGTTCTCGTGTCTCCTGCTACTGTGCTTGCTGCTGAGCCCTGCCGTGGTCGAGAAATCCCAGGCCTTGGCCGTGGACAAGAAGAAGATCATGAAGGCCCTGTGGCTGGCGAAGCTCGCACTCAAGAAGAAGAAGCTCCTGGTGCTGCCACTCCCGGTGCCTGTCATGGTGCAGTAAGTGGAGTTTTAATATATACTAGATTAAGGTTGTGTAGCTCATTCGGCTAACTAATCGCGAACTAACAGCAGTTGTGTCGCAACTTCTAAACAAACGAACAATTAAAAAAATCACACGCCAACTGCGTGCCATTATTTAATTGCATCCAACTCTGGTCTCAAATATCGCAAAAGTAAATGTGAAAAATTGTCAAACTGGTATTACCCAAATTCCATACAAAATTGCCAGATTGTCGATTATTTTCCAAAGCTAGTTGTTAGCTCGGTTGCGAGCAAAATGATATTCTGTGCAATTAAAAAATTCCCGAGTGCGCAGATACAATTTGAATTTTCCAATTGTGTGCAACTAAATAGTTTAATTGCCTATTCGATAGTTGCCAGTGCGCGGCTAGCCTTACCGAGCGTTTTGACTATTTACTGCGAGTGAATGCATACTACATAACTGGAATAAATAGCTAGGCTGGGGGAGAGGGATGAAATGTGAGGGGCGCCAAACGCCGAATTTAATGGACAATTTCAATGTAAATTATGCTTAGATAGAAATGTGACTTCAATATCCATAATGTTTATTAAATTGAGTTAAGTTTAATTTCTTAACTTTGAGTACATTTATTTGGTTAATATCACACATGCCTAGATTTTATAATAGCATTTGTTCATTTTAGTAATTGGTGTATAAAACTTTGATGGCAGTACACATTAAACTATAAAAAAATAACCTTGCCTAAACACTTTAAGGTATTACATATGTTCCATAAAATATACACTCAAACCTGTTTTTGTGCGGTCTTTTTTTGTGCGACTTTTTTTATGCGATTTTTTTGTGCGGTATATGAAAATTTCAACCAAATTGAAACATAATTGATTATATGGCTACCGAGACATATACAAGCGTCTAGTGAAACAACAGCCGTCGCAAAAACTGATCACTGACTACATGGTAACTGAAAAAAAGTCAATTCTAAACGAGTGCGAGGTAGTATTTTCAAGTGACGAAAGCGATTTTGAACCAAGTTTGCGTGTTGTCAGACTACAAAGGATAATGGTTATACGTTTTGAATACGTGTAAAATAAGTGTATATGTAAATAAAATATTTAAAAATATTCGCATGTTTCTAAATCAGATTCCAAAAGGTTTGGTGAGATTCCAAGTAGCTGTCAAGCCTCGTGTCTTGATTTCGTTTAAAAAAGCAATTCCTAGTTTTTTCGTAAGGGTTTGAGTTATTTTCTATGTAAGACTTTTTTTATGCGGTCCCAAACAACCGCATAAAAAAATATTTTTTAATTGTGTTGCTAAAACTATTTTTTATAGCTACTCGTGAAGTTTTGTGCGAATTTTTTTATGCATTTTTTTTATGCGGTCCCTATCCACCGCACAAAAACTGGTTTGAGTGTAATTAAAAAAATATATGAAAAATAAACATTTATTGTGTGACCATCAAGTGGACTATTTTATCCTCAAACCCTTGCAAAGTAGACCAGTGTTTGTGCTTTTAAAACAAAACATTTTTTTAAACGATGTTAAACCATTGTAAAGTAAAAAAAAAAAAACAGTGCAATTAATTAAAAGCGCGTTGTCTACTGTACCTCATCTTCCCTTAAAAATTATATTTATTAATATTTATTTTAAAACTGTATTTTATAATAGTACATTTATTAACTTATTACAAAGAAAAAGTACTTATATGTTTGTTTACAATAACAACGCTAATACTTTTAAAGTAGTTTCTTGAGTATTCCTTGTATACTATTTATTATACTATATAATTAGCATTCTAAAAGATATATCAGAAAAAAACATCCTATCGTAATTCCCACGTTACTGTTTAACAGGAATCGAAAATAGTTATGAATTCTACTTGTATATAAAATGCATATTTTATTTCGTTTTTTTATTGTTTCAACATTAACTTGTAATGCCTGTTGCACCGTAGATGCTATATTGAATTCGCAAAATACTTCTGTCAAGGTTTCATTGGTGAAATATTGCTGTACATAAACCTCCTAAATTTTAAACTTTATAATTTTAATTTATAATTTGAACTCAAGATTTGAAATCAAACAAAATCAATTTCAGTGTAAACATAAAATCAAACTTTAAATTATTTTATGTACAAGATATTCTCATCGGAAAGTTCCAATTGCGGCCCATGGTAACCTTTTGTCTGGGCGATAAACAATTGTTTTCTTCTTTGAGAATATGGTAAACCTGACTCCCTTCGGCCGCAATTGGGCTATTGCCATTCTCATTTCGGTCATTAAAAAACTTTAAAATAAACGTACTCTATTGCGATATTAACTAATCACATCCAAAAAAGTAAACATGAAAATATATAATGGAATTGTACAGAACGGACAAAATATTCATTGAGTTCATTCTGACATTTTTTAGCATATTCCTAAAACGACTTTGGGATCAAGTCGAAGTCATTTCTTCCTATGAATATAAATCGGAACTTGAGTGAAATTGCATTTTATTATCTCTTCAGGATCATAGGAAAAGGATTTGTTTAGATATAAGATGTAAAATTTAACTTCACTGCATGGTAAATCGAAAGTGTTCTTTTCGCTCTCATACATTAAACATCGGATGCAGAGTACTTCTCTGAATTGATGAATGGTAGGTAAACATCGAACAGCCAGGAGTATTAACTCTATAAATAAATCTAAATATTTATTCTGCTGAAGTTGGAGTTTCTTCATATGTTAGGATGTAAGAAACGGGTTTGAAATGTAGATAAAATGCTTTAAAAGAAACTTTTTCTCTGAGTTAAGGCAATGGAATAACGACGTGCATAGGACAAAAAGTATTAAGTTCAGTTTTGGAACTTTTTTTAATTTTGAAAAGTTAATATCTCAATAAAAATAGAACTATGTATATTCCAAATAACTGTATATGAATATAAATTCTGTATGTGGAAGAAAAAATCTAAAAAGTTATCAAAATAAATTTCTGAAACGAAAAATTAAAATCTTTAATCCACAAAAACACCCAAGTAACGTTCTTTATAGTCGATAAACACTCTTATATAAGATATTCTTTTTATTGACTTCTTTCTTTTCATTCAACCGGGAATTCAGTGGCCCAGTGGATAAAGGCGCTCAATCAGAGGATTACTAGCTCGAATCCGTGCTATAGACTTGACAAAGAAAAGTAGTGATCTTGCGATCAAAGGGTTGCCAGCCTCGCTACAAAAATACTATAAAGTCGTACAGAACATCCAACAAATTATACTGGCGTGTATACGGGACTGGTGCACGATAAATATGATCGGGGTGTAATGTCCTGACCGGTTGAGTTGGGTGCCAGCTCACGTGTTGGCCTCGTCATCTGACCATGGTTCAAAAATACAAGGCATCGTTCCCGGGTCTTTCCTTCGAGATAGGCCCCGAACCGTCGCCAATAGCCCACTGTGCTGTTCTAGTGCGACGTTAATTAATCAAACCAAACCTTTTCATTCAACCTGATTCCGACCGAATGGTGAGACGTTGGACTCGGTACCTGATAGGATTGGATTCAAACTCCAGCATGTGTGTAGCGATTTGGTATTCGGAGGGTTATCAAATTCGTTCATTTCGTGCACCAACAATTATTCTCCTTGTATAGAGGACTGGTGCACGTTAAATACGACGTGGTTCGATGTCTGCTGCCTATTGAGATTCCGCATGGTGCTATATAAGATGTTGACCTATTTATCTGATCACAGTCCAAAATTAGGGGGCAATGTTTTCGGTCTTTCCTTCCGGCTAGACCCCGAACCGTTGCGCACTGTACAGCTCTAGTGTGACATTATTTCAAACAACCGAATTCTAATTATTGTATATTTCTTTCAGTAAAAAACATCACGAGCATCATATTGAACACCATGGATTCGAGCAGCATCATGGATATTAATAGAAGAAGACATCTTCAGTATTTATCAGCTTTCAACAAATTGGTTCTAACTTAGTACAATCATGAACTCATTCATTGAAAATGTAATTTCTTTAAGGCTCTCTTGAAGTTACCCCATCACTGTACGTATCTGTGTGTACATATACTTTGTCTACTGCACTTCCACATCTTTCACTCATCTGTACAGTTTTTATTTGTAGTTAAATAAATAACAGATCTGTATTTAATGTATGTTTTTAATTACAAACAAATTGTTTATAACATGAAATTAAATTATGTAATGTTTCAAATAAGCATGGCTCAGAAACTATCTTAAATAATCTTTTGATTTACATTAACTTTATATACAAACATTATATTGGGGGAGGGGAACTATTAAGCTTACACATTCGTAAAGCGACCAAGATACAACTAACTGTTTGGAGTGTTCATGGCTTCGCACCAGAGGGCGCTGGCATCGGCAATGACGGGTACTTTATAAAGTGTTAAGGATACTTTAAAAGGTGTTACGGGTATTTTAAAAAGTGCCTCTACGAAAACGTTAAAAGTTGTGATGTTTACACTGCTATGTTTTATTTACATTGTACAATTTCGTATTTTATCGCATGTTTGAAAAAATACATTGTTAAATTTCTCTATTCATGTGACGATAATAAAAAACAATCAGCGGTTAAAATTCAACAGATGGCGTAATAAGTTACCTTGAAAACTTAATTAGTTTGCTAAAAATTGCTTATCGATTTTATTTTGTTGTAAATTGTAATAAACCATATTAATGTGTTAGTAAAATCTTGAACCATAAAAATAATGAAGTAAAATAAAATAAAAATTTAATTAAATCGGATATCGAATAAATTCTGAAGAAAATATGAATAAAAAGATAATAAAGTAATTTTCAAATCCCAAATTATAAATTTTATTTTTGTTAAAGTAAAAGATTTTTAAAAGAATAACAGCTCGTTTAATGTGTTTTTAATAGCAATGTGAAAACTTTGGCAGAAATTAACCTTTTTTCCAAAAATAAAAGTAATACTTTATTCAAATAACAACTGTATTTAATTACTCCTTACAAATCCAATAATATTATAAAGAAACTAAAATTATGAAAACCTTAAAATTCTGTTATTCAGAGTTTAAATGGGTCGAATGTCAAAGGATGAAATTCATTTTTTATGTTACTATAAATATTTTCAATTTAATCAAAACGATTTGCGCACTTGAGATAACTGAATTATTGTTTAAAAGTTCTAAACATTAATAGTCTCTTTTGAGGTCATGAATTGAATTTACACCTAAATGAAATGAACTCTCTAATTCACCATTTATTGCAACTTTTAAATTACATCTGACTTTTACAACTAAACACATATTGTATGGGATTTTATGTGCATGGTCTTTCAATATTTCAAGTCATCATTTTTCAGCATTTCCCTCTGAAAGTTTAAGCAGTTTATATTTAATAATAATTTGAAATGTTCCAAAACTATTTTAATGCCATCGGTCATTGACTTGTTTTATGATATTAATGTATTTGAAAATCGTGAATAAAAAGGAAAGTTACAAAGAAAAGAAAAGAAGTCATAAAATATATGGTTTTGTTTAAATAAGAGAACCTATTAAAACTGAAACAAGCATAAAGTTGATTTTTTTTTACTCGTTATCACCTTTCAAAATTTTAATAAAAGACTTGTTCTTGATACTTCAATATGAAGTGTGAAAGCGTAAGGGCGACAGTTTGTATTTGTGTATTCATTTGTATATTTTTTGTATTTTAAACTTTTGCAGATTTTCTCCTACCTCATGGAAGAGGGGATGAGGAGTAGTATTAGTTTGGTAATGTAACTTTTATAGCCAAATATAATAAATAATATATATTACATTTTATATAATTAATAATATATTATAATTAATAATATATTATAATTAATAATAATAATATATTATAATTAATAATAATAATATATTATAATTAATAATAATAATATATTATAATTAATAATATATTAACTATAATAATAATAATATATTATAATTAATAATAATAATATATTATAATTAATAATAATAATATATTATAATTAATAATAATAATATATTATGATTAATAATAATAATAATATATTATAATTAATAATATATTATTATTAATAATAATAATATATTATTAATAATAATAATATATTATTAATAATTATAATATATTATTAATAATAATAATGTATTATTATTAATAATAATAATATATTAAAATTAATAATAATAATGTATTATAATTAATAATAATAATGTATTATAATTAATAATAATAATGTATTATAATTAATAATAATAATGTATTATAATTAATAATAATAATGTATTATAATTAATAATAATAATGTATTATAATTAATAATAATAATATATTATAATTAATAATAATATATTATAATTAATAATAATAATATATTATTATTATTAATAATAATAATAATGTATTATTAATAATAATAATATATTATTATTAATAATAATGTATTATTAATAATAATAATAAAGTATTAAAATTAATATTAATAATGTATTATAATTAATAATAATAATGTATTATAATTAATAATATATTATAATTAATAATATATTATAATTAATAATATATTATAATTAATAATAATAATATATTATAATTAAATATTTTATATTATATTCAATTTTTAAAATAAAAACTGTTTCCAAAAAAAACAGTTTAATTTTTGGTTACTTTGAAATTATTCACAAACGCACGTAGACACAAGCTCTAAAAATGTTCTTCAAAATTGTCCTAGAAAAACGTATTTTTAAGTTATCTGATGATTGTATTCCGCGCGGAAATCGTCTAGAGTGAGAAAAGCGACTAAATTCCTATGCAATCTAATTTTTTTTAAATTTGTCAAATTTACCAAATATACCCTTTAAAAAAATAATTAAATTTAGAATTTCAGTCAAATGAATGCAGTAGTTTTAGAGAAAATCACGCACAGTTTAGGATGACGGTTGTTGCATAATAATCAAAATCGACAAAACCTTGTTCTTAAAAGTGGGATTTCATGGAAAGTTTGTTAATGTTGTACATTAGATTTTTTTAACGCACTTTTCTGTAAAATAGACGTTAAAACTGTAAAAAAAAATAACTTTTTTTCTTTGGAAGGGTGGGAGAAAGTGATCGGCACTCCTGTTTTAATCACTATTTTACAAATACAAATATTGACGACCAACAACAGGCTCGAGGCCCAACAAGGCTGGCTCTTCGAGCATGAATGGACTGTAGTAGAGCGAATATGACGGCATCATCGTGGTGCAAACATCTCAGACCTGATGGCACCAGATACGCGATTTCCTTTCAAAATTTATGAATGAAACAATACTCGCGATTGGCTTGTGAATTGGGAAATGTGTAATTGTGAAATTTTATGAATGGATGACGTAGTAAACCAAGTGTCTGAGGCCATACATGTTGGCCTCACTTTGATGTTAGCGAGATTATAACCTTATGATTTCTCTACTATGAGGGATCCATGCTCGAAGGTCCAGCTAGTATCAAAAAATTATCTCCCAATGAATATCTAACTTCTTAAATTATTATTATTTTATAAAGCTTCCATGTTCAATAAAAAAAATTGGAATACCTTCCCATGAAAAATCCCCTTAACCAATAATGATAAGAATCCCACATAAATAGCTTACATTTCTAAACCCTTCAAAGCCTTTAAAATTCATGAACAGGACTTTGGTCTAATGGAGAGTTACATAGCGGTTTTATATATCTTTTTATGGCATAGATATCTTAACATAAAAAGTCGATTGAATCGTAAATTCGTACTGAATTCCTTTCACGAGATTTGAGACATCTTCGAAAGAATTTTGTTATGGCAAAGAAATCTGTGATGATCTCCTTATTTGAAATTCATGATTCAATTTAAAAAGGTAAAACTCCATGAAAAATATATTTACTATAATCTTCTCAGAATATTTTTAGAATAGTAATAAGCAATTATTGTTTCTTTAAGAAACATGTTATTTTACTGGTTTTTTTTAGTTACTATGTTTTATAAAGGTCGTTAAAATGTAGTTTGTAGTTGAATAATTATTTTTCTTTAGTTAAAGTTCTCAATTTAAAATAAGTTTGTAACGTATCCTAATAAAACCTCCTTAATATTTTAAATTGAAATATAGCTTTGGTCATGTTATTTTACTTGTGAAGATTACAGTTAACTTGGATGGGTATGAAACAAAAATAATTTAAAGCATTAATGAATACGCATTTCTAAATTGAGATTCCCGACATAAATTCTCGAGATGTTTTATATTTTTAACAAATTTTTAATTATTGACGAGTTGTGTTTAGAAAAAACTTTGATTTGGATTCTACGGTTATTAAGTCATGTTTACTGGAGTGTAAAAATAGGACTTAATTACTTTTTAAGTTTAAAATTTTGAAGAAAAAAAATGAATGTCTAAATATGAATCTGTAAGAGATAGACAGCACATACAAAAAGAATTATTGTGTTAGTAATATTTTAATATCTCATTATTTTGATTTAAACCTCTGTTCATTTAGTTAAAAAATTTATCATTATAACTGTTCATCAAATTCTTGTCATTAACTTAAACATCTTAAATATTTGAATACTAAATTGTAGCAAAACATTTTATTTAAATTTTTTTTTGATAAAGTTAACCATTTGTGTAGTTTTTAACCTTGAGAAAAAAATTAATTCACTAATAAGAAGTTTTTGAAACGGTTCTTCTGTGAATTAAACGTTATTTTAAATTTAGTGTTTTGTTTTCAGTTTAAAATACATCTAGTGCATCAAAACAAACTAAAACTTAAGAACTATTAATTGAACTGTTTTAAGTTAATACAAATTAAATTGGTCGACCCCTTGTGCTCTAAGACACCCACAGCACTAAGACGGTTTTTTTTAAGTGAAACGTTTTTCAAAATCAACGACTTCGAGTATTACGAGCAATAGCCCAATTGCGGCCGAAGGGAGCCGGGTTTAGCATATTCTCAAAAAAGAAAACAGTTGCTTATCGCCCAGACAAAAGGTTGCCATGGACCGCAATTGGAACTTTCCGGATTGAAACACCTTGTTATGCTCTGAGGGTAATTCATTCAAATATCTCCAGGACAAATAGCTATAAGAATCCTTGGCGTCAGGGGCCTCCAGTTGCCCAGTGGATAAAGACGTTCAGTTAGTAATCAGAGGATTGCTAGTTTGCGATGGACTTGACAAAGAAAAGTAAAAAAGTAGTGGTCTTGCGATCGGAGGGTTGAGAGCTTTGCTATAAAAATACACGAAAGTTGTCCAGAACATGCAACAAATTATACTGGTGTGTATACGGGACTGATGCACGATAAATCTGATCGGGGTCTAATGTCCTGACCGGTTGCGTTCGGGGTCATCTCATGCGTTGGCCTCGTCATCTGACCATGGTTCAAAAATACTAGGCATCGTTTCTGGTCTTTCCTTCGAGATAGGCACCGAACCGTCGCCAAAAGCCCACTGTTCAGCTCTAGTGCGACGTTAATTAACCAAATCCAAGCTTGGCGTCAGACGGAACCATTTTTTTACCTTCCTTCTGCTGAACAAGTTTTTTGTTGGCGACCAATTCCTATTTCTGTAATTTACTTACCTGACATCTCACATAAAAGCCTTCTAACCGGGATCCGGTATATCCACGCCATCTTTTTTTATCTCACTAGAATACTAGAACAATGGCAGTGATGTGATGGCTATGCAAATTCTTAAAATGGGGCAAATTGTGGGCGGATGTCTCAGCTTTTCTTTCTGATGTGTTGGGGTGAACGTCTCGCGCACTCATGCGTTTGAACTGCAATCCAAGAAGTGCTTAGTGAAGCACGACCAGTCAAGTTCACCTTGACTCAACTTATTTTTAGTATATTTTTAAAAAAAACTGATACTTGTATGTTTATTTGTTATGGTACTTTAAATATTCGCCGCTTGTTTATACAATGGCCTCTGTTGTTATAGAACTTGCTCGAAAAATGTTCTCACGAAATCGTTCGAAAATATTTTCGCAACGTATTTTTTTGTGATATTACTTGATTTCAGTATAGTTGACGTTAAGTTTCCCGTGGTGTTCAAATGTTACGAAAGCGATTTATTTTCTTATGTAATCAATCCTACTCTAATCCGTAGCAAACCTTCAATGAACAAATATTAAAATACCAAATATGGAACAAATTAAACAATTTGTTTTAGAGATATCCACACACATTGAAATAAAAATGTGTTACCCTGTTCTATTCTCCGCGTATTAATGTCGTTAAATATATTTAAAATTAACAAACTATTTTCTGAACTAATTTCTACACGTGAATTGTGATATGGAAACTATCAAAAGGTGTAATTTTAGATATATTTAAAAAGTAATTTATAAAGGAAAAAACTTTGAATAGCATTTACACTGTACTTTGTTAAAAGGAACTGAGTGATTACAAATACTTCTCCTACTTCTCATGCTTTGGTACAACTTTTAATATTTGGCCACATATAACGCTTTAACACCGTTAACACTTTTTAACACCAATTTAACTTAACATCTATTTTAATATATTTTAATGATCGAGGAATTGGTACACTGTTAAAAATAGGTACTCAAAAATAAATAAAATGTACTCATTCTTTATTACATTCAATGTTTATCATAGCTCCGAATACATAAGTTTCATTTTTGAAAAAGACATGTACTCAAAAATGAGTACATACTATGAGTACTTATGAATAAAAACAGCTGCCTTCATAAATCACTTTCCATAAATATTAACAATTTCAACCAAGACTTATCGGAGTCGAACCCATATCCTCAGGCACCGCAGTCCAGCGCCTTATCCGTTGTACTACCTGGGCGAAGTGAAGAAGTTATAAACAGAACAATTGGCTAAAAAGGTGTGTCAAAAGAATGGAAAGTAAGATAATTGAGTTGTAATAATTCAGTTTCCATTTAAGCAATCGACATCAAATCATGTGGATAACCATCTTCTGAACAACTATTTTAAGTTTTAAGTTTGTCAGATCGCTTTGTTAAGATGGCTTGAACAGAAGCTGAAATTAGCAATATTAAATCACACTGCTCATTATTTAAAAAGTACGGTTACTTCAATTTGTGTGCGCCATCGCTCATTTACAATGCAATTGTACTCATAAAAAAACGAGTATGTTCAGTTACTCATTTTTAAGCACCTTTTTTTTACAGTGTAGTTCTATCCCATAAAATGTTTCATGAACATCCAGATTTTTTTCTAGAAAAATGAAAATAAATTTTTAAAAAAACGTTATTAGCGTCTTCCACTATTAGTGTATAAGATTTGTTAACCACTGTGCAAAGACCGGGCCTATTTGCTGCCATAAAGTAAAATTATGCTAATATATAAAACATTCATAAATGTAACGCTGTTACTTTTCGAAAGCATCTACCCCAATATTGCTAATTCACGTAATGAAACATGTAAGCTACGAAAACAATGTTACAAGTATCTAAGTGAATCCTGTTATGTAATGAACTAATCACATACTTTATTAACATGACAATTTAAGTTCCATGGCAATGGCAGAAACCTCAATAAAACCCTAAACATAAATGCACTGTCACTTCACGCATTTAGGTTAATTTCACGTACGACTGACTTATTCTTAACCCCCTCCCTTCTAAATTCGAAAAAAAGCACTGTTAATTAATACGTGCTGCGTATATAAAATACAAAAACGGTTATCTATAGTGCAAAACTCCCAGATGAGTTCACTATCAGGGAATGTAATATGCTTCTATCCCGTAATATACTAAAGATTGTACCACAGATAAATCTGGATGACGCTTCGCTTTCTAGATAGTGTCGAACTTTTGCTGTTGCTGTTGTTTAGAATTCATTTTGGAATCATTGAATTTGAATTTATTTAAAGTTCATTGTCGACCAAGGAAGTGCAAAATAAAATATTACTTCACGATGCGTGTTCGTCTCTGTGTTCTGCTTATATTGTGTGTCCATGTATGCCATGTAATGGCTGTTGGAAATAAACTGGCTCTGCTGTCTGCGCTGAAGTTGAAGTCGAAAATCGCCAAACTGCTGTTCTTGAAGAGTCTTCAGAGGAAAGTGGTGTTTATTATCCCTATTCCATATCCTTTTCAGTAAGTCTTTCAAATTTCATTCTTGATATTTTAGTCTCTTAACTATTTTTTTTTTTTAAATTCTGTTTTAAGATTTAAAAAAATGTTTTTGATTCTGACGCAGTTAAAAGTTATTTTAAGTAGTTTCGAAAACGCAAGTTTATTTGTCAATTTATTGTTTATAATGTCCTAATTCGCATTTGCTACGCTTTCAGGGTATTAAATGAGGACGCGAAGAAAGTTAGCTATTTCATGCGATGTCTAATTTAAAAGTTAGACAAGTTTATTAAAGTTAAATTTCTTAAAGAGATAACTATAAAATAATTATAAAAAATTATTGTACTTATTTTTTTCTATTACAATAAACCAAATTGAATTTCAAGCTGTACTTAAAAGTCTTAATATTTTAAGTATACTTATCCGTGACATTAATTTATTTGTGGTATGTATGTTTAAATTACTGTTGGTGTATATCATAATAACAGGAAATATGTATTTTTTTAATGTAAAAATATGTTATTTATTTTGTACGATCTTATACCAAATATAACTTTTTACTTCATATTTTCTATAAGAAACATGTTTTTTTTAAGGAAAATTAACTTTCACTATATGGAATGTACCAAAACTGGTGTCGAGTATTTTATTTCTCGATTATATGTTAGAATTATATAATTATATATAGTTTTTCACAATATATATATTTATATAATTATATATTGGATTTCACAATAAAACGAATTATAAACCCTTGGTATGGAAAAAAAGAAATTCTGATAATTAATTTTTGTAAAATAATTTTTTTTATATAATTTAAAAGTTATATTACGAAAAAATTATTTAAAACTACAGCGGAGTGAAAAATTGTACCCGGCACAATTTATCATATCCGCCTTTGGATTCAGCAAAATTACCAATATTAAAAATCCCATATATTACATTAATGATAATGATGTCTTGTACAAACTGTTTATTTTATTTAAAATGCTCTATTTAAATATTTTAAGTATATAAAATGACTTCATGCCTAACATATAGCACTAGTTTTAGTAATAATAACATTTTGATTCAACTGATCATCTAAATTAAGAAATAAAAATTATTTAAGATATCTCTTCTAGTTTGTGATGCTACAGTGTCAATTTTGTTCAGGAAATCAATACATTTTTGCTGACATCAATATTTAAAATAGTTACTTTCTCCAATTTGGTTCCACTAATTATTTCTAATAAATTATAAGGAAATGCTAGACTGTCAAAACGTATATGGCACGGATAATTAACACTCAAACATGGGTTTTCTACAATATTAATTAAATATCTATAAAATATTTAAAGGGAAAAATTAAATGTTTAAAATATTTTACATAACTCATAGAAGAATTTTGAACTAACTTTAACAATTCTTAAATAATTTTATTTATACTAGGAGGCTCCGCCCCCTGCTCCGCTAGCACTCCGCCAACCCCCAGAGAATTGCTACGCAATCCTCATAGGTTTGCTTCGCTCGCTAAAAGGTTGGACACAATAATAATGTGTCCTTCATTTAAAGTTTGGAAAAGCGTTTTTCAAAACTTCTACTTTTTAATTTAATAAGGCTTATATTCTTTCTAATTTAAACTGACATCATCAAAATAATTATTTACAAATGAATTGAAGGGGTTAATCGTAAAAATGGCTTACATAATGGCAAAATAAAAATGCGGGCGCAACAGAATTTTGTAAACAAAGTAACTGTTGCCATTCCGCATAGAGAAAAATAGCGTTTTTCAATCACCGCGTAAGAGAATTATATATAAAGATGATAGAATTTTTGGTCGTGACTATAACTCCTTAACAAATTGTATGATTGACATAAATCTTTAAATAAAATATATACGGGACATAAATGGAGCCAACGGTGTCAGACGAAACAGCTTGTTTATATTTCTTTTGTTGATGAGTTTTTTTGTTGGAGATTATTTCCTATTTCTGTGCTCAAATGACGTTTCACGTAAAACCCTTCTGGTCATGCTCTGGTGCAGCCACTCTCAATGATTCTATAAATTATGTGTTATTTTGTCGACACCATACATGAAATTTTGTTTGTCGTTAATTTGACGAAAAGTAATTGATATTAAATTAATTTTTTAAACAAACAACATAATTGTTACGCAAAAAAATTTAATTATGAAAACAACAGTTTATTACTTGCATTTTATTTGTATTGCGACTAAACACGTAAATTTAAATTATCTTTTTTCTTTAGCGATCATTACGAAGGAACTCATCATTTCTTCGACCATTCAATGCTGATGACGTCACCGATGAAGAAGATGAAGGAACAAAAAGACCACTTTAAATGGCTTCGATAGATTTTTTTTTAATAAATATCTTTAAATATTTAATAGAAATAAATTTTTAAACGAATAAAGATCTCAGTGGTTGAAGTCCTATACATTCGAAGAGCTAAGTGAAAAAAAATTGAATGATTCGAAAAATGAAACGGAGATTATTAGGCTTACATAGATTATGTATCCAACGTTATCTCTTAAGCTATACAGTTGCGAATTTCAGCCATTAAACATATTTTGGTTATTTTACATTATAGAAATACTTTATCTATTTAACCCTTTAAGTAGGCTGGGTAAGAAAAATGTTTTCCTGGGATTAAATAATGGGAAATATCTGTATCATGTTATATATATTAATAAATGTTACTTTATTTCTGATAATAAACAACTCGAAAGTGGAATATTGAATAACTTTCCATGATTAAAATGTCCAATCGACGTTAAGTTATATCTTGATGCATTATATTTTAAGTGACTTTTAAACAATACAAAACAAATATAAAGGTTTTAAACAAATACTGCGAATATATTATTTGTACAAAGTCATTTAAAACATTTCTAATGCTCAGTTGCATTTATTGATTTCTAAAACTGAATTATCTTCTATTTCTATACATATAATTTGTTAAATGTTTCGCTGTTTGTATATAAACAACATTTTGTCCAATTATATAAGTATTTTGTGTATTAAACTATTATTGTGGAAATTTTTAATCAACTTTGGAATTGCACTATTATTGATCACTATGTAATAAATACATTCTTTATTATTCAATACTTTTAACGTAATATGAATTCCGTTTGCTTTTTAAAACGTATAATTTTCTATTCGTATACTTTAATTCATATTCATTTTTTGTACATTTCTTTACCCAGAAGTGAAGGACTCGAACTCCATTTTATTTTCGGTTTCCAGGTTTTGTTTGAGACAATATGTATATTTCACATACTTTACAAAGAGATACCCTTCTCTTTCTATGAATTCCTTTCTTTTCACTTACCACTATCTTTTATATGATTTACCAACGAAAATGGTAACACTATATCGACGGCTAAAACGACAATTATTGTATATCCACTTTCGGCAAAAAATTATATACGTTAGTATCAATATAAAAATGGAGTCAAGCTTTTTCCTCCTGCACAAACATGGTATGTCCCTTCCAAATAATTATTTGGTTGTGCAGATTTGAAATTCGGCCCATATATGAAAAAGGCTCAAGTTGGAAATCTTTTTTTTTTTTGCGTTTTCCGAAAGTTCACAAAGTAGACGATGTACTTTTAGCCATCGATATCCAAGTAATTTTTAGGCCAATAACAATTTAACAGCTGTCTTGTAAAATAGTAAAGAATGATTATAAAATCGAAAGTTTTATAATCATTCATTAAAAAAATAAAGCCAACTAATAACACTAATTAATTCATTGGTAAATTCAAATAACTGTGTTAACTATGCTTTCATATTTTTTAAGGTCTCAAAATATGATTTTTTTACAAAAGATTGGCTGATTAAAGTGGACAGGTATAGTACATCAAATACTAATTTTTAACGAGTTAATAACAACTTAAAGTTCTCAAGCTGTACGTGTGTATTAATTTATTTTTTATCTTATAAATTGAAAATATTTAAATTTTAAATTAATAATATCTAAGATTTTGTCACTAAAGACTGGCTAAAAAATTTATATTTTAATGTTAGGAATATTTTATTGAAACGCCAAAGAAAATAAGTGTACTAATTTTAACATCAGTTATATTGACCATAATAAGATTATTTGCTTAGAATATAAAATCGAAAATTGACTAAAAGAAAGAAAGGAAAGGAAAATATTTGTCTAATATAAACTAATGATGATGGAAATGGAATACAATATAACACGCGTTCAATTTGTAAAGTCTTTACATAGCAAACTGTTCTACGTTTTTATTAATTATAAAAATTAATATATAGATAATATATATATTACAGGGTGGCAACATAACCTAGAAAACCGGGAAATCAGAGAATTTTTAAAAATTTCACAAAAAATCAGGGGAATTTTTCAAAATTTCACAAAAAATCAGAGAAATTTTCCAATTTGGATCATTAAACGGCAAGTATCGTCTATTATGCCCTCTATTCTGGGTAATTTAGTTGTCAATAGTTATTTTTATTTCTGAAAAAGATGTTTAAAAAAAGCATAGTTATGCACATTTTCATATTTTCAGTTTTATTTTTGTAAGAAATGTGTTTTTGTTTGTCTGGAGGGAGAAGCAAAAGCAAAGTGCATTGGACCTTGAATTGTATGCAACATGTGAGGGGCTAATGAATATGTGATTTATTGAAGATTGGAATAGGAAATATGAATAGTGTTCACATAGTTTTAAAAAAGGGCAGGGGGGGAATTTGTCAAAAAGGGCACTTTTTGTTATGTAAAAGGGCACTTTCTGTTGACTGAAAGGGCACTTTCCTTACCGTTAACTAGATTTTTATCAGGAGGGCCAGAATTTTCTCTTTTCTAAAAGCTTTTTTAAAGTTTTATAATTAAGTGTTTTTTTAGAAATGTTAAAAATTTCACAAAAAATAAAATTAAAAAAACTGCACCATAAACTCATTACATAAAAAATCTCTAATAGTAGTGTTTTTTTTTTAATTTTTTCAAAAAAGAAAATTTGGAAATCCTCAAATTTTTCTAAAGTTCCTTGTTAAAAAGTTTTTACTATCTCAAATTTCACAAAGGGGGAAGAGAGATAAGTTTCAAATAAAAAAAAATTAACAAAATATATTAGCAGTAAAACAAATTAGAACATTAATACCAACCAAACAAAAAGAAACAAGCTTCTTCCAAAAATCAATTTTTATAACTCCAAACGACAAGTCCTAAACTTAAATATCGTAAATTAAATTATATTTTCGAAAAATTTAATGCAATTTTGTTATGTAGTGCAAATCAAATCACGATGAAATAGAAAGTGGTGAAGTATAAACATTTATTCATCAGATGCAAAAGGATTGTAAGTCTTTCAAAAGAGATCGCAGCAGATCGCGTTTAGTGAATTTCTACAATTTTAAGGTTTTTTATGAATGAAAAAATTCTTAAAAGAGTGCCATCTGGAAGTTGCATTCGTCAGAGGCAAACGAAATTAAGAGTTATAACCATCTTAAATTTCGCGTGATATCCTCGTTTGACGAAGATCGCAAATATTCGGGCAAAAGGGATAAAAAGTTCACTATTTTTCTGAAATGAAGATTGAGTATAGCAATGGACAATTTCAAAAAAGGGGAGGGAAAAATCCATAGGCATTGTGAGGGAGGGAAAAGAGCACCACAATTAGGGGGGGGGGGGTTCATTTTTTGACAGGAGTCATTTACAATCCTTTCTTGGAAAATTCCTTCCTTCAAAGTAAGCAATTTTTGAATTGATGCATTGTAAATTCCGACTCAACTGCCGCCCCATTTCAAGTGTTAAGAAAAGTAATCCTTTACACATGTACAAACAGCCTACAATTATCTTTTATGTCACCAACTTAATACCTATAGATCTCAGAAACGCCTCTTTACTTTAACTACGTTGTTCAGCAAATGTCACGTGGGTTGAGGGTACGATTGGGATACCAAGGCCTACAGACCTACGTTTTTGCGGAAAAATATTTTTTTTAATTACAGGGCGCAAAGAAGATACTGAAAAAAAGGCAGGGCACATTTTTCACTTCTAAAAAGGGCAGGGCGCATCGGCACTTACAAAAAAAAGGGCAGGGCACGGCGCCCTTTGAAAAACGCATAACAGGAACACTAAATATGAAGCATATAAAACATTTAAAATTATCTACAAAAAGGAAATAATTTAAAAAAACTTGCTTTTTTTTCATTATCTGCTTCCAGAGAACATGTTTAATTACTATTACGCCTATCACAATTGCATAATTTGTGTTGTATCCATAAATTATTATTTTAACTGTCAATAAGTATTTCTTATTTTTCATTTATAATGCAATATAGTTATTGGATCATTGTAGTGTGGATACTTTGTTTCTATACAAAGCGTGTATTGCAACATTTCTTTATGTTATTGTAAAATCAGGGAAATTTTTTGTGAACCATCATGGAAATCAGGGAAATATCAGGGAACTTTTTTTCCAGAATGCTGTTGCCACCCTGTATTTACAATACAATCGTGTAACTTAGATAACAATTTCTAAATAAATAATCTGATTAAAGACATGTCCACTATATTCAGGTATGAGGACTCAATGTTTTGGGCGTCTTCAACTTGCTTACTCATGGCAAGATTTCGATTTTAATTCATATCAACACATAATTATAAACTTATAAAAGTTATCTTCTTCTTCAACGTACCGAAATAGCATAAATTGAAACAAAAGTTTTGAAAATTTATAATTTTAACTTTATTAGGAAATACAGGTGAACATATCTTAATTCTTTGTTACATTGCTCCAGTTTTCCATTAACAAACATGACGCACACGAAACATCAAACTCTTGTTAAGGATATGGATAAGCTACGTCTTCGTATATGGGGTATGGAGGGGGTGGGGGAGGTGGCATGAAGTAATCGGGTGCCATCGGAACAAAGTCCTTCTGTTGCCATTCGAAGCTTGCATGCCTATGAATAAAATATTACAAGGATTTGTAATTAAAAACAACCGAAGAAACCCCTACTTTGTAAATAGATATTTTATCTATAGATTTCAGCAAGAAAATGGTTGAGAAATATTTTAAATGTGTAAAATTGTAATAGAATAATATCTAATTTTTTCAATAATTGTAAAATTGTTATTCCTAATAATAATCGAATAGAATGAAATCATCTGTGTTATCAGATAGCAGAAAATTGATGAAACAATTTCAGGGGAAGCTGATAAAAATGAACATAAACATGACAAGTTTTCAATGGGAAATTTCCCAGTGCGCGTTTCCCCTTATATAGTTTATATAAATTTTCACGAAAACCCATATAATCTCATACTTTACTATCCAAATGACAAATATATTTTATATAACTAGTATACATACTAGTTAAGATAATTGTTAAAACTATAATAACACTTTCTCGCAGAAATAACTCTCACATTTTTGAGAATTCTGCTGTCGTCAAGGCTACTTTCGTCATATTTGACAATCGTTATGTCATTGAATCGCGTCACAGGACTTTTGACAGAACAAGAATCCTCAAACTTTTAACGAAAGTAATTTACTTCAATCCCAATTTGGTCACTTTCGGGGGCATCAGCTCATGTTTGGTTCTTATATACATTATCAAATTTCAAACGAGCCTTCTTGTCCAAGTAGATAGAGCGCTGAACTGTGAACCGAGAGACCCGCTGTTCGATTCACACTTTCTATTTCAAATCGTCCTCAATTTAAATGAAATGAATTTTATTTTTAAAAATACCGACAAAATGAATTTCTTCAGTTTGATGAAATATTTAATCGGAACACTATAGCAGGCGTCTGATTAGCCAAAAATGACAGAAGTTTTGTCAAAATAGGAGCATGCATGTTTAACAGTGAATATAAAAGCTATTTTAGATAATTAGTATGAACAAAGATAATTGCTAAAATTATAACATATACTCTCATAATATTAATATGATCATTTTGGTTGCGTAACCAGTGTATATGAGTTCTTGGTTAGTCAAGCATTGGTAAAAATTAAACGATAATCGTAACAGTATGCAATGCTCGAAAAAAAAATTTAATTAGTTGCGATAATCCAGTAGGTATAATCTTGGCGCCGGATTTTAGATTTTTGAGGAACTAGGCGAAATTTTCCAAGCCCCTCCCCCTCTTCCGTTTGTGATTTTGAAGTAATACAGACAACTCTCGTTATCTCGAAATCGAAGGGAAGTGTATAAAAATTCTAGACATCGAAAATTCGAGTAATCGAAAATCCTTTAAAAAAGCTGTTTTGATAACAAAAAAATACTACTATACTTACACGACTTTATTTAACATATCTATTCAAAATAGTTTGGTGATTATTTCTTTTTTTTCGAAATCAATTATATTTTCCAAATGCACGAAATGTCTCTGATGTTTTCATTTCCTCGATTCAAAAATGCACGCATAGTTTTTATATAAGATAGAGCCTCTTATAAAGTTATCTTTGGAGGAGGTTAGCATTCTTCATTATCATTCTTCTTCTGAGAGCGATCTCTCATAAAATGCTGCTATAGAGAGTCCATTGCCTAAACAAAAGTGAGAAGGGATGTAGTGTCGTCTTCTTATTTTAAGTGAGTTGCTTTCTGGACGGTCGGTAATGTTCCAAGAAAGTGACTCGCACTTTACCGAAAACGCCAGCTGGCTTGAAGGACGATAAATCATTAATCTTCCTTGTTGGACTGACTCTATGTTAAAGAAGAGGGGATACAGCTCAGAGATTCCAGTCTGGTGACATTCAAACAAAAGGGTGAAGCACAGGTAGAAATCCATTGTACGTATACCCTTTCAATAACGCACAATAAGAAAGAGAACTGATAAAGAAGAACGTGGCAATTACAGATATGCTAAAGGTTCTTCAAAATCAGTAGTTTTGAGAGGAAAACAAAATTTTTAGTTGTGAGGAAACTTCGAGTTATCGAAAATAACGACGAAAAACTTCGAATTAAAGAGATAAAATTACATTAAATAAGTAATAAAGGTGCAGGGAAATCGATTTTTTTCGAGATATCGAAAAATTCGAGTTATCGAAATTCGAGTTATCGAAATTCGAGTTATCGAGAGTCTACTGTATATACATCAGAAATCCCTTCATGTCATGGTAGTATACTGTCAAATTTGACTTATCGTCAAAACGTTGCACTGTTAAAAATAGGTCCTTAAAGATAAGTAAAATGTACTCATTGTTGATTACATTCGATGCTTATTATAGCTTCGAATACATAAGTTTCAGTTTTTTAAAAAGACATGTACTCAAAAATGAATAAAAAGAGTGACTCCAAAAATTAAAAAAGGACAGAAAGATAAATATTTTTTTTTTATATTTCATACAGTATCCTTTCTCGATTCCTTTACCCTTTTTCATATGTGTAGCTAGCGGCCCTTCTTCGACTTGCCCGCTCCTCGTTACAGTATTGCCGAAAAGATCCGTGAAGACAGTACTTATGTTGCATAACTGTAGATTAGTCACTCACATCCCTTTGAAAATGTAGCAGCGGGACACTATAAACTACATTATAGATATAAAATTTATAATATTTTAAATATTACTATTTTGTGCCGAGGCTATACAATGACTCTAGAAAATTAACCCATTAGAAAGGTAGTGATTTCTATAAAAGTGATTTGTATTAAAATTTCAGAAAAAAAAATTAAAATAAATAATTACAAAGTTTTCCTACGTGACACAAACTCTGGGACCACCTCTCCCCATGATTGACCCTTCCACCAAGGGTGCGTGACGTAATAATTGAAAACTGAGCCCCTCGAAAGTTTTGCCACATGTCCCCTTTTTCTTAAATACGCCATTGGTACATATGTACCAAATTTATAAATGTATCTTTTCAAATTTCTGAAGAAAGGTACTTAAAAAAGTGCTCTTTAACATGGTTTCTGCGATTTAAGTCCCATTAATATTCATAAATTTGGATACTCTAAACTTTACGAGTCGAACAGAAAATTTTATACAGAACAATAACGTATATTTCAAAGATGCACTATAACTCGGGGCAGGCACGTAGGTAAGGGAGTGGTTCAGGGGGTTCAAACCCCTCCCATTGAAAGTCAAGAAGAGAAAAAAATTAAAAATCGAATTACTGTACAAATACCTTAAAAAACTAGAACACTTTTACTTTCTCGTATTATACTTCTTCTAAAGTTTAAAAAACTTTAAAATATGTTTTGAAGCAATTTTTACCTCAAACTAAGCTTTAAAAGACATCATAGGGTTCATTTTCTAGCATTTGGATTTCGGCGACAAAGGGAAAAGATCGTCAAACGGGGTCGTATACACAAGATGCACCAAAACCATATATTATTCTAAACAATGATTCTCAAAACTTAAATTTTTTTCTCTAAATTTATTTCAGAATTAGGGAGTGGTATTTACTAATTTTAAAAATAGGTAATGACTGATATAACGATTTCATGAAAAATAAATGATAAATGTTGCTGTTACGATATTTATCTGTCAACGTATTTATGTTTACTTAAAAAGAATTAATAAGTTTAAAGAAAAAAAAAGTGTGGTTGTTTATTTTGGGGGAGGATTCCCCTCAACTTTTGTTTAGGGGGAGGGGGATAAGTAACCTAAAGAAATCCGTTGCTCAGTCACTGAACCCCTCCCATGAAAAATTTATACCTACGTGCCTGACTCGGGGACAACCTAAGTTGAACCTGAAGCGGAAGCTATTATATGTATAAATATTCAATTGCTTTAGGCTCAACTTAGGTTGTCCCCCGAATATATAAGAAAAGAGGAATCTAATTTACTGTATAGTTGGTGAAGCCCGCCTCCAGTACGGAAGTGGAACAGGAAAAAGCATCAAATTTCTTCTTCGAAAAAGCCATTTCAGGATCTTGGTTCCGATTGTACCTTCACATATTGTCCCAAGAATTGAGAGCCACAAACAAATTAAAATCAATTTGTGCATCATGCCACACCATGAATTTCTGCCATAAGACAACTGCAAAAAAAATTATATATTTATATGTAAAAATACAAAATATTGCTAATGTATATCAAACAGAAAATATTAAATTCATTGATAAAGGTTTATCTTTTTATATTAAATTTTGTTCAAAATACAAATGTATACTTTACATTCTTAGAAATAATTACAAAATCTTGATTTCACGCCTGTTTTCAAACAATATCATATTTTTAATAAATACTTATCAACGTAATCACCATAATTACCTAATTATCATTAAAACTTTTAGCAATGATTTTCTTTTAATTACTTTGTGTTCTAATATTATTGGTTTTTTTTCGAGTAAAATGCTTTACATTTTTAAAATCAAACGATTTTTTAACTTTGTTATTTTTATATACACTTTACATAAACTGTAACTATTTTTAATACTTTTCTTAATTTAAGGAATCAAATTACAAATCAAACGATTTTTAAACTTTGTTATTTTTATGTACATTTTATATAAACTGCAACTCTTCTATAATACTTTTCTTAATTTAATGAATCAAATGTTTTCGGCAAAGTTGACATAGTATTTTTTTACCTAAATATTTAAATAAAATATTGTTTAAAGAATATTCTTCGAAGATCGAAACAACTAATTTCTTATTTATAACATAATAATGTGTTTCCAAACAATTCCATTTCAGTATGCTAATAAAATATATATTAAAAAATTATCATGTTTTAAATACGAGAAATAAAAATTTAAAAGGAATAGCGCGATAAATATTATCAATACTCGACTTACCTTACTAAAAGTAAATATTTAATAATTCCGTTCTATATATATTTTTAATCACTTATAAATTTTAAACACTGTTCAAGAGCGTTCTAACTTAAAAGCATTTCCAAGAGTAATAAAAAGTACAGAGCGACAGATGAAGAATACGATCAGCCTCCATAATCCAAATCCATAATTTTCACTTAAAGTAGGACATCGAGATTAACTACCCCTATGTGTGAAGAGCAGATGTTAAAAATAATATTGCTTGTTTGATCATGAGTTCTAATAAAACATTCCTAAAATGAATGAGGCACATGTGACACCTATAAAGGTTCACGAACTATTCATACCTACCCCAATTAGAATAGTGGTGCTTCCGTCTTGAAAAGTAAATTTTTAAAGTATTATTTTATTTAAATTTATTATTAATTTCCAAAAGTGGTTGTAGTTTCATAGTCAACGGGTTCCTCATCTTTGAATAGATTTCATATTTTTTTTAATTCAAAATTATTAAATTCTTAGATTAGTTAAATTTTCAAATGGGTATTCAATGGGATTCATGAAATTCTTCGCGTAAAAAGCATTACTAAAACAAATATTTTAGTCAAATTAGTAACTTGAATAAAATGGAATAAATAACAGCCATCAACTCATAAGAACTCAGTATATTTGATTATTAAGTACTGTTATTGTATTTATTTTGATTCTGAAATATTTGTTGCATATTTAATTTATTTTTATTTTTTTAATTTATTTGAAAACGATTTTTTAATCCATTTAAAACTTTTTGTTTGTGTTCTAACAAAACATGAAAATGACGCTTTTTGTAATCAAAATGTGTTCTTCTTGTTTACGATTTGTTTTAAAAAAACTGGTATGTAACTAAATTATATTTACATATAAAAAGTTTTAAATATATTGCAGATAATTCTAGTCATTTATCAGCTTCAAAATCAAATTTCTTTTTTTTTTAGATTATTATAGACCCATTTTTCGAAGATAATTACATTTTTCCTATTTTTTAACATCAATAATTCGATTAACCATTTTACACCACCTTGCAAATCCTTTAAAAAAAGCTAAATAAAGTAATATGGTTTATTTCTAATTTTCTCATTGAACTGTATTAAAAGGCTTCTTTTCTATGCAAAACCTGGAAACCCACTAAAAATGGCTCAAACTGTGACGTCAGAGGTACTTTATATGCACAGCTGATAAAATATCTTCCCGGCATCGCTGATTAGAGGACCCCATTTACAACACATACGTTTCTGAATTTTTGACTCGACCTCACCCAAACTTTCGTTTTAGAAACTGAAAGTATATCTTTTTTCATCATTTTCCGTTAATTTTCTATGAACTTTTAAATGCATTCGGCCCTCTTTCCGGGTGAATAGAAGTATTGCTTCTATTTACCTAATGTCCTTATTTTAAGGCGCTAAAAATTGTAAACACATGAAACAAATTCTCAATCTGTCATGCTCTCTTGTTCCAACATTAATTTAGTCTTATTGAATATTTTTAAGAAGAAAATATTACCTAGCGATATGTCATAATCGAAACAGAATGATAAAAAGACGGCTGTCTCTATTCCCTATTGTACCCTAAAGGTAACACTGTAACGTAAGGTCCCGCTGCATATAAATTTTAGTTCCTTGAATAATCAGTAGGAGGGGTATTAAAAGTAACTTTTGGATGTTAATAATTTATAAAAAATGCATACATACTTTTAGTTTGAAGCCTCTCGTTTAAAAATTTTAAATGTAAAAACTTTCAATTATTAAGTGGCTGGGAAAAATTTCAACGAAGATTCGAGGTGACAGGTGCACATCTGCTGTGGACCTAGTTTTTGTGTCAAGAAAAAATATGTTTTAGGTCTTTCAAAAATGTATCATGTTATTTACTGTTTATTGAGTAATAATACAACTATATTGACATAATCACATCATAAGCTATTTTATGTGTGTCTCTCTGCTTTATTCAGTAAAAAAAATCATTTTAAAAAATGGAAAAACGAAAAATAATGCATTCAAAATATAAGTATTTAAATTTTAATTACTTATATTTTGAAAATAATTCATTAATAATAAGTATTGTTAATTCATAATAATAATTTAATTAATATCTAATAATCGTTATATATAATAAAAATTATTTTGTGACGTTCGTGTTTATGTAACATTCTTGTAATAAGAGAATTTGTCTTGCTTAAAATTGAAGCTAAAAATGGTTTTCTACACGCTCCTCTTCAAGTAGGTCCACAATGGCATCTGATCGAAATAATGTGAGTTCATAATCGGAAAATTATGAGTTCGACTGTCGTTTTGTGAGAACAACGTACACATAATAGAATGAATGCGTGTTTCGTTCCTCGTATATTCCCTAAGATCCCACAGTATATTCCCTAATATAGATATTCCACTGTGCAGCTCATGTGCGACGTTGATCAACCAAGTACTACAACATTCCAGTGGGGTCCCCGGTTGCCCAGTGGTAAAGGCATTCGGCTGGTAATCAGAGGATTGCCAGAGGTGAGTCATGGCCAAAACTAGACTGAGTAAAGTTAACCATGTGTAAGTTCGAGCCCGACTAATGGACTCTTGACAAATAAAAATAAAAATGCATCTTGTGATATGGGGTTTGCCAGCTTCGCTACTAAAATACTAGGGAGTGGTCTAAAAATATCAAAAAAAATTATACTGTAGTGTATAGGGGCTATACTCGGGGACAACCTAAGTTGCGCCTAAAGCAATTGAATATTTATACGTATCGTAGCTTCCCTTTCATGTTCAACTTAGGTTGTCCCCGAGCATAGTACACGATAAATCTAATCGGGGTTCAATGTCCTGACGCCTATTGAAATTGTGTTGGGTGCCAGCTCAGGTGCTGTCCTCGTCATCTGGCCATAGTTCAAAAATACGCGGCATTGTTCTCGGGTCTTTAATTAGGCATAGACCTGAACCGCCGCCAATAGCCAAATGGGAAAACCTAGTGCGATGTAAATGACCTAAACTAACCTTCCGATTATGAGCTCTGCTTTTTCGACCAAGCCATCGCGAGCTCACATACAATCGAAATTGGTACCCCACTTTTTAAACTTCTTCGCCACAACTAATGTGAATATTTAAAAAAAAAAAAACATGTGTTTTCGATAAACGTAAGAGAAAATATAAATAAAATTATCTCATAAATATTTTAACGTTTTAAAAACCACAACTTGTATTGGATCTTTCCTTTGAGATAGGCTCCGAACCGACGCCAACAGCTCACTGTGCAGCTCCAGTGCGACGTCATTTAACCGAACCAAACCAACTTATAGTGCGACCCAAACGACAAATAAAGAAACTATTGATAGCTGTCTGCAATTAAACAAGGATCCGAAACTGTAATATCAAATATCTCTACTCTACGAAAATGAAATGTTTCTGAAGATGGTTTGTAAGTAATTAATTGATTTACTAATTTAAAATAACTGCTTGTTTAGAAAATTTGCTTTATATCGTAAACTAAATAAACCTTCCCTAACTGAGGAGCTTTTCAAACAATTATAACGACATTTTCTCTTGTTAATATTTTTCTGAGGTACTCCCCAGCGTCAGATTATGACTCATCCGTTTTGAGTACACGCGTTCAATAAAATTATCATATTTAACCCAATTTTTGCTCTTAATTACAATCTGAGTTTATTATGAAGAAATAATGAATTTTGAGCGTAGAGTGTGAGAATTGTAAAACTATATTTACAATCGCATATGTGTAAGTCGGTAGGGCGTTACCTTCAATATCACAGTATGTTTTTAATTGACACTAATATCGACAAATTTTTATGCTATACTCGAATAAATACAGCGGACAATTAAAAGTGTCGCTTAATTGTATGTTCAGTCAGAAAATTGCAAGTTTAAAATTTTATTTATTTTGCACAGCGTCATTGACCGGTCTTGGCGTTTGGTGCAAGCTAGATTTCACTTTAGTTCTACTACTAGTGTTGTTTAGTACAATGCAAAGTATTTTTATTTTCATAAAATTATTTCTTTATATATGTTCTATAAATTTCAGTAAAAGTAATGTGTTACCCACAAACGAAAAAACTAATTGATCATGCACTGAAACTAAAATAAAAATTCTTCTATAAACACACTCCTTTTAATAAATTCATTGTGATTAATTTAGAAATAACCACTTGGCAAGCACCTAAATCCAGTAGGATAGCTGTCGTACCTAATTTTGGTTCATCTGTCTTATACGGTCGCCCTTGTCGACTTTTCTGAAAATCCTATATTCACAACGATTAAACATTGTTTGGCGACAAAAACCGGGGAACAGATGTAGTATAGGACATTTGGCACGATGTTTTTTTTGGCGATGAAAAATTGCTGTTAAACAGCGCTATGACGTCATAGGGTTGCCTAATTGAAAGTCGTTACAAGGATCGGAATATACCAACAATGTCAGTAGTGGTTGCCATACTATAAATTTATCGCCCCAATAAAACATGCTAAAAAAATCCTCGTGCGCCAAATGTCCTATACTACATCTGTACCAAAACCGGTTTGGTTGCCAATCAAAGAATTCCTTCCTGCATCACGTTTGGTGCCGGGTTTCCAGATTTGGCGAAAAATTAGGGCGACCGTAAAAGACAGATTAACTCTAATTTTACCCAAATATGTTGCAAACACTGTGCCAGAATAAAATATGACTATAAACACTAGAGCAATGACTCCATTGATCGACAGCGTACTTTAATGCGCTGCGCTATACTATTTGAAAGAAAGGTTGAGAAACGTTCATCATTGGCTATACGCTGGTCCGTGGCTTAATGCTAATTGGGAGTGGTGTTTATCAGCAATAGGCTGTTGATATTAAACATGTTACAAAAATAGTCATTTTACTCTTTCTTTAATATGATAAATCCTACGCCTGACCAAAGTCGACCTGTTATAAAAATAGTCGGCATTCGGGACGCGAGAATGTTTTCAATACAAGGTGGATTCTCTCCATCCTTCAGTCCACTTCTCTGCTTTTGTAAGTAAGATGGCAGTGGAAGTTAATGGGAACTTACAGACAGGTTCGCCACCGACTAGCACTCAGCTTGGACACTCCGATCACCTGGAAGGGGCAGGTGGAACTCTTTATATTTGCTTACTGCAATGAAATTTCGATACTAATGTTTTATACATATTAAGCCATTTTTCTTATACTGTTAGTATGATATTGTTCATTTTAAACACAAACTTCATAAAGGTGTGTGTGTGCATGAAATTTGTTATGGATGTCGTTAACCCCTTCAGCACCAGGGATGTACCTATCGTACGTCGAAACTATTTTCTGTTGAAATACCAATGACGTAAGTCACGACGTTGTTAGTTGTTATACAAAATACATTTAACAGGTTTTGTTTACACTAGGTTGATTTTTCTCTGGTAGTGTGTTACGCAAAATTATGTTTGGTTTTCATAATTTGAAAAAATTATCTTGGAAAGGATTAGCATAGGACTATGTTTGGGATTAACCTCTAGAAAGAAGCAATGTGTGTATTGCAAGGGTAGGGTTATAACTTCTTGACAGAGTAATGGTCTTTTTCACAGCACTTGCGACATACCAGTAGCAAAGGGGTACAAATGACAATAACCAATGCAGTTTAAAGTTTTTAAAAATCACCTGATTCTTGAAGTAATTGATTCTTATATTACTAGATCTCAGCCATGGTTCAAAATTGGCGGTTGTCAGTCGTATTTTGCACCTAAAAATTTCATTTTCGTGACTAATTTAACGCCTAGTCATTATTTTTGACACTTGTTATAAAATTTTCGGTTTGACGACCCCGTATTTTTACATCCAGTTGTAATTTCTGATGTCTACTTTGTTTTATATGTAGAAAGGTAAATTCGATTAACTCGTATTTTATTTTGTCAAACGCTAATGAAAATAAGCATTTAAAGATTGATATGAAGAATGTAAGTGGAAAAGGCTTTATCGCCTATCATGAGAGGGAAAAAATTAATAATAAAAATTTATTTTTAATTCTGCTCTTATACTTTTTAGTAATTTTGTCAGTAAGACAAGATTTTTAGAGTACAAATGGAAACGTGTTTCTAATTTTATGAAAAAGAAGCTTTAATGATTACAAAAATATCTTAACATTTGGCAATTCTGCTTAACTAATTTGAATTATTTTTAAATTACTCCTTTGCCGAACATTTTGACAACTAAAAAAACTTGTGAAGTGCCAATGACTCTTATCTTGTATCACCTAATTTTGAACCCTGATCCCGGCACAAGACAGACATTTAGTTGTATCCCTTTGCCACTAACATTTTATAAATATTAACTATCCATAATCATACTTAACTCTATTTTAAAAGAAACTCTTGTACTTCTTAGTCTTCTCCACTTACTCAATTATTATTAAACTTTAAAAGATATATTATTGCATACAAATGCATTTATGCTTATTAGATCTCATTACCAGACCAGATTGTCTAGTTGATCATAAAAAGAAGTAGAATATTCATTTAAATATAATTTTATTTGTCTACAAAAATTAGGTGATTGAAAGAGCTTTTATATTTAAAAATGGACATAAACTCTATTAAATACTTTCTTACTTAGCCAGATAATTATGTTCATCTTAAAAAAAAAAAGTAAGTTAAATGATGACATCTCAGCTCACACAGAATGCATTTGTTGAGAATAATTGTCTGATAACTACAGTTGTTTACTGTCATAGATATATTTGCAAGAAATGTAGAATGGTTCGAACTGCCTCTGTAAAATCGTACAAATTTCAATGAATTTTTTTAAAATTTAAATATATATAAAAGCCGCAAAAATAAGAAAACTTCAAATATGTCATTAAATTATTTTATTTCATAAACCGTTTATTAAAAATGCTTATGTCGCATATTTTTTTTTATCTTCTCATGCATTTAAAACTTGTTTGGATCAAAGAATGTTCACATTTAGAAATTAAAATATAAACACACAAAAAAGTTATTTTATATAGATTAAATTAAACTAAATAACTTATCGTAAGTTTAGAAATAAAATCTTGTACTATGTTTAAACTACTGATTTAGCAATCACTGAGAAAACTGATTGTGGATCAAAATCCTATCCTTGGATTTCCACACCAAGCAGTTTATGCTTCAGCTGATAAATGCTTGGTTTTACTTCTGAGCTGTAAAAATGTGTCCAAAAAAATTGTACATTAAATATTTTGACAGATATTGCTGTATTACATTTCTGTACAGAAAACCAGTGTTTAAGCTGTAACAATCTGTAGAAAATACTAAATTGAATCCTATTTTGCTAATGTATATTAACATTTTCATTAACTAAAATATTAAAATTTAAATTAACAAAATCTAGAAAATTTAGACTACCTAAAAAAAATACTAATTTAATATACTTCTATTCTCCTCTTTCCTATTACAAATAAACAAATAATATTCAATCTATCAAATATAAAAATTGTAGCCATATTAAAAGGCAATTTTTATTTCTCCTTCTGTTGTATATGCTGATAATGCTAACATAATTAACTTAAGTGACTTGAGTTAAATTTGACTTTTATATAAGGCTAAAATGTTTTTAAAGAAGATAAAATTAGATTTAGCTAAATCACTAAAAGATTAATATAATCCAGCTTAACTGCAGTAAATGCTCAATGTAATTACCCTTCATTGAGACCAATATGAAAAAGTAGTGACTATTCGTGAAAAAGTTATAACAAAAATTATTGAATTTTAAACCAGTGTCTTATTAAATTCTTGTCTCTTTAAAAAAAATTATTTGAATAGTAAATTATTTTAAGAAAACCATGTTTTGCATCTCTTTTATTTACTAAAAACAAATATTTTTATATTTCTACCTGTATTTAATTGAGTGGAAATTAAATTTTCGTATAAAGAGATAATTGTGTTTTTTATAATAACTTTTTTATTGCATTAATTCATTTGTAAAAGGAAAATTCTTAAATATAAGAGTACATACTAAGATAATTAATAGTGTAATAAGACTACTTTTTTATTAGTACACTATTGTATGTCATTAAATGTTTTCATTAGTCAAAAATATCTGTAGAAAATAATGTTATAATTGCCCCATAAGCACAGGAATTTTGCAATTTTCTAATTAAGTGTTCATGATTTACTTATTGCATTGGATAGATTCAATTTAAATATAAGTCCCTTTTTTATATATAAACTGTCTAAAGAGAGTATACTGCTCTTAGAGAAGAGACAATAAGTTAAATTTACTAGTATTAACTGGATTAATCTTCAAATTGTGTACTTAATCTGATAAACATATAATTACCGTTTGTATTAAGACACTCAATTAACATTAAGCCACGGACCCCTCACTAAAAATTTCTTTTAATTTTATACAGCTTTTACTAAGAATATGAATACCAATTTACCCAAGAAATACATAGAAAAGATAACACTACAATCAGAAGTTTTATTACTTTTAGTCTCGTACTTGTGCATTTAACACACATTTAAACATTTTAATAGCTTAAGTTAGATACTGCACTGATTTTCGAACTATATGGGGATAAGTGAAATCTTTCTTTTTGGCCGTTTTATTTGTGACCCACGGACTACCTTTTGAGAACCACTGATATACACTGTTTTTGGTTAAAAGATTATGCATTATTGAAGATCTAATTTCATGTTTATTACTCAAATTAGTAACTTGATTTTTCAAGTTTCCAAATTGGGAATTGCATGAAAATCTTTTTTCATACTTTAATACTAATACTTTCTTTTTACAAATTTATAGTTTTATAATGAAAAGAATGTATGTCAAAATGGCTATGAAAGGAATGACAAACAAAACACATTTGCTAAACTTCTTAGTAAAATTCTCCGACTCTTTACAAACAAAAATTTTTAAAAAATTGTCATTTTTATTTTGTTGACATTTTTAGATTTATCATGTTTTCCAGGTTTTATACAAATTAGATTCAAGCACTCTTGTTGCAAGGAAGATATATTCCATGCACATTATTTAATATCAAACCCTCACCTAATTTTACAATGCTAGTTTTTTTTATCTATTGTGCTGTCATATTTAAACATAGAAAGCTTAATTACAAGTCCACCTAAATAAATATCATATGTCATGTTATCTGAAGAAAGTAACTCCCTCTAATAAAGTTTTTATTTCAGGAAACTGATGGCTGATCGTCTTACACAATTACAAGATGCTGTAAATGCTCAAGCAGAAAATATCTGCAACAGTATTGGTGTCTTACAGGGTAGCGCTCCTCCCAGCAACCTACCAGGAGACTTTGAGAAATCGCCTAGAAAGACCGACCCACACAAGGAAGACTTCTGCCAAACTTTCGCAACTCTTATAGCTAACACAGCAAAAGAGATAGATGTTCTAATTGACTTTCTCCCAAGTGAAGACATCTCGCAAGATTCACAAGAAGACTTCAAACGTTTGGACAAAGAAAACAAGGATGCAGCTTTGAAGTTAGAAAAAGTTGTTAATGCTGGAGAAATACTGTTGGAACAAATCCGCAAAGCCCTCCGTGATATTGCACAATCACAAATAGAGATTCAGAAACTAAGTAACGTTAATAACAATATTTAAAAAAAAATTCTTGTAATATACTTGTTTAACTTATCAAAATGGAAGCTTATGATGTGATTATCAACCAACCGGTTGTTATAGACAATGGTTCAGGCGTCATCAAAGCCGGTTTCGCAGGAGACCAGGTTCCAAAGTGTCACTTTCCGAACTACATTGGTCGCCCAAAGCATGTTCGTGTCATGGCCGGTGCGCTTGAGGGTGATGTGTTTGTTGGTCCAAAAGCCGAGGAACACAGGGGTTTACTGACCATACGTTACCCTATGGAACATGGTATTGTTACAGACTGGAATGATATGGAAAGAATATGGCAGTATATTTATTCCAAAGAGCAGCTCCAGACTTACCCAGAAGAGCATCCTGTATTACTGACGGAAGCCCCTCTCAACCCCAGACGCAATCGGGAGAAGGCAGCTGAGATATTCTTCGAGACCCTAAACGTTCCTGCACTGTTCATCTCTATGCAGGCAGTGTTAAGCTTGTACGCCACAGGCCGCACCACTGGCGTTGTTCTGGACTCTGGAGATGGCGTAACGCATGCAGTTCCCATATACGAAGGATTCGCCATGCCCAACAGCATCATGAGAGTGGACATCGCAGGTCGTGATGTGACGCGCCACTTGCGCACCCTGCTGAGGAAAGAGGGGTGGAACTTCCGAACTACAGCCGAGTTCGAGATTGTGAAGACCATCAAGGAACGGGCTTGCTATCTCGCTAGCAACCCTCAGCGAGAAGAAACCATGGAAACGGAGAAGGCTCAGTACACCTTGCCTGATGGAAGCACCTTGGACATAGGGCCTGCAAGGTTCAGGGCTCCTGAAATCCTATTCAGACCTGACCACATTGGAGAAGAGGTAGAAGGCCTACATGAGGTATTGGTAGATTCCATACACAAATCGGACTTGGATCTGAGGAAGGTGTTGTACCAAAACATTGTCTTGTCAGGTGGTTCGACCTTGTTCAAGGGCTTTGGAGATCGTCTACTTAGCGAAGTTAAGAAGATAGCTCCCAAAGACATCAAAATTAGGATCTCGGCACCGCAAGAGAGGCTGTATTCGACATGGATTGGAGGATCTATCTTAGCATCGCTGGATACGTTTAAAAAGATGTGGGTGTCGAAGAAAGAGTATGATGAGGAGAATATGAGGGCTATTCACAGGAAAACTTTCTAATGTGGCAGACTATTCTAATTTTGGGTTTGCAGGGCTCATTTGATAATAATCTAATTAATTTGTACCTTGTAATTTATTTTGCTAATAGCTATGTGACATTTTTAAACTTTAGCAATGGTTTCTATTAAAATTACTGGGTTTTGTAAATTGATATGTAAAAATATAGATCAAATACTCAATCACTTCAAGGTTAAAATTAAACCTTGAATTTATTATGTACTCACACTGTGATGCATAGTTTTCAAATTATGAATTTGCAAATAAATGTTTTTTTTGCCTTTTATTTGTTTATTTTTAAGTTGAATTTGATAATGTGAATTTTTAAATTTCTAAGAAATTAAAATCTAAACTATTGTGTGTTTCATTGGCATCGTAAAAATCTTTTCACTCAGCTTGTTATTTAGTTCTAACTTCTTATAATAATTTTTAAACAAGGTTAAGTTTAGTGTGTCTAAATATCAATCAACAAAAATTTACAGACTTCACTTTTCTAAAGAAGATTCTTGTTATGGTTAAAAAAATTTAAACATTATAAAATATATAAACGTTGATTTGCGTGAAGAGTTGTGCATTTAATAAAACTACAAAAATTAAAATATTCAACTTTATTCACTTATATTAATTACAGGATGGCTACTAAAATATCTTGCAAGATGACCACTTTAATGAGTTGAACTAAAGCAGTTTGGAGATAAATTACACTATGTCAGCCCTTTTTTTTCGAAATTTAAAACAACTTTGAAATAGCAAATGGGAAAAAATCAAGCTATTGCATTCAGTTTGGGTAAGAGGATCAAGGAATTGTACATTGAGAATAAAATTTAAGCAACTCGTGATACATACGACATAGTACAATTTACCTCCTTACAACTCTGATCAAAAGAATTGTATGTCTGTGATATCCATAGAAAGCCTAACTTTTTTTACTTGCATATCTCGGCTGTTTAAAAACGACCACTGAAGACACTTTCCTAGTTGCGTGAATCTGTGTTGCTGGGGAGAAATATGTAAACAATATAAAAGGTATAGGCCTACTACTATGTACACATTTTTAGCAGCTCAAAGTACTAAACTAAGGACTTCTCTACAAAATATTTAAATACAACTATTTTATGTAGAATAAAGCCTATTTACTTCAATGGGTCCACAGCAACATGAGACCACACAACTATTTTGATAAATACTACAAGATAGTGAATTTTTTTTTTTTTAACAAATATCTTTGAATTACCTGACCAGCAGGTTTTTCATATAAGTGCTGAACATAAGATATATTAGTCAAAGAAATTATACTTAGATAATGTCTCAACAAAGTAATAGAATATATACAAATATTACATTTTTAGCCTTAAACTGTATAAAATATAAATTAATGTTACACAAAATATTTTCCGTAACCCTTAACAATGCATTTCGAGGATTAGAAGACAGTTTAACATATCAGGGAAATAAAATTACCACTGTAAAACTATTAAAAAATTTTAATATGTTTTATTGGTATAAATGCTGAATTATCATGGATTGGGTAATATGGCAGATGAAACCAGTCATAAAGAGATAACTAGTTGTTAGTCATACTATATAACAAAAAAAAGACAAGCAGACATTGTATTAAATGCATTTTTTTTTTTATCGTTGTACTTGGATTTTTTTTTTCACAGTAAATCTTCTATTTGCAAACAGATATAAATAATAGGAAAAAATACATTTTAATAGCATACATGCAAAAAGTAAGTCTAATTTTTGAATAACTCTCAAGCAGGCCTAGAGCCTCACAGTGATTTTCAATGAATAGTTTTTAATTCAATTTATCTAGGTTTTATAAAATTCTAAGGCATATCCATTGAAAAAAATATGGTTACCAAGTTACAGTAGATTTTGCACACATGCCAAAATGAATAGTCAATATTAAGGTTTGAAAAAAAAAAAAAAAGGTAGATGGATGATGGAGGAAAAAAATATGGTATATATTAATTACATTTTGAAAAATTTACTAAGCTTTATCTGCAAATATTACAACAAAACAAAATATTCACTTGATTTGTTTATGAAGCTGATAAAAATAAAAAGCAATATAATAAAACATTCACAACCGTAGTAAGTCAACATTTTTGTACAATTCAAAATTTGCATAAATTTCATTTTAATAGCCGAGAAATTAGTCTGGTCTGTAAAGGTTAAATTTTTTAGTAGAAATGCTAATTTGAGGGGGTGTAGGATGTTACTGTGTATCCTACTAGTCGCTTCTAAAAGCTTTCAGAACGAGGGAGTCTTGTATGATAGCACAAATTGGCACTGCAAATTAATTCACTTTTGATGTGGCTCAACCCATTTAACATCATATTATCAGCCTCTTGTTATAATATTATTAATAAAACTATTAAATTATTTGAATATTACCAGAACGCTATTTCATGTTTTAAACCAAGACTTATTTCAATATACAAAACACAAAAAGAGTAAAAACACACAATATCAAATACAAACATAAAATCACTCCATTTTATATTTTGGTAGATTTATATAAAACACAGGACCTTCCCAACACACATCTTGCATCATATTTCTGTCAATATTTGCGATATAAGCCAACGTAATGTTGCCTTGAACGACAGTGGAGAGGTTCCTCAAATCTTAATACAAAACATAAGTTTGGGATACATAATCTGATGCAAAATTGTCATCAAAGATGCTTTAAGGTCAAGTAGGACACTTGAAACAATGGTTGTTTTTTTGTCAATGCTTTCTCTAAACACTTTATTTACATATTTTTCAGATTTAGAATAAAATTCCGCCACTGCATTTTACATTTATACAATTGACTACTTGTTTTGGTATGATAAAAAGCTGAAAGTTTTTATAGGATCGTTTCTTCAATTTACAAAGGATAATCTAATTTGATTATTTTTAAATGAAAATTTAATCCAGTAAATAAAAACCTCTTTATAGAAACATTTTTTAATTAAATATTGTGTAAGTTATGGTGACACAATTGAAATTCTGGTTAATCTGTCTTATACGGTTGCCCTTGGCGACTTTTCTGAAAATCCTATATTCACAACGATAAAACCTTGCTTGGCGACAAAAACAGGTTTGGTTGCCAATCAAAGAATTCCTTCATTTTATCTCTGCATTGCGTGTGGTGCCGGGTTACCAGATTTGGCGAAAAATCAGGGCGACCGTGAAAGACAGATTAACCGAAATTCTGTTAACAAAAGAAAAGTAAAAGACTAACAAGAGATACCCATTTCCAAAAACCTTGCATTTCTTTTAATCACAACTATTTTTAAAATAGTCACCAAGGATGGCTTTACTTGAGAGATAAACTGATCATTATTGCATGGCATGAAGAGAAATTGTGCAAACTTTTAGTGCCCAAAACAGGCTTTTAGTGCCCAAACCCCCCAAAAGTTTGTCACACTTTCATTTTAACAAAAGATTGAAAATTATCGCAGATATTGTTACTGGACTCTGCATCTTTCATTTATACTTTACATTTCTTTAAAATATAGTCAATAGAGCAAAAACTCCATAAAGCAGTGCACACGGATACGCAACAAGGGGCTGTTGGTGATCCATAGCCAGAGCGGACGTGAACAATTTCGAAGCAGAAAACGAACACCAAGACACTGCAATAAAAGTCAGCGCAATACCAAAAGCCCCCTTTAACGACAACACAGAAAGGCCAGAGAGTGCAACCATAGGCAACAAACAATACCCCAACACACTGATCGTACACCCCACTGAAACCCCAGACTCGCTCATCAAATTGAGGAGTGAATACATAGAGAGACATCCCAAGACTCCTATTCCGTATATATACCCAAAATGGACTTTGCCACTCAACAACAAAAACCCACCAAAGCAAAGGCAGAAGACAAGAGGTCCCGTAAGATCCGTCTCTTGCAGGATAGTGGCGTTGGGCTCTTTGAAGGGGTTGAGGACCGCCACTGTCTTTTGCAGGATGTGATCGAAGTTGATCCCTAGTTCTTCCAGCAGTGGCAGCTCGTCCTCGAAGTTGTACGGGGCGACGCCGAAAGGGGCGGCCGTTTCGGGGGTGAGGATGCTGCCGGAGTACGCCCCTAGTTGCGGGTAGAGGTTCTGGGACGAGGGTGGAGGGGGCGGCATGCTCATTCCCTGGGCTGCCGCGGCGTCGTAGTCGAATTGCCCGAACTGGGGTTGAGTTCCGAATTCGGGGGTGCCAAAGTCGTATCTGTAGCCGCCTCCGTTCGGGTTGGGGTTCTCGTTGCCCTGGTTCCAGTCATAGTAGCCCGTGTTAGGGTTCGACATTTTTGCGCAGATATTAGATGAGAAATTAGATTAATTGCACGCGGAAAATCAATTAGGAAAACATGAAAATCTCATATGGCTACAAAAACAACGATGACATGACACTCGAAGGAAGTTGAGTTGTATGATTCCTGATAAAAAAAAACTTTTTATAAACCTATTTAAAAATTCAATTAAATAGAAACAAAATTGAGTTTTAGTTCAAAAATCTACTTTTGACGAAAAAAACATTCATCAAAACTTATTTTTCTATTTATTTCCGCGGGACAGTTAAAAATAAAAAAAAATATGAAAACAGGCTTGAAAATTCAAAACCAGGAAGGAAACTCAAATTTTTAATTAATGCAAACATTGGTAAACTTGCTGAGTTTATTGCGAGATTGTTTTCTTACTTATTTGTTATATTTTTTATTTATTGCCTGCAGTACTATTGCTAAAGTAAATTTATTTTGTCCTTTAGTAAAGTTTTTTTTTACCGTATACTATTATAAAAATTTTATCATTGTCATAACACAAATTAAATTATACATTAACCTTCAAAATCCTTCATTAGCCCATTACATATAACATTAATTCTACCAACATCTATTTTATAAGAATTTATTGCAAATGCACATGCCAATATAAAATTTAATATGGGGAAAAAATGCTTTTTTGACTTCAAAACTTGAATTATATTATATTGTAATTTACCTAAGGAACAGATGTATTAAAGGACATTTTGTGCATGTTTTTTTCTTTTGAAAAAAGTCGCCAAAACGATTTTTATATTTGCGCCAATGAATTTTAGTATCAAGTTTTATGCAACAGAAGCAGTATTACTTTCCTGATGTTTATAATTATTGACTGAGACTCAAGCGCATGCATGTATTGTGTGCTAATGTCACAGACTTGTACCTTGATCATGGCTCCGGACAATTGTGGTCTCCCGCCTTTGAGCTCTCTCAAGTTCAAAGCTGGTACCCCCTTCGAGCAGTTTATTATGGTACATAAATCCATAAAAAAACTGACCCATAAAACAACTAAAAAAAAAAGTACCCTTTCCTACAACTGTAATTTCCAGGAAAATTAAACAGAAATTTCATATTCCTTCCAGTTTACTTAAATGACAAATAAAACAGTATAAAAAAAATATCTAATGCAATGAACGGAAAATTGAATGCTTATCAATAAAAGAAATTAAATAATTTTGTATTTCTTCCTCCTATCCAGTTGACTTAACTGACAAATAAAACAAAAAAAAATTACTGCTTTTACAGAAATGAAATGAAACAATTTTTTACTCCTCCCAGCATCACATCCCCATCACACTTCCCCTGCTTCATATCACTCTTAATCCACCCCGCATCCATAAAAAAATTAAACTTTTTATCGTGGGCCAAATGAATAGGGAAGAATCTATTAGCCTCACAAGGACGACCAAAAGTAAGTCTTTTATTCAAAAATTGCAATTCAAAACTGCTTCCTATCTTAATCTGAAACTTCTCAATCGCACTTAATACTGGAGGCATAACTAACAATGCACAAAATATCCAGTTATACTGAAACCCCAAAAAGTAATTTAACAAAACACTAACCTGACAAATGATGACAAAACACTGGCGATTTTAAAATGTATTGTTGTATTCTTCCGTTGCTATTCAAAATTGCTGCTAAAAATAGTACTGGGAACCTCACGATGTCAGGGTTGCCAGATTGAAAGACATAGCAAAAATTGGAAATTACCATCATAGTCAAGTGGAGTTGTCATAATATGCATTTATTGCCCCCAAAAAACATGTGCCAAATGTCTTATGATACATCTATACCTTAGTTAAACCCTGACAATTAATGTCATAAGTAAATTTGTAAAGCCATAACTATTAATTTTTTTTAATCCAAAGTTGGTATTTGGCTCTTTGATAATTGACTATTCATATTATTGATATAAATTCTGAGCAAGTAAACAATTATTGCCGATAGTGGCAGAAATATCCATTTAGTGGAAACGTAAGATTATTCACATTATTGACTAAGAAAGACTTAATTTTAAAAGGATTTTTAGTTAATTTACTCAGTGGTAGGGCCAGGAATCATCCGTCAGAGGGACCACGATAAAGGAACTCAAATATGCCTGATGTCAGAGGCAAAAGAGGGGCATATAATTAATATATAATGAAGTGCTTTACATGATTTTTTAATGGTTCTCAAATTTATTAAGCCAGTAAAACAAATTCATAAAAAATATTGCCAATAACCCATTATTTTCTAATGCCACATCAACTCATCTAATCAACCATAAAAGTACTGAAATATCTATAAAAAGATTTGCTAATAGTTTTTTTTTTGTTTTTTTTACAGAATACTATGGCTAACTTTCCAACCAACAGCATTCTACCATCCCAAGAGACCAAAACCCCATGGATTTATGCTGACTCACCCGACATCAATATTGTTATCGAACACAAAGTAGAAGAAGCAATTGACAACTCTTTCGAAGAAGAGTCTTCAGTTGGGAAGTGGATGATCTTCAACGACAGCGTTGGAGTGGTTCCCCAAAAGGGAATGACCTATCCCGATTATGCATGGCAGTGCATCAAGAAACTAGTTGAAAGCAATTCCACCAGCGTCAGTGGTCTCCATCGGGCAAAATGCTCAACGGCCTGGACTGATGGATATGAAGCCAAGCCGGGTTGCACCAACGGAGTAATATGCTGTTATACTCTGAACTACTCTGATAAACGTTTAGCAAAGACAGCGGCAGATGCAATTAGAAAAGCGTACTATTACCCGCGAGATATATTGTATAAGACAGATGAAGATACATATGCGAATAAGTATGGTCATTTAGGTAATAAATATGTTTCCATATATAAACACACTGCTCGAAATGAAATGTTTGAAAGGGATTCGGTGAACCCACGTAAGTGGAATCTTGTAAGTTTTGAGTCTTAATTAAAGATTGTGATTTTCTTATTATAAAATTTCCTTCTTCTTTATCGAGATCCCAGGTATTCAACCGAAAATTCACCATGTAGAAGTTTGGTGAGCGTTAAATCTATCTTGCTCAAATTTAGTCATGTTAGTGTGAAAGTCAACAGTGGGGTGCCAACTCAAGTGGCAAAAATCAAAACAGTTTTTGTTTTTTTCAGGAATAACTTGAATAGCCCATTAAGTAGCTCTAGTGTTTTGTTAATTCAACCAACCTACTTCTTACAAATGCTTTTATATATTTCTCAAAAAATAACAAAGATTTCACAAATGCCCCAAGTATTCAACCATATATATTTCAACAATATTTTTAGTACAATTTAAGTATCCCATACCAGGGGTTTGTTTGAGAAAAATCTTCACAATTTTTTTTATATCTTAAAAATAGACTCTTCTTCATTTTTTAATATCTTAAAAAAAGGACCCTTCACAAAAATTTTACTTCAAAAATGGACTCTTCAAAAAAAAAAATTATCTTACAAATTTTATATTAATGAAATTTTAGTATATTTTTTATATATTATATATTTAGTTTATTAAAACAAGACCTTCATCTTTAAATATTTGTATAAATGAACAAGAATTTAATACTAATTTTAGTTTTGCAAAATTGTGGTTTTCACAATTTTACAAAATATGACTGTTTGAAGGTATCTGAATTTAGCTTTGATTTTTAATTCACAACATCATGAATAGATTTTTCAAAGGTTAGCAAAGATAGGACCCTGTCTGAAAAGTCTAGGCAAACTTCTGTATACTTAACCAAATTCATGTAGAAGTTTTTAGAAATATTTTATTGTGGTGAAGTTAAGATAAATACCAATTTTATGCTTTTAGAGAAATATATCAATGATCACACTTTTAGAAAATGCAAAAGATTTCCAACTCGTTGAAAACTATGGGAATTGTTTTAAACCAGCATCATAAATTATTATTTAAAAGAGACATACAATGTTTGTGTAGGAGAAAAAGAACTTGACTCCACCTTTACATCGACACCAATATCTCATTCGACCCAAAAAATAGACACACAACTATTATACTTATGATAACAGGGCGTATAATATTTAACAGCAATCAATGTTCTTTTACAACTATTGTATCCAGTAACTTGCCAGCTAAAACTCTTACATTTGTAGAATTCTATATCAAAGAATCATTCATATTTTACAAAATAGATATGTATTTCTATAGACTGCAGTTAAACTAAATAAAACTCATTTTCAAGTTCTAGACGAAGTTTACTTTACAGATCATTGCTAAACTGTGTCATCTGATTTAATGAAAATATAAAAACTAAGTTAGTCATCCAAGGGAAAGAGGATCAACTTATTTGTGTAAAACTTTATGAGTAGAATTTTTCATGACTTTATGAGTGGCTAAGAATTGCTAATGATCAATAAAATTCTCTTACAACTCCTGCACATTCAAGTTTAGTTTTCATAATCCCTCTGAACTCTACATTCATAAAAAAAAAGCTGTTGTTTGAAAATATACAACTTTTGGTCATATAAATAACTACAATTTCAAATTTATATAAATACATTTATATTTCAAAATTAATTTTTATATATTCACAAATATATTATTCAAATACTGTGTGTTCAGTGGCAAAAGCGACTAAATAAGTAATACAAAATTTCATATTTGACAGTTACTGAGATAATAAATATAGAAGTTGAAGTTTTGGGTTTAGAATACAAAATATTTGCTATATTATTTGAAAAAATGCTATTTCATTGTATAAAAATCAATTACAAAGACTAGACCATCCTAAAATAGCATCTACACATTAAGAATATTAACAAAGATAATTACATTTTTAAATAGAAATAATCAATACAATAGCATTTAAAAAATAGAAAGATGCATTAATTGCTTACAATTGCAACATAAAAAATTCCAATCAAAGCAAAGAATATTTAAAATAAAGATGTATTTAAAAAAAAATAGTAGAATATATACAAGCTATATTGGAAGTATACCAACAAAAAAGTTCGATTATATAAAAAAAAAAATTCTGAAAATACTACAAAATAAATTAAGAATTTTCAGCTAAAGTTCATGGAATAATTATTATATTTGTAGATTTTCATAAATATGAGGAAAGTTATGAAAATATACTTAATATGTAAGCAATTTATAATTTAACATTTTAAAACTATACAGCACTGTGTTAACTATTAAATTTTACGAATACTGGATATCTTTTGTAATCTTAAAAAAAAATAACTTTTCAGTTTCGTTAAATAAGCCAATAAAGTGTAACTGCAAATAATACAATACTCCTAAAAAGAATGAAGAAATTAAACGAAAAATTTGATTATAGTAACCAAATGTTCTTTTGTCAGAGCAATAACCTTCCTCAAGACATTGTGTCAACAAACACACACAAAACATAATTTTTAAAAATCCATTTTTGGACTGAAGTTTTAAGATATGTAGAAACAGTGTAAAACTGACAAAAGAAAAGTCTTACTTTTGAACAATACTTTAATTACTACATATAGTGTAGCATTTAGAATAAAATAAAAAATAGCTTAATTCAAAAAAATTATAATATCAAAGATAGATAAAAAAAATATTTTTTAACACAAGGATGTTTAATATTTATATATTCAAAGTACAATTAAAATATAAAACAAAATGAACAATATATAAATATTGAAAGAAAACATACAAAAATTATATATATAAAATTATAAACTTAAATAAAATAAGTATATATTTTAATATGCAATGGCAAAATGACTTTAACAATCAAATTATACCTATTTTGAAAGAGAAAATTTATAATACTTAAGACATAATTAATAAGTAAAACTTTATATGCATTCATAAATGATTTAAAATGTCAGAAACAAGCTTAATATACAAGCCATTTTATAATTTTAAACTCTATATCACTGTTTCATCTGTTAGAATTTACAAATTCCATTTATCTTTTGTGAAGTTAAAAAAAGATATTTTTTTGTTTTATAAAATACCTAACCTTTTCTTTGTTTATAAATCAAAAAATTTAAACTATGAACATTAATTCAAATTGTAAGCAGAGAATGTAGTACAATACAAAACACCAAAATGAAAAACACAAGTTACATATGAAAATACATAAAGAATTTTTTAACTAAAAGTAAAACAAAAAGCATTTGTCCTTGGCATTCTCATAAAAAGTCACGATACATCATATTAAAAAAATAAATTCATGCTTTACAATCAGAAAATATTCAGCAACTCTCATATGCCTCCATAAGATATGCTTTAGGCACATACCCTACTTTCCCATTCAATTCTCCTATCCACCATGAAAACGTGTCATAATCCTTATTAAGAATATGAATCAAATCCCCTCGATAGAAGCTCAATTCTGAGTAGTCACTGGCTGTGCAATCCCACATGCCAACATACCACTCACTGTAGTTAAAGATGTCTTCAGTGGTTGTGCCTTCAACAGCTGTGGTTTCCGGCTTAACCTCAAGTACAGCCTCTACTTTTCCAAGTTGCTCCTTGGTTGGTGCTTGATCGATCATTTCTTCGTCGACCGTTTCGTAGATGTCTTCGACGATGTCTGGAGTGCTCTGGGGTTCATTGGTTTTGGGACTGCCCGAGAAAGATTGAGATTCTCGAGTTGACAATCGTCCTCCTGCGAATGGAAAAAAAATCATTTGGATAAGAATCGACTCCCTATACATCACTTTTCCGAAAAGTATTTAATAATTAGTTACTAAAATGTTCAATTAAAAGTTATGTTTCCTATGTAAAACACTTTCTTTCTGGTTAATAATTAAGTATTTTTAAACTTATTAAGTTAAATTACGTTAAACTAATTCATATATTAATAAAATATAAACATAAATTGAAACAAAAATTCATGAAAGATAAAATTAAAAAAAAGTTTAGCTTAGTACATATTAATTACAAAAGTAAAATAAAGCTTTATATAAACTGGGTTACCTGAGTTTGAGATTCGGCTATATTTTTCTACAGCACTGATCCATTGTTGTAAATCATTATCAGAAGCAGCAGAAAACTTAATAAAAAATATAAAGAAATTAACAAAATGCATTATAGATCTAAATAAATTATATCATATTTAGCTTGAAAAATAAAATCTAAATTTTATCACAGATTTGAGGCTAAGTTTCACCTAATATTGATGAGTCGGCAAGGCAATAGTTGTCTTGACTGAAATAGTAGTTTGTTTTATAAATGTGTACTGGAGTGTAAAAAATTAGTTAAAATGCATTGTGCTTCTTCACGAAATTACATTTCCATTATGAAAAATTAAAAATAGACTTCTGTGATTTCAACATTAAAAAAGTTTGAAAGGTAAAATACCAATCTGATTGCAGACTATAAACAGATTATTATAATAGTAATATCTACATTAAAAAACCCTCCTAAAATAAGATTTGGCAGAAGGAGTGAATATTATAATAACTTAAGATGCATTAAAGAAACTATATAAAGTGTATTTTGATATTTTCAATATTAAGATATTTTAAATGGAAAAATATTCACAAAATGTACATAAATTACTCTCAATAGCAAAACTTTAGAGCAAGAAACTAATTACTTTTACTACCTTCAAAACACATTTAAAAAATATTTTACAAAAAAAGAGCTTGGGTAATAAGTTTAAGAATAAATTACATCTAAAGTCAAATAGCAGAATTATTTTTCATCCTAAAACTATCTTTTATTATTTGTGTATAATTTAAATCCATTTAATAAAAATTAGTAAAATAACCAGTCATTCTATTCTAAGAATTTATATTTACAAAGAATGATTGAGGAAAAACAAGCCAACTATAAAAACAAAGATGTATGCAAATTTTTTAAATTATGTGTTTTCAACAATACACGGATCTACACGCTTGTTAAGTTATATGATTTTCATATGGTTATGCTTAAAATTTTAGGCACATGTATTATATTATGAGAACTGTGTAGTTATGCAGATATTTTGTAGCACTTAAAAAAAATGTTTGGGGTGAACGTGGCCACACATGGACACATCAGACCCGTGACCAAACAAAAAAAGTTCCGATTTATTGGTTGACATTACGCTAGAGCTGCATATTGGGCTATTGTTGATTATTCGGTGTCTAAAAACCCGTACAAAATTGGTGTCTCTTTTATGAAGATATTACTTACAAAGCTGATAAAAAGGCTACTTAAATCCAAAATCTGGTAATAAAATGCCTAGTCTTGCAACTTCGTCCCAAACCATTTCCTCTTTTAAAAAAAACTTAGGATTTCATATGCGGGCACAAGCAACCAATAGGATTCGTGGAATGCGCCGTGCCTGAAATTGCTGTGATTTCACAACACACATAGTAATTAAAAATAAGAATTTTTTAATTGATGCCTTTTTTTAAAGACAGCTAGGAAAGTAAGGACTCAAGTACTTGATTGAAAAGGTCAGAATTTTATCAAAAGAGGGCAGCATTTTTGAAAAAGGGGCATGAGGGCGCTATCGAGATGAAAAATGGACAGGCAGGGCAGACTGCCCTTCAAAAACAGCCTAAAGTGAACACTGATATAATAATGGTTTAATAAAATGATAGTCATTTTAAAGATTTTCTGACTGCCTTCGGTAACATGAAAGTTTCTAAGGACTCTTTGGACCAAAATAAAGATTTTCTAAGGACCATACGAACCCTTCCCATCCCCACAACCTTACTTCAGTTATCATCCTTACTTCATTAAACCTAGTTTACATTTGATCTGATTCTATTATTCTATGGATATTGCATAGAAAAGCTATTTATGACCATTCAGAATCAGCTTAAAATTGCAAAAAGTAAGCAGAGATTTTTCGGATATCCTTAAAGCAGTGCATATTATCATAATTACTCATGATATTGCCCAATAAAGGCTTTCCAATATCCTTCACCATTTGAGCCATGCAGCTTGTGTGAGATAAGATAACAAATACATCAATTCGTAAACCTTTTTTTTTTTTCAAAAGTTTACAAATCCATACATGACAAAAAAAAATATAGCTAATCAAGATCCTACAAAACAATGCAAACCAATAAAAAATATTTCATAAATTTTTTTAATCAGTAAACAAAGAAAAGGATTATTTTTTAAAAATTGAAATTAAAAAAAAAAAATTAAATATATACTTCCTTGCAAGTTATAGAGTAAAAACAATAAAATTACCTGATAGGTACGTTTTCCTGGACATACCAGCTCAAAGCAATTGTTGTATTTTTTACCCTCTTTACTGTCATCAGGAAGTGTTCTAGCTTCATATCCTGCTAGTATGATGCTCCCTTTTTGTTTGCGATCAGTGGTTTTCTCAAAATAATACAATACTCCATCTTTAACGGCACACCAGCGGCGCTGGAAAGGATTCAGCCAACCCTTTATAGTTTCTGCAAAGACAATTAGATTTTCTTATAAATTATAAGTACATATATTATTTTTACCACAGGATTAGTAATCTACATTAAAATTGTGTGACAAGAAATGCCTCAGATACACAAATATAATTTTTTTAAAAAATCAATGAAGAGAAATTAATTTAGTAAATAAAATATAGTAGGTTTAACTAATTAACAATACCTATTTTGACCTCATAAAAGTTTTAATCAGTAATCAATAATTGGATATTATGGTACACATAAATATTTATGATTGTAAATATCAAAAGAAAAATGCATTGTTTAAAAGATGGAATAAAAAACTATAAAGGGGAAAATAGAAAGGGCTAAAATAGTAAATTTGTAATTAATTTTTGTTCGTTAATAAGATACCATTTATTAACAATAGTATCATAAAATTACCATGACCATAAAGTTGAAATAGGTATTATTAATTTGTTACACTTCCTACATTTTATTTACTCAAATAAACATCTTCAGTGATTTATTATTTTAAATGTGATATTTATGTAGGTACCTTTGTCATAAAAAGAGTTTTTTACAAAAAGGGTAAAAAAATTCCAATAACATCATTCAGATTAATACAATCCCAGAATTTCTTAAGAACAGTGAATTTTACCTCCATATATCACATATTAAAAACCGAACTTCCACAGCTTGTGCGATTTACTTTCCAAGTGCTGCTATAAAATAAAAATAATATCTCAAAAAGGAAAATTTAAAAACAAAAGCTGAAGTGTAAAAGTATAATACCTCTCCTTTTTTCCCATGCACACTTAGAAAACATGTTTTTAAGCAGTGAAATCTCCAGAAATATATATTTATGAACTTTCCAAGAAACTATATACAATTGTTGGCTATTGCACAATGTATGGATAGTTTTATGTCACATATATTAAAATAGATGTCTCAACACTCTGCTCACTTACTGTTATTTAATACTCAAAGGATTGTTGAAGAGCAATAGTAATTTGTTTCAAAAGTTTATAGGTATTCACTTTTCTTGCAGTAAAGTTAGAATCATACTTTTAAATGCTATGTATATTAACCTAAAAGTTTATTGAAATATAAATTAAATTATAAAGAAAATAAAGAAGATTCTTTGCAAATGTAATCACTGAGCAATAAAAATGTCACACAATCAAAGTTTATGATTTAAAATGTTGTTGTGTAATCAATACTGAATACAAATACGGTGTGTTAGTGAAATTATTTGTATTACTTTGATTGAAAATAAATAATACACTTAATATCACAAAGGTGAATTAAAAATTAACTTTAAACTTTACATTCAAATTTTCTTTAAAGTTCATCCATACCTCTTTTTTTCTTATCCAAATAACCACATTTTTCACAAGAATACAATTCACTTGCTGCAACTTCGGGAAGAAATTTTGCTGTAGAAAAAATAAAATTTATAATAAAATAAGGTACAAAATTAATATCAGACAACTAAGCTAATTTGACCAACTTTAAGCTTGTCCAACTATTTATATTAAAATAGTGATATGTTATAAAATATACTTGGGAAAATATTTTAAGATGAACAAAATAAAAAATTATTCCAGAAATAGCTAAAACAATTTTTGCAGAAAATTTCATTACTAATTTACAAGTTTTAGTTACTTTTAAGAAATTGCTTCAATTAAAAACAGAAATTATTGAAGGATATCAATTTTAACAATACTTTTCTACTACATTCAAGTTTATAAATCATGAAAAAATTCTTAAATCAAAAGCCATGTAAATACATTTATAAATAAATTACTTCAAAAAAGTACATTTTTGAACCATTAAGAAGCTTGAAGAAATTTGAAAGGAAATAATGAAACAACTTGGGTATTAAACTGACAGGCTTTCAAATGTGTTGCTTTTTAAATACCCTAGTTTATATATACATAAAACTACAAGAATTTACAATATACAGAAACATATTTATAAAAGGATACTACCACTAGCTTAATTTATTTTTGCAGTGGCCCTTTTTATAGCTATGTGTAGTAGATAAAAATTAACTTATGTATTTACCTTCATCAGATCCATACTCTTCTGATCCTGTAGTGGACTGATTTTCCAAAGAGTCATATTTTTCAGCAGGCATACAAACATCATAATTCTCTTTATCAGCTAATAAATGAAAGATTTCAAAATTAATAATAATTTTGTTAATAATAATTATTTAATATTAGTTAATAATTTAATATTGTTTTAATATTTACGATTTACATTAATTAAATGTTCATATTTTTAAATACAGAAATGCTGGTATTCATGTATCTTCATACATATACACAGTGATTCAAAACAATTACTCAGAAATGTGTCTGGAGGTCAGGAACATGATAAGAAGCATGAATCATACTGGAACAATGGTGGGCATGCACAACCCAGACATTTAAATGCCCACAAAAACAGTCAGGAAGTCACAAAGGATATAGATAGATAAGGATAATAAGGATATAGATAGATAAGGATAATAAGGATATAGATAGATAAGGATAATTTATTAGACAAAGAGGGGTTAACACAACAGGATTCATTTAAAAGAAATCCTTAAGGCAAGTGTTCGAAGGTGCAGCCTGCAGATGCATTACACACCTTGCAAAGACACAGCTCATTTTACATCGTTGTTAAGAGGGATGTACATTGTTACAAGGTATGTATTGCATCTGCAGGCTGCACCTTCGAACACTTGCCTTAAGGGTGTCTTTTAAATGAATCCTGTTATGTAAACCCTTTTTTGTCCTAAAAATTATAACTATCTTACATCTTCCTGTCTCTGTGGGCAGGCAGGGCTTCTAGATTGTGCATGCGACCAAATGTTCCTGTATGATTGTCCACACAATAGAATATTCTAACTCAAGTTAGATGACTACACAAACAACATTAACCCATGACAGTGGTGGCGCCAGGAATTGCCCGACGGGGGGGCTGACCTTCCCCGACAGGGGGGCTAATATCCTCTACGTAAATATTTCTTATAAAATTATTTTATCGTAAAAAAAATCAATTAGATGTGGCTGTATCGGAACACGTCCAGAATGATTATAGGTGAAACAATTTTAGCAGATTATAGAGAAATACGAAATGGTCGCCAACAGAAACCTCTGAAGCAATAGGAAGACAAATTGTTCCGTCTGATGCAGCGTGTTCCGTCTTATGCAGCGCGTTCCATCCACACAATATGTGTGCTTTGCTTTTACTAAATTTTAGACGCATCGGCTCCTAATTTCCTATCGGACTAGAACCAATTTAAGCAAATAGTAATATTTGTCTCGCAGTAAAAGTGTCAGAAATTATCACTCTGAAAGCGTTACATAGTGTCAAGATATGCCAAGTAGTTGATTTTAAAGACGTTTTACTTCAAAAATCAAGTATTAATCTATATTGTAAATTTGTTAATGATAAATGTTTGAAAATAAATGTATATAATATTTTATGTTTTTTAATAGTATTACGATATGAATAGTAGTGATTTGATTGAATAGGAATAACACAGCAAATTTTTCAGATTTAGGTTTTATTGTTATTGTAATTATGGGCTAAAATCAAGAAGTACTCAGTCTCACCCTTTTACGTATTTTCATAAACTTAAAGCATTGTGGAAAGCAGATAATTGTTACAATTATTACAACAAATCTCAGTACTGTCAAACGATGCGTGTTAAAATTAACTTGATGGCACTGTAAAAAAAATGTATAATCATGGTTCGATTAATTTTTTAAAAAAAGCTATATTTTGAGAATAAAAAAAAAGCCTTCCATCCTGCAGTATCTTGGAAATATTTTATTTTTTGGATTTTAAAATTTTAGTTATTTTAAATTAAATTTATAAAATAATTACATTTATATTTAAGGGTAATTAATAAGTCTGTTAAATTATCCTTTGTAGTAATAATAATGCTTAATAAAAAATTACTAGTAAAGTATAATATTTACATTTGAGAAATGAAATATTTTGTATGTATAACTTTTATAATGTAATTATTTTCAAAATTCTTACTGATATCCGTACATTAATTAATTAAGAATTAAATTTAATATAGTTTATTTAATTTTGGTTTGACTTTTTTTGGACTTTAGATTTTTATCGAAGAAAAAAAAATAACAAAATATATAATTCACCCATAATTAAATATATTTTTGAAACCTTCTGCAGATAAAATAATTAAACCCCACATATCTAATTTCACAAACACGATATCATATTAATTATTTTTATTTTACTTAATTCAATAGCTTTAATTGATATTTATAAGAATTTAAAAATTAATTACAGACAAACTACAAAAAAAGCAACACATTCGGTCTGAACTAGAAATTGGGACAATTCATTGGAACGATTATCATTATGCCAATGAGCGTCGGGTATTATAGCAAGCAAAAACCTATCCCCATAGATTTTTTTTTGTATCTCATCACAAATACAAACTAGCAATTTCATTTTGTTTCCTCGTTATAAGAAAATAGAAAAGTTTACTCACTTCAATGTGGTAGATATGCAGAATTGAAAAAAAAAAGATGTATATGAAAAAACGTTTATACTCACAAAAATTTAACATACACGAAGATAAATTTTCGTTTACGCTATAATATGCAGAAAATAGTCAGCAAGTGAGCACTGTAGGGATAATTTTTTCACACCGACACAACACCACACAGAACCCTAGACGTGAATGGGAAGTTTTATTGAAGGGGGGCATCTTCAGTTTTGTTGGCCATGTGGCCTGGGGTCACTCTCCTCTCCGAAACGTGTCATCCACCAATAAAAAACGAAGTAGGGTAGGGTTCCTTTCTCTCTCTCTGATCCCCTAGATTACAAAAAAAAGAGTATTGCGGTGTACGAAAAACTTTCATTTTACTGCTTGACCTTGGCAAAGAATTGGAAACCGCTTGCCTGCGGGATGGCGCGGGAATAGGTTTTACAAGGGAGCTGCTTAACTTTATCTGGTGGATCAAGTGACCGCTTAGGCCGCCAGACTAAAGAGGGCGCCAAATTGTAGTAGACAATGTTTGTACTTTACTAATGACTATTTCATTTTTTTTTTTAAATATATATTTGTACACTGCATAGATAATTTGTAAGTTTACATATTAATTTCTTATCGAAATGTTCAGCCATTATGTTATTTTTAAGTGTATGATTTAAAAAATTGAAAAAAATAAACTGTCTGACTGTCTACAAAAAAATTATACCTACTTTGGCTAAAAAAATTCTTTGGCCATCCCCGTATTCAATGGCCATTCAAGGAATTTTTGTGACACAACCGAACATGATTTTGGTCTCCAATTTGCCTAAATCATATTTTCTAAATTTGTGTTACTAAAATATTCTATTAGTTTTACTAAACGTGCCAAACGACACTACTTCTATCAAGAATGCTGTTTCCATACAATAAAATAAAACTTAAGATATACAATCCTCTATAAAGTAAGTTGACTTGTTAATAAAGTAATAAAATAACGTTAAAGAAAATTACTTAAGTGTAATATATGTTTTAATTAAGATTCGGGATTATTTCGAAAGAAAGACCCAGGAACACTGTCCAGTATTTCTGAACCATAGTCAGATGACGAGTTCAACACCTAATCTGGTACCCGACGCAATTTCAATAAGCGTCAGAACATACGATCAGATAAGGGATCAGGACATACGATCAATGATCACGATCAGATTTAACATACACCAATATCCCTTATATTATATTTTTTTGTTGGCCAATATTTTTTGGTTGCGAAAGGAACGAATTTGACAACTCTCTGATAACCAAATCGCTGTATATGTCGCTTCCCAAGCATGCATGTTCAGTATCAAAATCGCGCTCATCGGTTCGAGCCTCTAAATATTCAGCCACGATAGACCTTTGGTGTCGAGATTTCGGTGTGTCGGGATTTTATCTGTCGGAATTAAGACCTAGATCCATTTCGTTAAAAAAATTAAATTTGATTCAATGTTTCAAAAATATTTGGTCTTGATAATTAAAATAACACTTTTCCCCCGACGAACTTCATAATTTTTGCCCGACGGGGGGGGGCTTGCCTTGCCCGAAAGGGGGGCTACAGCCCCCCCCAGCACCCCCAATGGCGCCACCTCTGACCCATGATACAATATTTGCTACCATATGTTAAGTGATAACTATTAATTAGGATGAAAAATAACAAAATATACCATTTTTAGACATTATATTGTTAAATATAAATTCAGTAACAATCACTGAGCAAAAATAGGAACTGTAGAGAAAGCTAAAAGTGTGAGACCGATTTAACACCTTTCGAGCCAAGGTAGAAAAATACAGTACTCTTTCATATGGTGTTTGGTACAGAACGCAGTACATGATAAAATTATTTTAAAACCACATTTCTTGCTTTCAGAAAGACATAAAATGTTACACATTTAATATTTTGCCATACTTGCTTTCTTACTTACAACACGAAAAAAAATATCAAAATATTTAAGACTGATGCAAAATGACTAATGGCGCAAGAGTCAAGGTAGGAATGTTTTATCTACTTGTTCTCTAAGCAGAAAAATTCACATGCTACAGTAAAGTACATTTTCCAAAGTCATTACTCCAGTTTTTATTTTAGCTCAGTGGTTAAAATTAACAACATATTTGGCAGGTAGATATAAATTCAAGTGTCTACAATGCTTGTTTGTAGCAAAAGGTCCCTTTAAGACTAAAATCTTCCCCATTTTTAAAGAACTTTGTTTTTGATGATGACATGGAATGAAATAGTTTCTGCAATTTTTTTTTAAATAATTGCACCTTATGTGTTATTTATAAGTCAAATTAAATCAATAAGTCATGAATTTTCGAGATTTTCAATATTAATTTGGTCACACTGGATAACAATGCTAATTATTTAAGAAATTATATTAGGTTTTGTTGAATTAAAATTTAATTTATAAAATTAAGTTAGCTAATTTGTTGGATTTGACAAGCAATGAGGAAATAAAATATCATAATCTTGAATTTAAAAGTTTACCTCGGAAAGTAAGACATGATTTTTTTTTTTTTTTTTTAAACTTAATGGCTAAAAAATTCAGTTCCTTTTAAATGTTTTACATTTCAATTTGGTAAATGCACAGTTGGAATTACTGCATGCTATTGATAAAAATAGATAATCACATTTAGTTTTGATTTTGTCACATTTTTATTGATTAATTGCATAATTTTTGAATTTGTACCGTTGCCAATAGCCCATTGTGCAGTTCTAATGCTATATTATTTAATCAACCAGCCATTATGTTTGCCATTTTGACTTAGAGATAAACAAAAAACATATCATTTTGGCATTGGTGCTAATTTTCCAGAATCGAGCCAAGGTTCACAGCAAACTAGGACTTTACCACTGTTCTCAGACAAATAATTATCACATATATTTTATTTCTTGCAACCCAGAAGATGCTTTATGTAACTAAGTCAGTAAAAGCTATGCTTAGTATAAGTTCACACTCAGTTGCAGCTGAGACAAGCCTGAAATAAACATGTTTTAGTATTTCCACTTGATTCCTTTACTTTTTACGAAATTTCTCTCCCACAGCAACAGCTATCTGACAACAGCCTTAACAAGTAGTGGCATATTATATTCAAATTTATTTCGATAAATAGTTTTATATATTTACTCTAATAGAAACAGATGTAGTATAGGACATTTGGCGCAGGTTTTTTTTTTGGCGACGATAAATTGCCGTTAAACATAGCATAGGGTTACCAGATTGAAAGTCGCCACAGGAATCGGAAAATACCAACAATGTCAGATGGGGTTGCCATACTATAAATTTATCGCCCCTATAAAACACGCCAAAAAAAAAATGCGCCGAATGCCCTATACTACATCTGTACCCTATAATAATATTGTATTTATTTCAATAGGTAAATAAAAATATTTAAACATACTGTTTGGGGAAAAGAATGGAATCTTATATGGACTTCCACCATTCATGTCCACATAAGGAAGAGGGCTTGAAGTTGAACATCTTTTTGAATCCGTTTTCACATCAGACTCGTTAAACTGCAACAAAAGCTGTGGATATTCATTTTGTAGAACTTTCAGACGAGAAAGTAATCGTTCTTTGTGTGTAAGACTAGTCGACGAAAGGATTTCATTTTGTATAGATTTCGTTAAGAAAACGTGGACATCTAAAAAAAAATTATACAATTATTAATCAAACTTCAATTTAGTTAGTAAAAGTAGATCGAAGAACAATGAAATATCTAACCTTCCAGTAAATCACGGATAGTTGCATGAAATTTAGACATATTAGCAATTTTTAATCAACAAATCTCGGAAATAATAAACATTTAATTAATTTAAAGATAAGGAAATGTTTGATCAAACTTTTTAAGAACTTTTACACATAAACACAATCCAGAACTAAAGTTTGGTATTGCCATCTATTGATAATATTCATGAATATTAGAAAAAAAAATATCAATAACTTCGATATTGGAACAATTACCTTTCAAAATTAAAAAAAACTATTTTTTAATCTTAAAAATTAATATAAATTTATACATAAATATTTTGTATTACATAGAAAGGATTCAAACAACGGCTTTATTTACAAAATCAAAACTGGCAACTTTGAACTATCGCTGTCATGGCAATATGAATGAAAACTGGCAACAAAACCATAAAAAGGCGGCATATCCACAAAAATATAAAAATTCTAAAGGTTTTCCTATATTTATCTTTGTCCTTTTTTATTTTCACCAGACCAATTAGCAAAATGAATCGTAGAAGCCTTGGAACAGGTATATATATATGTATTTATTCCCTTTGTTCTAGCTTTAATTCATTTTTGTTCTAACTTCAGAGAATTGTCATACTACAAAGGTATCGTTGAAACTAATCTTCCCGAATAAAATTATATTTGTTTAATTTAAACTGGTAGAATTATAGTTACTGGGATTGTGCCACATTCGGCTGAGATGTCTGTGATGGGGTGAATTTCTCGCCAAGACGCTAAACTTCTAAATGTGGTTACTTGTTTACTTTCTTCCTGCGCCGAGTTCATTTGGATTGTGTGCATTGGAAAGAAATGACTCTTAGCGTTTAACGAGTTCTGATTATGCGAACTATTCAAAAGCTACAAATGTTTAAATTCGAATATTTGTAAATTATGCGTTTGGTTCGGGGCGACTATGGTTCATGGGGTTGCGCCAAATGATTTTGTCGCCAAGCGACAAAACGCTCGCCATCCAAGATGGCGGCGTACACAAATCGTCTTAGCCAAGATGGCTGACGAAAAACACTCGGAGCAAAGCATTCGCTCATGAAAAAAACACTCGGAGCAGAGTATTCGTTCATGAACAAAACACTCGCATTTGAACTAGGGAAAAAAAAAATTTAACTTACAACTTATGACATCTGGTCGACGATTTTTACCTCGAATAACTTGGCTGAAATTCAACAGTTTTGAAAATACAAAATCATAATTACCTCGCATTTTTTAAAATCTATTTTAAAACTAGGATTATTTCGCAAATTTAATAATTATGCCGAAAATGTGTTTTAAATTTTTTTTAATAAAAAAAATATAATTTTTTAAATAAAAAAGTTTTTAACAATATTTTTTTTTAATATAGCACACAAATTATTATGCATGATGAAATAGTCATGATATGCATAATTTTAATTTGGTTTTTCTTTTGAGAAATTAAAAAAAAAATATTTTCCAAAACTGAAACTTTTTATTTTTAATGAAACATTGATTTCTTATGAAAAACAAATTTGTGATATAAAATAGTAAATGTGAATATTTTTTTTAATGTTTTTAACGATTTTGCTACCTAATTTCAAATAGTATAAACCAATTTGTATAATGGTACTGTTTTTTTTAAGTTTAAAAAAAAAAATCTTTTCCGAATTTAATAAATACAAAATAAAATTTTAGTTATAAATAAATTTTTAATAATAAAAAAAAAACTTTTTGTATGGCGTATAATTTATTAAAAGCATTCATGATATCCGTTATTTTAATTTAGTTATCTTTTTGATAAATTAAAAAAGTATCTATTTTTTTTTTAAATAAGTATTGAGTGATTATTTTTAAAACGTTAAATACTTTAAAAAACATTTTCAAGGAGGGAGTAAAAAACTTGCTGAAGAAAAAATACACCATAGTGTAACTAATTATACTTAATTAACAATAGTTATTTCAAATAGTATTTTTTTAATGGGGGGGGGGCAGAGGTAAATTTTGATATTTTGAAATTCAAACATTAAATATGGAAAAGGGACAAATTAATCCTTGTCTCCATGAAAATTTTTGAACTATCTTTTTGCATGTTTAAAATTTTTAATTAAAAATAATTTCATGAAATATCATTCAATAATCAAAGAAGAATATCGGTTAAATATAAAAATGTAAACAATTCACATTGGAAATTGATTTTTTTCAAAGATTAGGTCAGATTACGTTTTAAAAAGTTATGGACCGCTAATTAATGAACTGCAAAAAGAGTATACCTTTTAAATTCTTACCAATAATAAATAAACTTCATAAAATACATTGGGATTTATCCATAATAATGAAAGAAATATAAAATAAATTACATTTAAGCGTTAAAACTACAAATTAATACTTAAGCAAGACACAATAATGTTAGAAAGAAGCTGTAAGAAAAGCAGGAACTCTGCTCTCTTTTGCGCGCTCAAATGAAAGCATATGTTATGGGTTATAAATTGGCAGCTTTTCCTAAATATTTGGCTGAAAATTTAGAAAAACTTTTTCGCCAAATAAAGAAAAAATATATAATTTTTTTTACAAAAAATACCTTATATTCCAATTTTTTTTTTAATTAAACACGTATTTTAAAAAAAATAGTTATTAAGTTTGAATCGCAAAAATTAAATTATTTTATACTCTCAAACTTATCCATTGAAATCTTATAAAATATTAGAAACAGCCAGATTTGGCGATTGTTTTGCCAAATCTAGCAGTTTTTCTAGTTCATTGTTTAGTGTCAGTAGACGACCGGCGACAAAGAGGACGTTTGGCGGGAAGACATTTTACTGGACAGTTGACCGTGGGTTAGGGGGGGGGGGGGGACAAGAGAGGGAGATTTTCCGAGAACAAGTTTTTATCTGATAAGGGTCCGCGCCTTGGGAGGTCACAAAAAGATAGGACTGCCAGCTAAAATATCGGGAAATCGCCAAATTAGTGAAAACATTTCGCCCAATGCTAAATAAAATAGTCCGACAAATAGTGAAATATCGCTTACATTTTTATAAATATATATTTGTAACAAAATATTTAAAAATTGCGAAAGTTTTGAAGCAGTTTATAATTAAAAAAAATCCGGATTTTGACTATTTAAAAGTTTAAATATCGCCAAATTGAATAATTTTGGTTTGTCCTAGCAACCCTTCAGCCCGCCCCGACGTCGTCGCATACTTCTCTTTGTTTCCAAGAACGGAGAGGGGATGTGAAAAATGTCTGGTTAACTTTCCCCATGGATTTGTTGTTGCACATTTGATTTTGAAACGAATAAAGTTGCTTTTTAAAACAATTTTTCAGAGATTTCCAATAAATTTTGATTCTGAAATAAATTATTCCAATTGCTTTGAAAATTAAAACTGAACAATGTAGCCAATTTTTTTTTTAATTTTTAGAATATAATATTTGCAATTGCATTCACATTTTCAATCAAGTAATCATTTTTTAAAAGTTTTTTTCCGTTACTAACTTTACAATTTTGATTATACTAATAATTTCGACGAATTCAAGTGTTCCTTAAATAATCAGCATGTGTTTTTTTAAAAATGTGTTTGTTTTTTAAAAGTTATTATCGAGTAGAATGTGTAAATTTTTATTTTTATTGATAATTTTAGAGCGACATTGATCCAACCAACGGAGGTTGTACAGTTAGGGTTTATGTGACATGGTTAAAAAACCAGCGTGCTCGTAATCGGAGGATTGCTAGTTCAATCACCGTCGTTTAACCGAAAAATAACGTCTAAAGGGAACTGGCGGATGTTAAATCTGTCATGGTCCATTTGTATGACGATAATTCATACAATCCAGTTTGCAGTCAACTTCTATTTATGCTAAACGCTTTTGGAAAACTTTTTTTATTTAAACGATGTAGCATTATGATTTAATCACTCGATCATTTGGCCTATGTTGCAGTTGAGTGTAATTTATTGTCTTTATAGTTCTGATATACCTGGTTTTAAAAGTGGTTGGTTTACCTGAATAACAAATCGAATATAAACACCTTCAAATAAAATTTAAGTGAACATTATATTTATCTAAGCGTTTTATTGCAGAATACGTGTAATTAATCGACAACTTTTTGATTAAATGTTCTATTAGTTTTTATAAATATTAGTGATGATTTCATTAAATTTTTCGTTACTTATTAAAAAAATATATTCAAGATTTTAGACCCTGGTTCCTTATAAAATTATTTTCCTATTATTCGAACCTTCCCCAAACGTCCTTGAAACAAACCCTAATTAATTTTTAGAAATGACATGCTTAAATTTGAATGGGATATCGCATACAAAAACGTTTGATTATTGTTCCCATGCATGAATTTTGGTGAAAAGTAATATAAAATTGTAGGTTATTATTTACCGAATTCTTACCCGATTTTAAAATTCTGCCAATTTGTGTCAGGATATTTGTCAATTTTTTTTAATGAATTGAAATTCTTCATTTTGATGGTAATTTAAGTCATAACGTCTTAAAACTTGGAATTTTTTGGTAATCCTGTTACAATACAATATTTAATCACAAAAATTAGTAATTACTACTTATCATTAATTTGATTCGGACCTGCAGTATTAGCAAGTATGGTTTAATCATGTGCACTAAACGAAAATTCGTAAATATTTAAATATTAAGTTTAAAAGTAGTTTTTACCATTAATATAGTTAGGCCGTGTATATGAAATAGTTAAAAAAAAAACGGTATTATTCAAAGTCTGGACAATTTTTCTTATTTGACTAAAAATAAAAGTTTGGGTCGTTTAAACAAACAGCTTCATGGTAGGTAACAGCTTCATCTCGCGTCTTTTATTTTTAGTCAACAATATTTAAGTGTGTCATTTTTAAACTATTCTGTAGCACTTTCTTTAAAGATCAAATTTGCAGTTAGACAGTGCGTGAAATTATTTCATTCCCATTCTTTTATAAATTATGTCTTTGTGTTGATTAGCTTTTAAAAATTATATCATAGATATGTACTATCAGCCATTTGGTACCTGATGAGCATTTTGCATTATGTGTACCAAATTAGTTTTGTATACTACTTGGCTATAATTACAGTTAAAATGCATTGTTATATTCGACATTGTTTTAATATTTCACTTTGGTGTGTGTCCCGGATTATTTCAGAAGATATACGTAATAATAATTCAAAAGTGTGTTTTCCTTAAAATTATTTATATTGCACATTTGTGATCAGTTTTTATATTTAGAATCCCAAAACGTTGGTTTGGTTAATTAACGTTGCACTAGAGTTGCACAGTGGGCTATTGGCGACGATTCGGTTTATATCTCGAAGGAAAGACCCGGGAACAATGCCTCGTATTTTTTAACCATGGTCAGATGACGAGGACAGCTCCTGAGCTGGTACCCAATGCAAACTCAACAGGCGTCAGGACATTAACCCCAATCAGGTTTATCGTACAACGGTTTCGTATACACGCTAGTATAATTTGTTGGATATATTTTTTAGGCGACTTCCTAGTATTTTAGTAGCGAAGCTGGAAACCCTACGATCACAACGATCAAGTCCATTAGTCGGACTCGTACTCACAATCCTCTGATTACTAGCCGAACGCCTTTACCCACTGGGCAAATGGGGGACCCCCAAAACGTTGGTACCAGACCCAATTCCTGAACTGGTCCATAAAGCCCCGATTTACACTTTAAAATTTTGAGATGTCCACTAGATTCAAAATTTAATTATGTTTAACACGCTTCAATAATATATAACATAATTTGTTAATAAATTTATTTTATAAAACAAACTTGCCTTAACAGACTTTTGTAAAAAAATCTCAACAAAAGATACGAAAATGCAATACTTTTTAATAATTTTTTAGTATGAAATGCATTTTTTTAATGAGGTTTGGTTAATTAACTTCACACTAGAGTTGCACGGTGGGCTATTGACGACGGTTAGGGGCCTACCTCGAAGGAAAAACCCGGGAACGATGCCTCGTATTTTTGAACCATGGTCAGATGACGAGGAAGCACCTGAACTGGCACCCAACGCCTTCAATAGACGTCGAGATTTTGGACCCCAATCAGATTTATCGTGCACCTGTCCCGTATACACGCCGATAATTTTTGTGGATGTTCTGGACGACATTTCTAGTAGATATTGTAGGTTCGACATTGTAGCGAAGCTGGCAACCCTCTGATCACAATATCACTACTTTTTTACTTTTCTTAGTCAAGTCCGTCGCACATTATCAAACCAGGAATCCTCTGATTCCCAGCTGACGCCTTTATCCACTCGGCCACGGAGGACTTTTGTTTAATGAGGAGGATGCAAGTTTGTATCTTCGTCGTTCGCCCAGACATTCGCCATGCACTAGAGACTGATGTACGCTAAATCTGACGTGTTAAAAATGTCCTCATGATTTGGTCCAACTGTCGTTTATTTCAAGTTCGTAGGGTTGGGTGCCAGATTAGGTAGTTGTGCTCACCTTATCATGATTTAAAATGACCAAAGCAAGCAAATGATCTGGCAACCCATCAGGTTTATGGGGTGCCAGTTCAGGTGTTGTGTTTGTCATATGACCATGGTTTAGGGTAGTGTTCCCGGGTCTATCCTTTAAGGTAGATGCTAAGCCCATCTCCAATAGTCCATTGTGTAGTTTCAGTGCGACGTTTATTCAACTTACCAACTAACGCAAAATGTTGGTTGGTTGGTTTTGTTAATTAACGTCGCACTAGAGCTGCACAGTGGGCTACTGGCGACGGTTCGGGGTCAATCTCGAAGGAAAGACCCGGGAACACATGCACCTCGTTATTTTAGACCCATGGTCAGATGACGAGGAAACACCTGAACTGGCACCCAACGCCTTCAATAGACGTCGGGACTTTGGACCCCGATCAGATTTATCGTGCACTAGTCCCGTACACACGCCAGTATAATTTGTTGGATATTCTGGACGACTTTCTAGTATTTTCGCAAAATGTTGGACAACTAGATCGGGGCGGAGTTTAACCTTGTTTGTGGGATTTCGAGCACGTGCAAGTTGCCGATTACTTGTAAACAAACAATAATATTGCTTTTTTATGTTCAAATTTTGCATTAGTTACGTTTAACTTGTGTTTTAACATCATATTCTAAAAAAATATCATCGAGCTTTTCAATATATTAGTAGTTCTGAGGGAAATTCTAACGCTATCCCACAAACAAACTAGCTCTGACGTCACAGTAGGCGTGGTCATTCTACTCGTCCAACGAATCGGGATCTATTAAACAAGACCAACCAAACCAAACCAAACCTATGTGTGAATTTACCTAATGTTCAAGGGCAGCTAAAGCTGGGTTTGCAAAGTAATCCACAAAGCAGTATCAGTGCGTTGACACCTGATAATTCGAACCATGAGGAGTTGAGCTTTGAGCTTAACTACCTAATATGGCACCCCACTCTCCGAACTACAACGTGGGGACATTTATACCAAATCAGTTTTTACGAGTTTTTACATTGGTTTGGTTAATTATCGTCGCACTAGAGTTGCACATTGGGCTATTGGCGACGGTTCGGGGTCTATCTGGACGGAAAGACCCGGTTGGTTGGTTAACGTCGCACTAGAGCTGATCACAGTAGTTGGTGACTATTCGGAAGCAAATGACCCGAGAACACTTTTATATTTTAACTATCCCTTTCTTTGTGGGACCCCGGTAGCCCAGTGGATAAAGGCGCTCATCTGGCAATCAAAGGATTGCTAGTTCGAGACTATGCGATGGACTTGACAAAGAAAAAAGTAGTGATCTTGCGATTGGAGGGTTGCCAGCTTCGCTACAAAAATACTAGAAAGTCGTCAAGAACATCCAACAAATTATACCGGCGTGTATACGGGACTGGTGCACGATAAATCTGATCGGGGTCCAAAGTTCTGACGCCTATTGAAGGCGTGGGTGTCAGCTCAGATGTTATCTTCGTCATCTGACTATGGTTTAAAAATACGAGATGTCGTTCCCAGGTCTTTCTTTCGAGTAGGTCTGGAACTGTCGCCAATAGCCCACTGTGCAGCTGTAGTTCGACGTTAATTAACCAAAACCAAACCCTTGGTTTGAGTATTTAGAATTTTTGAGTTCATAAACGCCAATTATGAGTACGTTATTTTACGAATCGGGTCATGGCAATTGGAGACGTATTTCCAGATTTCTTTTTTTAAAAAATAATAGCCATATTGCATTATTTTATATTGACGTATGCTTGTGTAACAAACGGCTCGCTTTACGAGGAGAGAGCAGGGAGTTTAAAAGAAATGATTAAAATATAGTTAATTTCACATTGTCACTGAACTTGAATAAAAATATGTATAATTAAAGTACGTTTTTACATGCCATAATAAGAACGCCGTATTGAATGGGGCACCAACTCTTATGTCGAATACGTAGTGCAATCTGACTCTAGTGACAGATTTCACTATTATTTCTACCTTTCCACATACATACCTACAAAGAAAAAAATCGTTATACCCTTTACTTTTACGTCATTTTCAAACTGTGATATCGCGAATAGTTTACATACAGTTTTTACTTCTTAATACTTTTCTTTCATATTTTAATACTGGTTATACTTCTTTCTTTTTAGCTATTTAAGCGCTTTTAGTTACTGTAGAGAATCGCAATGTCACATAGTTTAAAAAAAAAGTAAGAGATAAAAGTAAAAAAAAAAAAATCTAGCAATTTTTTTTCTTTGTATATCTGTGAAAAGGTGGAAATCTGGAAATAAAATAGTGAAATATGTTTCTCTATACTCGGGGACAACCTAAGTTGAGCCTAAAACAATTGAATATTTATACATATCATAGCTTCTGCTTCAGGTTCAACTTAGGTTGTCCCCGAGTATAGTCAGTAATCAATAACGAGCTGGCGTTGTATTAGAAAATATTTATATACGATATTGAGCTTCCTTGATATCAGTAAAATTTAATATGATTTTTTTATTGCAAGAAATATACATGTAATCTAAATAATTAAAAATAATATTTAAAAACTCGATTGAATAAAATTTTAGATTTTTATTTTGTTGAGATGGTAGTCTTGTAACTTACTTAAAAAAACAACTTTTATATAACTATCATTTAATAATATTATACTAATATTTAATACCGACTAATGTTTCTGAAATGTTTATTTTAAAAAGGAAAATTGACTGCATAAAAAGACACACACAAAAATTATAAATAGTTTGTCCTTTTGAAGATAGGAATTTCATTTAAATGTAAAAAGAGTGACACAAAATAAACTAAATATATATAAAATAATAATTTTATTTTGAAAAAATCTTTTTATTTCCAAAACTTTCTTCTTTTTTTAATACAATTTCTCCTTTAAAATAAGCTATTTGGGAATAGAAATATTGTCTAAACAAAACAACTAATTTAGATAAATATGTGCAGTGATTGTGTGATATTGTTTAGAACGCAATAATAATAATAATAAACATTATTTCTAAATGGATATATTTACATTTTTTAATTTTTGTTTAGAAACCTAAAAATTATTTTTTAAATATTAAACTTAAGCTTTCGGGTAACGAACGATAAATTTTTAGTAAACACAGTCTGATTAATTATAATAAAACTTTAGATGTATGATGTTAAACTTAGATGTATAAATGTTTAAAAAGTTGAAAATTAAAATAAAATTCTTAAATCTTATTCTATTGATATAAACTAACCTGAAATTGATATCAATTAATGAATTTTTGGATAATAATAATAAAAAAATGGCTATAAATTAAATGTAAAAAGAGAGGATTCATTAACATTTTTCAAATTTCAAAAATCGAATCAGATTAATATTTAGATGTATGATAAAAAAAAAAAAAGCTGAAATATAAATTAATGTAAAAAATAAATGTAATAAAAAATTCTTATCTTATTAAATGTCTATAAATTGAAATATTGATTAATTTTAAAATGTATAAAAAAAAATCTGGCAAACTTAATGTAATTTTTAAAAAAAAAATATTTTATTCAACTGACTGATTTATTACGTTTTAGATATATTATATAAATAATGTCTGGAAAATTAAATACAAAAATATATCGTTCTTAATCTTGAATCCAGAAGTTTCTTAAGTGACAGATTACTTTTTAGATGTATAATAATAATAATAAAAAAAAAGCTGAAAAGGCTCATTATAAATAAAATTTAATAATTTTGTAATCTTATTCAATTACTATAAACTGTCATTAAAAAAAAAGAAATGAAAAAATTAATGTATAAAATTCTTAATTTTATTCAATTACCAAAAATAATTGCTTTTTACATGTATAATAAAAAAAAACATCTTGGAAATTAAATGTAAAAAATAACATTCTAATCTTATTCAACTGATATATTGAATAAGGATGGATTAAATTTTGAGCATTTGCTAAAATAATAAGTGCGTCTATTACTCTATGAAAATGTCCGCTCTCCATATCCGTACGCTATCGTTGTCCGAACGGCTTTACCATCCGACCCGAGCGTCAAAAGCAGGGAGGAGACCCAGCATTATGGTTACTGGGGTTGCGGTCGAACCTAATCTCACATGCCGAGCGCTATTGATATCCGATCGGCTTCACGCCCGACCGTCGAAAGCAGGGAGCAAGCGAGCATTATGGTTACTGGGGTTGCGGTCGTACCGAAGCCCCTATGCCGAGCGCTAAGCATATCCGATCGGCTTCACCCCCAGCCACCCGACCGTCGAAAGCAGGGAGCAAGCGAGCATTATGGTTACTGGGGTTGCGGTCGTACCGAAGCCCCTATGCCGAGCGCTAAGCATATCCGATCGGCTTCACCCCCAGCCACCCGACCGTCGAAAGCAGGGAGCAAGCGAGCATTATGGTTACTGGGGTTGCGGTCGTACCGAAGCCCCTATGCCGAGCGCTAAGCATATCCGATCGGCTTCACCCCCGGCCACCCAACCGTCGAAAGCAGGGAGCAAGCGAGCATTATGGTTACTGGGGTTGCGATCAAACCGAATCTCCTATGCCGAGTGCTAAGCATACCCGATCGGCTTCACCCCCGGCCACCCGACCGTCGAAAGCAGAGAGGAGGTGAACCTAAGAATTCCAATACTCATCAAACGATCTTTTCAGTCGTGAAATCTCTGCTTCGTCCAATCAGGCAGCGCTAAAACCAGTCGAGCAGCTTTGAGGAGATAGGAAAAGGTAGAAACGAAACCAGTTATTCGCGGAGTGTTTGGCGAGGCGAATTTGGCGCAACCCCATGAACCATAATCCCCCCTTTGGTTCAAACGATTTTAAATTGGGTTTAGTGAATATTTTTTATAGTTTTGGTAACATGTTTGATTGTTAGGATAGCTATTGAAAATAAATTTGTTTAGAACGTTTGGATTACATGGTTTGGTTTGTTTAATTAGCATCGCACTAGAGCTACACAGTGGGATATTGGCGACGGTTTGGGTCCTATCTCGAAGGAGACCCGGGAACGATGCCCCGTATTTTTGAACCATAGTCAGATGACGACGACAACATCTGAGCTGGCACCCGACGCAACCTCAATAGGCGTCAGGATTACGTGGAACGACTTTGATACGCAATTTTAGCTTACCACATTTAATTATTAAATATTTTATTTTGAAAGTTTGTTTATTTTTCTTTATGCGCAGTTTAAAACAAATTTTATTTGGTACACTTTAAATATTATTTAATTATAAAAGATTATTTTTTTTTTACGTTTTTGGAGGTAAGTACCCTTAATTTTCAGTTGGTATGCTTAGCAAATGCGGTATGGTTCAAAGATTGTTTGTGTTTTTTTGTTCAAGACATGTATGTCAGAAGTTTGAGTTATGATAATGTGAGTACGATCGAATGGTGCACCCAAAACTACATAAAGTATAAACATTGTACATATATTTAAAATCTGCATACTGTCACCTTTAAAATGAGGTATCATTTATGTATCTATGTGATTTTGAGAAAAAGTTTACTTTGAAGTGATTTTGTCCTATAATTCAATCTTTAGATCCATCACATAACAAAAAAAATAGCATAAATTAGAATATATACTTGCAGTTGCATAAACATCAAAATAAAAAGTATGTAAGACACCCATATGTAAATAAACTTGTATGTTTTTTATAGGGATGAAACGGATATCCAGTAACTATCCGATATCCGGAAGTAAAGTGCCGGATATCCGGATGAATAATACATCGAAGATTTTTTTTTGTGGCGGTCAATTATCTTTGCTAAGAATATGGTATTTAAGTATTTTCCTGAAAATTCTACCAATGTATTAACAGTGTGCAGATTCTCCCTTGAATTTTTCTCGTTTTTAACTTTAAAATTCTATTAATTTTTTTTTTAACGAATCGTTGTGGTGGAGGGTCATGACATTTCACAACTAATATAAAGTGAAAATAAAAATAAATTTCTCAAAAGTTTAAGCAAACTTGAGTTTTTATGTTTGGAATGAAAGGGCATATGGTAAAAATACAATTATTCAGAAATTGAGTTTAAAGTGTACAAAACATACGCCCATTGCTAGCAGCACCCTAGACTAACACTTTGTAAATAAAAAAGTTTTTTGAATGTTTATTCAATCTTGGTATCACCTTAAGGGTAAGTAATTGTGGAATATTATAGAAATAAAAAATATTTCGTAATATTTGACCGATTTCCGTATTTTCTAGTGTGTATGAGAAGATATTTTCATAAAAAAGAAACTGCCGGATATCCGGCAAAATCCAGTTCGGATATCCGATATCCGGTTTGTAATGTGCGCCGGATATCCGGTATCCGGCAAAACCACTATCCGGTTCATCCCTAGTTTTTTATTTATGAAGTTTTTTAAATGACATTTTTGTTTCAGATATTTATTCGCCAATACGCAACAATGTGTCACTTAATGACAGTGTGTCAAATGCAGATGGAAGTATTTCTGAATTTTACAGTGGTGCCTTCAATACAGGATTTAAAAAAGATAATAGAGTAATTACACATTATTTATCATAAAATCTACATTTTTGATCTAAATACAATCCTGTGTTAATTATGTTAACAATCTGTGCCTTTTTAAAATTTTAAATATATTTCTACTCTTTTATATCATTGTTCTGAGTATCACTGTATATAAGATATTAGCTAATACTATGTTTATTTTTATGTGTTAAAAGTAATTTATGCATATTTATTGTCCACGTCCATAGTAAAAAAAAAGTACTATTAAAATAAGCAAAGAAATCAATTTTTAATTAAATGTCAAATGGATTTTTATCTTGCCTATATTCCTGCAGGATTTTGATATAAAAAATAAAGGATATTTGTTTAATTTAATTAATCTTTTTTTTTTTAAGTGGATTATTTATGTTATGGCATAAAAAGTTAACTAATGTATTTCTTAACTTTAAATTGCAATAAGATTTTTATTTTTTAGATGTTTCTTTCATGTTTTATTTCTTCCTATATTTAATGCATTATCATATTTCAGACATCATTGGAACCTATCAAAGATGAAGACCTTTGTGAATTTCAAGATGAAGTGCCTGTTGGATTAGTTAAAACATCTGATAAAAAGAATAGTAAGCATGTGCATTTGGCTTATTACTCCATGCTATGTATTCAAATGTTTTTAAATTGAAGCTTAATCAAAACAGAAACCTAAATAACACAGTAATATCAATTCAATAATTTGTCTACAGAGACCGTTTTATGAAAAAATTATTTATTTCTAACGATTTTGTGCCTTATTTTGATTAATTTATAATTTATATTCACCTATCTCTTATGTATACAAAAAAAAATATTTTATGATATTGCATGTTATAAAATGAATAGGTATCAACTTAAGCTTATTTGCAAACTAATCGACTTGCATGGATTGTCTGTAGAAAGCACATATTTTAGCCATTTTGTACAGTTGTGAAATTGTATGGATTTTAAAGCACTATTTATGTTTTTGAGTTTTGCTAACTAAAAAAAATAACTAAACACATAAGAAATGTTGATTAAGCTTCTTTTTTTTTAATATCACTTGTCAAAACAACACTTGCATTTAGGAGATAAACCTGTCTGACTAATTATGTATATTATAAGTACTTTTTTTAAAAAAATATGTGTGACAAAAACAAATTGCTGAAAATTACAAAAAAAAAATTAATAAGTCTATTTTTAAAAAGCATTAGACTTTTACCTTTGTGAAGAATTAAAAAAAAATATTTTGAGATAAATACATTTAAATTGTTAAATATGTCAAAAATCATATGAGAATTTTTAAACATATTTTTATATGCATAATACTCTACTTATTCATTGTTAATAATTTAATTATAATATTTTGCAATATTTTTTTGATTAAACAGGGTTCCCACGGTCCTTAAAAAGTACTTGAAAAGTTCTTGAATTTAATTTGGCGAACACGGGGCCCCGGAAAAGTACTTGAAAATTGCGAAAAATGCGCGAGGTCCTTGAAAAGTACTTGAATTTTATTTTCCTGTCGCAAACTCCCGTGAAAAACTAAGTTAAAAAAAAATTGTTTTGGGCGATTGCGCTTCTCTTTTGCGCAGAATACTCAATTGTCTCCTCCCTTTGACTGATGTCATGTTAAAAGTTGTCTTATTTCCGGCATTCGGCCAAAACACTAAAGGACAATTTCATAATTCATTCGCCGATTTACCCTCGATATTCGCCCACATGCTTTTTCGAAAGATTCTTATATGCCTATTAATTTTGTGTCGATTTATTTTAAGTGGCACTAAAAATGCCTGGAAAATGTGTGTTTAATAAACTTTGGTTGAACAACGACGATTATAAATTCTGGATCGAACCAATAACAGACGATAGACACAAAGCAAGATGCAAAGTCAGCACCAAAGACATCGATGTTGGGAGAATATGCTTTAAAATCTCATATGAGCGGCAAGTCATACATTTTCTTTTATTTTGCTATAAATCGGTATGTTGGACCGATGGTTTTTCCGACTTTAAACACAAAAAAGTTGTTTTGCATTATATTTAAGCCATTTTTTTCTGGTTTTGAAAAGCGATTTTGAGTTTTAATTTATTAAAAAAAAATTTAAACTATTTTAAGATCCAATTAGTTATGCCAATTTTGTTAAAAATCGGGACTTTAGAAATTTTTTAATTTATAAATTAGAATATTTAAATAGTGCTGAGGATATTGTGTGAATTCTAGTATTTTAAAATGCTTTGTACTGCAAAATATTTGTTTTTTGTCATGATTTTTTTTCATTTAAAATAAAAGTTTGTACTCTAGCATTAGGATTTCACTCTATGCTATTTTTTAATAAGTAAAACGTGATTTATTAGACTTGACTGTTATGAATCTTCAATATACTGTCTAAAAGCCAATAAGTTAGTGTTCCTGTTATTCGTTTTTCAAAGGGCGGCGCGCCCTGCCCCCCCCCCCCCCCTTTTTTTTTTTAGCAAGTGCCGATGCGCCCTGCCCTTTTTAGAAGTGAAAAATGTGTCCTTCCTGTTTTCAGTATCATCTTTGCGCTCCGTAGTTTTTAAAAATATTTTTCCCGCAAAAACGTAGGTCTGTAAGATTATCTTGGTACCCCAATCGGCCGGAATTCACAATGCATCAATCCAAAAATTGCCTGCTTTGGAAGAAGGTATTTTTCAATAAAGGAAAGTGAATGACTCCTGTCAAAACATTAACGCCCCTAATTGTGATCCTTTTCGCTTCTTACATTGCCGGTGGAATTTCCTCCCCTTTTTTGAAAGAACCCATCCCTAGAATCAATCTTCGCCTCAGCAAAATAGTGAACTTTTTATTTTTTATCCCTTTTGTTCGAATATTTGCGATCTTCCTCAAACGGGGATATCACACGAAAATTGAGATGCTTTTAACTAAATTTCGTTAGCATCTGACGTATGCAATTTCCGAATGGCACTCTTTTAAGAATTTTTTCATTCATGAAAATCTTAAAATTGTAGAAATTCACTAAACGCGATCTGCTGCGATCTCTTTTGAACGACTTGCAATCCTTTTGCATCTGATAAATAAATGTTTATACTTCACTACATTCTATTTTATCATGATTTGATGTGCATTACTAAACAAAATTGCATTAAATTTTTCGAAAATATAATTTAATTTACGAATTTGAAGTTTTAGGACTTGTCATTTGGAGTTATAAAAATTGAATTTTGGAAGAAGCTTGTTTCTTTTTGTTTGTGTTGTATTAATCTTCTCATTTGTTTTACTGCTTATATATTTTGTTAATTTTTTTTTCTTTATTTGAAACTATTCTCCCTTTTCCCTTTATGAAATTTGAGATTGTAAAAACTTTTTTACAGGGAGCTCTAGAAAATTTGAGGACTTCAAAGTTTTCTGTTTGGAAAAAATTAAGATTTTTTTTGGTTTTTAGTAGGGATGAACCGGATAGTGGTTTTGCCGGATATCGGATATCCGGCACACATTACAAACCGGATTTCGGATATCCGAACTGGATTTTGCCGGATATCCGGCAGTTTGTTTTTTATAAAAATAAATTCTCCTACACACTAGAAAAAACGAAAATCGGTCAAATATTAAAAAATATTTTTTTTCCCCAATTCCTTATCTTTAAAGTGATACCAAAATTGAATAAACATTCAAAAAACTTTTTTATTTACAAAGGGTTATTCTAGGGTGCTGCTAGCAATGGTCGTATATTTTGTACATTTTACACTTAATTTTTGAATAATTGTAACTTTACCATATGCCCTTTCATTTCAAACATGAAAACTCAAGTTTGCTTAAACTTTTGAGAAATTTATTTTTTAATTCATCTTTTTATTAGTTGTGAGATGTGATGACCCTCCACCATAACGATTCGTTAAAAATATAATTTTAAAGTTAAAAATTTGAAAAAAGTGGGGTTTTTAAAGAATTTGCACACTGTGAATACATTGGTAGAATTTTCAAAAAAATACTTAAAGCAAGAACAAAGAAAATTGATCGCCACAAAAAAAAATATTCGATGTTTTATTCATCCGGATATCTGGCATGGAAAATCGGATATCCGGCACTTTACTTTCGGATATCGGATATTTAACGGATAGTTAAAAAGCAGCCGGATACCGGATAGTTACCGGATATCCGTTTCATCCCTAGTTTTTAGCCTGTACTATGTCTGTAATTGTAATATTTACCTACTTGGGGTTAAACTGTTTCTTGATAAAATTTTATTTGGATTTTTTTGGTTTATATGTGAGTATAGTGTAATGATGATGATGCGAGAACTTATATTATATTGATAATTAAGAATTTTTTCTTTATATAAATGGCCACCGAAGTTCATTAAATTGAAAAAAAGGACTAACTTTTTGAAGGTAGTGACTCTTTGCAAGGACTTAATTTATTATAGAAAAAGAATATTATTGTGCAATTTGAATTTTAAATTTGTTCTAACTGAAGCAAAATACATTTCAATTTTATTTTTAAAAAAGCACAACTTTTAGAGATTTTTCATATAATGATTTTATGGTGCATTTTTTAAATTATTTTCTTGTGAAATTATAAACATTTCTAAAAAAAACTCTGAATTATACAAACTTTAAAAAAAGGCTTTTAGAAAAGAGAAAATTCTGGCCTTTCTGAAGGAAATCCAGTGAAAGGTAAGGAAAGTACCCTTTCAATCAACAGAATATAAATTTTAACAATGAAATAAAATTTTAATTTGTATTCTTTTTCATAGAAAATATTGTTAATAAAAGGAGTTTTTGTTTTAAATGCTGAAATCGTTTAATAAATGGTACTTTATTATGGAAAAATTTATTATCAAAAATTCTGGAACTGAAACAGATAAATTATAAGATTAATAGTATGGTTGCTGAGCTAAAGAAAATAAAATAAAGTTTGTTAACGTAATCATAATAAAGTCGATCATTTGCTAGAAGACTGACATAACTGTTTTTCAATAAAATATTTTTAAGTTCTCTTTGTGCAGTCATTTTTTTTTTTTTTTTTAAAAATAAGCATTTCTTATTTTCATTAAATTTTACAATTTCAAATCTTCTATTGATATTTGTAATTAGCATGTAAACTTGTATATTTTTTATAAACTAATACTCATTGAAAATCTATTAAGAGCTAAGGTGAAGGATGATATTTTCCTGACTATTCGCCCTTATTAAAATTTTAAAGTTAGACATAGGTAAATTTATAAAATTCATACTAAATGTTTTAATGACCTATTTTACAGATTTTGTAATGCACATACAGTAATGATAAATTTGTTATTAAACTTAATGTTCTTGAATATTTATGTTTTAAAATATTTCATGTATTTCGAAAAACTTTTATCTTGCCCTGATATTAATGCAACATCAGGTCCTTGAAAAAAATATATGGGTCCTTGAAAAGTTCTTGAAAAGTACTTGAATTTTTTTTAAGTGAAAGAGTGGGAACTATGTTAAATTTTTTTTTATTATTAAAGAAATTTCAAAATATTATAGTTAAATTACCAACAATGTGTGTGAATAAGTAATGTATTATGTGGAAAAAAGTTCATTAGAATTTTTAACATTTCATGTGGTTTTCAGCATGTTTAAGCTTTAAATGATTACATCTCAAAATCTATTTTTTTTATCTCCTAATTCTTCATAAAAAGGCTTTTTTAAAAGTAGATTTAATTTTTTTTTTTTAATTTAATACACTTGCAATATTTTGCTAAATAAAACATTATATATATTTTAATAACTAATCTTGTTGTTTTTAAAAAAATATGTTTAAATCAGTTTTTTTTTTTTTTTTAGGTGTGTTTGTCAGCATTATACTTTTACTAAGTAAAAAATTTCAAAACTGTAACTTATTTTTAAAAGAAAAATAAGCTTTTTAAATCTTTATAATTCATTTTTTTTAATTACTAGCACTATTTTTTTTTACAGAATATTGCTAATATTAGGGTACTTTAACTGTATAATGGGTTTTACATTTGGAACACAAGAAATAAAAAAAAAAGTAGAAATTGCCTTAATGTGTCAGCTTTAACCTTTCGTGCATTCCCAAAATTTATTGAACAAATTGGGAGTAAAAATGAAACCAATTCAATAAGTAAACTTTTTTAGTAAGTTTAAAAAATAGCTTTTTTTTATATTTAACACACATTAAACTACAATGTTTTGGTAATTTTAAACAAAAAAATTTATCATGAAATATATTTTAAGATTTAATTTTTTAAATGTGGACTTGTTTATATTTATAACTGGATCGAAAAATTGTTATTAAAATTATTTTTCTTTGATTGAGTTTATTAAAATACATTATTTCATTGACTTATTTTTCAGGAAGATCCAACTCGGATTTGTTTTCTCGAAGAAATACCCATTTACTTTTCTCCAACTACAAAGACTCCACATCTCCCGCCAACCCTGATAAGGTATTTGTCACCTCTCCCGACGGGAGTGCCTTGCTTCAATGCGAGTCAACCGAAAAAGATAAAGTCACTCCTAAGAAATCCCCTCGCATAAAGGTAGAGAAGAACGTCGAAAAGCCGAACAAAGACAGACTCGTTGCAAAGCGAAACTCTAGGTCAAAACAAGTCCCTGACAAGTTTATCACTGTTAGAAGAGATTCTCGTAGATCTAACTTGAGTACTGAAATACTGACCCCAGTGTCTTCAGATCACTCACAGTCGAGTAAAAGCAAGGAAAGTAACTCTGGTCTTCTAGAATGCAGTGATAATTCTGGCGTAGATTGTTCCACACAAACGGATCTGACTATGACTGATTTACAGATTCTTCTTAATAAAGTGGATTTACAATCGAAGGCAGATATGAAAAGCGGATGCACAGTGAAGATGACATCCGAACCTTTGGCGGATACAATTCATCAACCAGCTCAGGTATGTGTTAGTAATTGTGTATTTGTATTTAATACTTTTGGCCAATTTGAGTACTTCAAATATAGTATTCAATATATTTAAAATTTTGACTGGCTGTTAAAAAAGTGTGTTTGTATTTAATACTTTAGGCCAATTTGAGTACTTCAAATATAGTATTCAATATATTTAAAATTTTAACTGGCTGTTAAAAAAATTATTATTTTTGTAAAAATGGTTCTTGGGTGTTTCCAAAATTAATAAATTGCAAAAAGTATTTTAAATTTTCAATTGTTTAATGTTAATTTAAATTTAATACCTTGTTTAAAATTTATAATATATATATATATATATATATATATTACAGAATGTAGGCATATACTCAACATGCTGGCATTTTTTCAAAAAGCACTCCCTTGATATTTTTAATAATCATTTAAAGTCGCAATTATATTTAAAACTATTGAAGAATACAATTATAAGGTCATCAGAAATAATCTCAAGAGTCATAAGTCCTTATGAACTATTAATTTTCATTTTCTAATCCCTGAAATAGTTAAAACATTAGGAATTGAAATTATTAATGCAAACTTTGTTATCTCATGATATTTTTATGTTATGATATTTTTTCTAAAAGATTATAGTTTTATTCTTAATGCGGATTTGATGTACTGATGAATCTCAGATGTTAGCCAATATTACTCCTTTTTTTTTTTAAAGAATCTAAGTGTGAACTATTAATTATAATAGTTAACTTAGCATCTGTCATCCCTAAGATATTTAAAGTGTTGTAAAAAATCATATTATGAATTTTCTCTACTTACAACAAAAATAAACTGTTTGGGTTTATAAAGAGAAGGTATTTCTCAAATAATCTTCTAAAATTCTATTGTAAAGTAATTAAATATTTTTTTTTAATGTACAAGCAGTCGACATTGATTTCCAGAAGGTCTTTAATAGGGTTCCACTTGAGGCATTACTGAACAAATTAGAAAGTGCTACTTTACATTAATTTTTAAAAAAATATTAGGAGATAATCATCAGTTTTAAAATAGGAAAAAATATTTTAGCATCAGATACCACACAATTTTGCATTTTAGTTACTATGTGTGTTTATCATGGCAGAAATAAGACTTCTGAATTTAATTTGTAAAATCTGTTACAAAAAAAGGACAGTCCTGAAATCCATCTCAAAATTTCTAAATGAAATATATATGAACCCTGTTTAATTTAATAAATCTATTAATGATATTTTGGCAAATTGTAAATTTTCTATTTACAGGTATATAATTTTTAACATTGTTTCAAAAAGTGCAATTTTTTTCAGATGCCAGTCAATGCATTAGACAAATTAAAAGACACTATCGACGATGAGTTCCACGACCTCCGACAAATATTATATCTTCAACAGTATTCTTTAGGAAAGACTCTATATAAAAATTTGGTATGGATTTTAAACATTTTTTTTTCTATTGTGTTATATAGAAATGCTTAGCGTTCAGTTGTCAGAAGAGATTTTTTCATTTTGATTGCTAAAAAAGTATCAAGAAACAATAAAATCCTTTAAAAAAATTATATTGTTAAGTTTTATTCCATGAAATTTTCAAATGTTGTTCATCAGTTTGAATGTATTTCGTAAAAATTACAGATTTTTTCTCATTTATAAGACAAGTTGGGAGTAAAAATTGTCAAATATAGTAATTTACTAATTAGGATTTTTTATTATAAATTTTACTTGTATTTGACATAAATTAAATTTTGTATTGGAGCACAGAATATATGCAAATTTGTCTGGGAAAAATATTACTGCAGATTTGGAAAAATATTACTGCAGATTTGAATTTTAAAATGGAACTACAAAAGACTTAATTTGGCAATATAAGAAACCTTAATTTTCAAATGAGGAATATTCAAATTAAGTGTAATCCTCTGTGTATTCTAAGATTTCTATAGTCGTATGTAGAGCAGTGTTCTCTGCAATGCGCATAAATTTTAGATTCATAAAAATAATCTATATTGAAATATTTTCCAAAACTAAATCTCTGGGTTTGTTTTTTAAGTTTCTGGCTGCAAAAACAACTTTACAATTTTTATATTTCCTTTACATTCAGATAATTTCTGAATAATAAATCATGTATTCTGACATTTTCCAACCAATAAAAAAAAATTATATAAATAACTTTTATTATTTTTAAGTTGATGATATACTCTTGAATAAAAGTAACCAAATACTTCCTTTTACTACGGATGAACCGGATAGTGGTTTCGTCGGATATCCAGCGCTCATTACAAACCGAATATCGGATATCCGAACTGGATTTTGCTGCATATCCGCAGTTTCTTTTTTATGAAAATACCTTCTCGTACACACTAGAAAAAATGGAAATCGGTCAAAAATTACAAAATATTTTTTTATTCTGTAATATTCCCCAATTCCTTACCTTAAAGGTGATACCAAGATTGAAAAGACATTCACAAAACTTTTTTATTTACAAAGGGTTAGTCTAAGGTACTGCTAGCAATGGGTGTATGTTTTGTACACTTTAAACTCAATTTCTGAATAATTGTATTTATACCATATGCCCTTTCATTCCAATCATGAAAACTCAAGTTTACGTAAACTTTTGAGAAAATTATTTTTATTTCAACTTTATATTAGTTGTGAGATGTTATGACCCTCCACCATAACGATTCGTTAAAAAAAAAATTAATAGAATTTTAAAGTTAAAAACAAGAAAAATTAAAGGGAGACTGCACACTGTTAATACATTGGTAAAATTTTCAGGAAAATACTTAAAGCAAAGATAATTGATCGCCAAAAAAAAAAATTGTTGTTTTATTCATCCGGATATCTGGCGTGGTAAATCGGATATCCGGCATTTTACTTTCGGGTATTGAATAGTTAATAATCAGCTGGATACCGGATAGTTACCAAATATCCGTTTCATCCCTACTTTTTACATAATTAAATATTTTGTTAAAAAGTTATTTATATGAATGTGTGTCTTATTTGTTTTAGGAAGAAACAGAGAACACAAATTCTGGACTCAAAATGGTAGCTGAAAGCCTAAATAGTATTATTGGTCTGTTAAAAGAAGATCGGCAGCTGAGGAATGTCCTTCCACAACGATTCAATTCTTCTTGATTTGTTGTGTTTTCATTATTATGCACATTTTATTGCAAAGATTATATTTTATGATAGTTTACTCATATATATATGTATGTAGATTTTGTATTTGAATTTATTAAATATTTTAATTGCTTTATTTTTGTTCACGATTTAATATTTCCAAATTTTAGTAGTTTATCGATAATGCTCTTTTTTAAACTTCCGAATGGTTTATCTCGTACACTTAAACCTAATTTTTATGCAAAGTCCTTAAGATTACTTTTAAATGAAATGATACGCTGGTGACTATGTATGCAACTTCATATTGTGCTTGATGAAATGTATATATTTTGACTTTTTCATTTTTTTCAAAGGCTAAGTCTGTTTAAAACAATTACCATAATAAAAGGTTAATTTTCTGTCACTTATTTAGGTTAGGTAGTTATAAAATATTAATCTGTAATGCAGAGTAAGAATTTTTTTTTTTAATGTTTGCTTTATACTTTAATTGTGAGAATAAATAAACTTGCAAAACTTAAATAGGCCCGGCTTGCTGCCAAGTGGTACAGGGTCGCACTTAGCAGGCCTGGTGCAAACTTAGTACTATAGACCCTAGGGCCCAACTTGTGTCATTCGGAACCCAAAGCACAATATGAATTTTGTAGTCCCCTAACTCACAAAGTGAAGAAAAAACTTGCAATACCAATCAAGTAGTGGCTTAAGTCAAATGTGCACTTGATCTAAAACTAGAATTGTATGCACTGACTGAAGCAAGGAAAACAACAGGTCTGTTTCTAATGAATTAATCAAGTTTTATTTATAGAAAAGTACAGATAAAGTTTTAACTATTTAAGTTTGAGATTCGTACAATAAAAATTTCGGATAACTTTTCTGCATTTTAAAAAAAGAATTTCTTTCTAGAATTGTGGGGCCCTTATCATGGACTTTGTTTGTCTGTGCTAAAATTAGACACACTCCTTTTAATCCTCCACACACTTATGAATAAAAACTTGTGAATAAGTATTTTAGATTTGTTTTTTATCAACTACAAATGTTTAATGCTACATTTTATTTGCATAGGCTATTTATTAGATTAACATTGTTACGAAAAAGGTGTATTTTGTTCTTTTTTTACTGAAATTAAAAAAATAAGCTTAATTTTCTATCGAAACGAGTCAAAAGTTGTATCAGTCGTGCTATTTGCATGCAGTTATAGTATCGGAATGACATTACCCTAAAAAGATAATAGACTTTTTACGTTGTAGAAAATAGCGTAAGACATTAAATTTATATATAACATTTTTCTCAGATAATAACGGTGAGGTATCACACACCTCTAAGGTCTACCCTCCCGTAAATCTTTCGTTAAAATATTACTTGGTTTTATTTCTAAAGCCGATGAATTCTCGTCAGCTCGACTTGGAAGCGGTAACGATCTTGTTATTGAAAGTTGTCATCTGCCAAACATTTAGCTTGTAGAAAGAACTGGTGTATGTCATGATCCTAATGTCCTTATATTGTTGCTTGTGGTTGCCAACTGGGAACTAGCTCATAATCGAAGGGTTGGGGGTTTTAATCTTTCTTTGAGAGTGCGGGGTCAAAGGGTTTTCAGTATCGTTTCACAAAAAAACAACCGCCGTAAAAATGGACTGTTGCCCGTTAAATCTGTCCAGTTCAAACGTCCTAGTGTCTAAACAAGCATGTAGGGTGACAGCTCAATAAACTTATGAATTTTTATTCAAGTAATAGAAATATGTTGGCATATAAATGCAGCAACAGTTATTTATTTTTCATGAAATCGTTACCAATTTCAATCATTAACTATTTTTAAAATTAGTAAATATCACTCCCTAATTATGAAATTAATTTAGAGAAAAGCAACTTAAAATTTTAAGATTCCTTGTTTAGAATAATATATTATTTTGGTTACGACTTTTTTTATACGGCACCGTTTCGCGACCTTTTCCCTTTGTCACCGAAAATTAAATGCTATATAATGAAACTTTTGTCTGCCTCGATTTTTGAACCATGGTCAGATGACGAGAACAACACCCTGAGCTGGCACCCAACGCCTTCAATAGACGTCGGGACTTTGAACACCGATCAGATTTATCGTGCCACGGAGGCCTTGGTTTTTCCTTAGAGCAGTGGCGGCCCGTGGTCGAAAATGTTAGTGCAGCCGAAATCATGTGACCCCCCCCCCCCAAAAAAAACCTTTTTCAAACTTTCAAAAGCTATTTCTGGGATATTTATCGAAAAGTCCTCAAACTTTGAGGAATTGGCAAAACAAAAAAATATATAGACATTCGCTATCTTTAAATCTTACTTCAAATTCCATTATTATGGTATCCAAAATTTCAAAATATAACATTTTAAATTTCTTAAACACATCTTCGTGAGTTCGGAAGTCATCTTGTCTTTTGAAAACAATTTCTGTTTTCGAATTCGCAATTTCAAAAATACGTTTGAACGTGTTCTCATTATGGTTTTGTCTTATAATGTTCTGAATTACCTTGACTTGCTGAAGACAATAATTTATATCTAAAGATTTTTTTTGAAGAATGTCATATAAAACATCTGTTTGTTGAAAAATAAAATTAAAGATAAAAGTGTGAATCCAAAATCATTAAAATAATTCAGAAATCCATTTGTCCATCGAATTGCTCCCATTCACTCCCTCAACAGCCATTCCTTCCACAGGGTTGCGAAACACTAGCATCTCCATGTAGGCTCGCCTGTGTGAGGAAAATCATCTTGGCGCGATAATTGTTCCAGCTTTGGCGATATTGATAAGTTTAGTATTTCGCAACCTTGTGGAAGGAATTGCTGTTCGACATTTTGACTTACCTTTTTTGTTTTGTTTTTTAAATGACATTGTAATTGTAGCATGAAGAGCTAGTTTTTTCGCAATAAATTGCGACCATGGTAATTTCACGATTTAAGAACATGCATTCGATTTATTGATATATATATTTTTTAATTTATTTATTTGATTGTAATTCGCAATTTTAATATTATTGTAATTATAAAAAGGATTTTACGGATATCTAAGAAATTATATTATACCATCGTGGGGCATACCATAGGTGAGCCGCGTCAACCAGGTTAGCCATTTATCCACCCCGTGATATTTGTAACGCGTTGGGCCCTATAGTATATTCACACGTTGCGTAATATTATCTTTATATATACTTCATATAACAATAACTTCTTATAATATAAACTTGTATGATTTTCACTTAATTAAGCAGAAAAAAATTGTGCAGTTAATATACAATATCATACAAGTGCACACTTTTATCTGTATTATAAAAATGCTAAGCATTGCAAAAAGAAATAAATGTAAATATTCTCAAAATTAAGTATTTAAAACTGCAGGTTGCAATATATTGTTATACCATTCTCACTGCGCACACCGAAATTTAAAATGAAACTATTTTTTCTACATATTATATTAAAAGAATATAAATTTAGTTTGCTTATAATTACTGAAAATGAGAGTTATTAATTATGAAAATGAATGCTTATGAATAAAAAATACAAATTCTTAATTTCTTTATAAACATTCGTTATGTATTTCAAATTAACCTTATATTATTATTATAAAAAAACTTACAACTTTCACTTTGTTAGAACTTTAATTAATATAAAAGTAAATTTACTTTGCTGCATTTATTTATCTTCCATAAATTACTTGCTTTTTTCTGTTTCTTATTCTTAATTTTTTTTCTACAGAATACTTAATTACAAAATATTAAAGATATTATACTTTGTTTATTAGTTCAAATTTTTAATGTTTTATAAGACTATTTTTGAAATAAATACTACACTTTATTTCGAGCGCCCACTCTTTCCTCATTAATAAGCAGAAAATTTCCCCCTCCCTCCACACATCTACGCCAAACAGTTGAATATCAATTTAAAAAAAACATCAATTTAAACAACCATATGCTGTAACTTGAATCTCCAGGGGTAGGAAATAAATGCCATACAAGGTTGCAACAGTTGGCAATTTATCCCCTCACCGCCAAACAATTATCGCGCCAAGATGCTTTTCCTCACACAGGCGAGCCTACATGGAGATGCTAGTTTGCGAAACAGCACTTATCAATACCGCCAAAGCTGAAACAATTATCGAGCCAAGGGGCTTTTCCTCCATCAGGCAAAGCGGTCTAGAGATGCTAGTAAAATATTCGGTCCCCTCCCCACACGTCCCGCCGATTCAAACACGGGAGCCAATCAATTCACAGAATTCCCAACTACAGCTCGAGTTGAAAAAATCCTTTTGAGCTGCGTTTGTGACGTCACAGCCTCATTTTAACGTGAAGGGGAAGTCATACCACGTAAGGTTGTCATGGCAACGATGCAGCCGATTTCTGACTTCGCATTTTAGCTGCAATTTTCATTGACTGAAGTTTTTTTCCCTTCTGAATTGTGCATTACGGCAAAAAGGTTTGCTATTTATCGGAGATTTTGTTTACTACCGTAGAAATTTCATTTTCAATTATAATCTTCATTTAAGAAAATTAGTAAAATATCTGATTTTAGTTTTTGATGAATTTAGGTGCAGCCCGGCTGTACTTGCTGTAGTGGGCGAGCCGCCACTGCCTTAGAGCACGCAATCTTCGTGATTTGCGGATAACAAACCATGGGGTCATTAAATGGATTACCAACAAATAACATTTGCCCTCGGATATATTTTAACTGAACTAAAATAATATAAGCACTGGAATGAGAACTGCATTGCGACCACTTTACTCCATTTTTTTTTTATCGTAGTTAGAAACTATATAGTCCTTTCGCATAGTGTTTGTCCTAGGATGAAGTGTATGCATCCTAGTTTAAAAAGCACTTTTCTGGTTTTCAAAAATATTAAATGTCACACGTTTAATGTTTTTTCTTTGTTTTTATTTACTTTCAAGAAAAAGATGACACAAATATTAATTCATTAATCAATAGGCAATGCAGAATATTTTCTCAAACTTCTCTGTCAAATAGTATTTATCCGCGCAGCTCGGAAAAGTACATTATTCAGCGGGTTCAAAAAGTCTAACGTTATGTCGCTTAATGAGAGTTTTCACTCCAGCATGTAGTTTATTTTAGCTCAGTGATCCAACGTCGATTCTGAGTAAATTTAATCTGAAGTGAATCGAGGAGGCTCTCACGTGCTGAAAACTAAATAAACAGAATATCAATTCTTTGACAGGTTTTTTTTTAAAGAAACATTCTCTGACTTCATTAGTAATTTGAATCACTCTCAAGATCACGAGATTCCGTCATATTCCTTCAACTGATTGTTATATTGCCCGAGCTCTGTCAATCGTATTTAAAGTAAGTACCAATGTTTTCATAGCATACTGTAATTTGAAAGAAGTACTTTTTTGTTGTACATAACCGGTTTTTATTATAAAATATTAAAGCAATGTAACAAGGTACGAAATGTGACTCAGCATTGCTTGTTACATAATACAATATTATCTTCCCGTGTAGAGTACCTTTTGCAAACCATTGATAATCATATAAGTAGGGCTACCAGAAATTGCAAAAGCCATCCCAGGACCATTAATTTTCATAAAAAATCTATTTATTTCTTAGCTGATTAAAGAGAGAAATAACTGCTAATAATAAACTAACTATACTTTCTTATGCTAATTTCATTTTTTACACTTAATGGCGTTTTCCTGCCTGTTGAAACAACTTTTTTCAAATGTTTTTGTGCCATTTTTAATTCTATCGAAGAAATCACTACACGATACGGTGGAGTTAATTTTAATTTTTAGCAAATTAGCTCCGAATAAATCTCTTGATCAGCTTAAGAATGCTTTCGAAATGCCCCAAACGACTGCTCGAAGGATTGCCTATAAGCACCATGATCGACTGTCCGAAGGGGGTCATGTATGTGATCCTGACTAGTCGGAGGCCGGAGACCCCGGGACCATAAATCGACGTCGGGAGCCTGTGACATTAGCACGTTTTCTATTTGATATCTGTAACAGATCTTTTGTGTACTCTAGTTCGATTTAATGACATAAAACTATATAGATTGAAAGTACATCGATTGTAACTATATCGATTGAAATCCATATAAAGCGAATGGATTTTGATCGAATTTTCGTGATTAAAAAATTACATATAATAATTATGTTTTAAAACATATTTTACTGGCATGGTTTTCATTTAAATAAATTCCAATATTTTTATATATATAGGTAATAAAATTTATTTTCTCCAAAGATGAGCGACCGCCCAACAGAGCGATGCCATAGATTAAGTGTTCGTATCCCAGGGAGGTCGAAGTAGGCACCATAAACAGTAAAAATATTGATAATCTACTAGTTATTTAGTTAAAAATCTTTTAAAATGCAAATATTTATTTAAAATTCTTTTAATAAAAACAAATTACTATCAAACCCACACGTTTTTCTTTCAAATAAATTCGAATTTTGTTGTGTAGGTTAACATTCCTCTTTCACTGAAGACATTATGGCCGAGAGTCGTAAGCCACCACTCATCAAATAAGCGAAACCACTGAACACGAGTTCGAACCGCTTCGATGACAAGTTTTTTGCGATGCACTTTAAAATTCAACCACGGAATGCACTTTCATTCGTGGCGTAAACAGAGCGCATCGGGTTGCTTTACTGGTAGACGTCGGCAGGCGAGATACGCCGTCACCATCGTTTCCCGATTTTCAAAACTGCACCAATTCACCCCATCATCGACATCTTTACCAAAATTAATTTAAATTCTTCCATTGGTATTGTATCATGAATATCAATTTTGAATTCAATATAATTTTGCTATTTGCAAGATTAGTGTTCACATAGTTTTAAAAAAGGGCAGGGGGGTTTTTCAAAAGGGCACTTTTTGTTATGTAAAAGGGCACCTTCTGTTGAGTAAAAGGGCACCTTCTGTTGAGTAAAAGGGCACTGTCCTTACCTTTAAATGTATTTTTTTCAGTAGGGCCAGAATTTTCTCTTTTTTAAAGTTTGTATAATTTAGAGTTTTTTTAGAAATGTTTAAAATTTCACAAAAAATAAAATAAATTAAAAAAAAAAACTGCACCATAAGCTCATTACATAAAAAATCTCTAACAGTAGTGTGTTTTTTTTTAATTTTTTCAAAAAAAAAAATTTGAAATCCCCAAATTTTTCTAAACTTTCTTGTTAAAAAGTTTTTACTATCTCAAATTTCATAAAGGGGGGAGAGAGATAAGTTTCAAATAAAAAAAATATTAGCAGTAAAACAAATTAGAACGTTAATACAAACCAAACAAAAAGAAACAAGCTTCTTCCAAAAATGAATTTTTATAACTCCAAATGACAAGTCCTAAACTTCAATTTCGTAAATTAAATTATATTTTCGAAAAATTTAATGCAATTTTGTTATGTAGTGCAAATCAAATCATGATGAAATAGAAAGTGGTGAAGTATAAACATTTATTTATGAGATGCAAAAGGATTGTAAGTCTTTCAAAAGAGATCGCAGCAGATCGCGTTTAGTGAATTTCTAAGGAATGAAATGATTTTTATGAATGAAAAAATTCTTAAGAGTACCATCTGGAAGTTGCATTCGTCAGAGGCAAACGAAATTAAGAGTTATAACCATCTTAAATTTCGTGCGATATCCTCGTTTGACGAAGATCGCAAATATTCGGACAAAAGGGATAAAAAGTTCACTATTTTTCTGATGTGAAGATTGATTATAGGAATGGGTAATTTCAAAAAAAGGGAGGGAAAAATCCACAGGAATTGTGAGGGAGCGAAGAAAATCACAATTAGAGACGTTAATTTTTTGACAGGAGTCATTTACAATTCTTTCTTGGGAAAATACCTTCCTTCAAAGTAAGCAATTTTTGGATTGATGCATTGTGAATTCCGGCTCAACTGCCGCCCCATTTCAAGTGTTAAGAAAAGTAATCCTTTACACATGTACAAACAGCCTACAATTGTCTTTTATGTCACCAACTGAATACCTATAGATCTCAAAAACGCCTCTTTACTTTAACTACGTTGTTCAGAAAAAATGTCACGTAGGTTGAGGGTACGATTGGGATACCAAGGCAATCCTACAGACCTACGTTTCTGCGGAAAAATATTTTTTTTAATTACAGGGCGCAAATAAAATACTGAAAAAAAAGGCAGGGCACATTTTTCACTTCAAAAAAGGGCAGGGCGCATCGGCACTTACAAAAAAAAGGGCAGGGCGCGGCGCCCTTTGAAAAACGCATAACAGGAACACTATGCAAAATTACGAATGTTATGATTGTGAGTTTTTTGTATAAAGCTCAATATTTGTAACCAAAGACTCGCCATACAGAAGTGTGTTCTATGTTAAATCTACTGTCGCCCAATCGTCATCTAACTGCACAAAATTATGCAGCAGTGTTCTTAAATAGGCATGTAAGTGGGGGTCAAATCAAGACCTTAGCCAAGATTTTTGTTTGGGGAGGGTAGGTATGGTTGAAGGTTTAACTTCTGTTATTACAACAACACGACTGAGAAGAAAAAATCCACAAAATCCCTTTAAAAATTAGTTGGGGTACAGTATGACTGCTTACAGTATTGTTTCAACCGCGACCATAGAAGGAACTGGTTATAAGCGTTTCAGAAGTTACAATTTATAGTTAAGTGCCAAAAGATATTAAACATCGAGAGTTCAGCTCACTTCCGTTCAGAACAGTCGATGTAGAAAAACAGAATATGATTGGCTGTGACATCATAGTTAATTTTTATAGTCTTCACCATCGGTGGTGTTAAGCACTATAAGTAAATAGTTTTCTTGGATTCAAGAAAAAAAAGGACATGAAGGAAAAGAAGGGGGAAGAGGAGTGTTGAAAAAAAGTATCACACAATTTCAGGGGGGTTTTGTCCCGTCGGTCCCCCATAGAAAATAGTTTTCAAAAGGCTTCAAAACATATTTTGAGGTAATATTTATCTGAAACTAAACCTAACATGATGTCATCATGTTCATTTTACAGCATTTTGATTTCAGCAACAATGAGAAAAGATCGCCAAACGGGACTGTATAAACAAAGTGCTCCAAAACATGCTTTAGAACCATATATTACAATAGCATATATTGCCTCTTTATAACGACTAATGGGGGCTATAAGTTATACGTTTTAATGATTGGGAGGTTGTTGATTTTGGGGGGAAAAGATACTAAAAGAAATCTGTCACTGACCCATAGAAAATAGTTTTCAAAAGGCTTCAAAACATATTTTGAGGTAATATTTATCTGAAACTAAACCTAACATGATGTCATCATGTTCATTTTACAGCATTTTGATTTCAGCAACAAAGAGAAAAGATCGCCAAACGGGACTGTATAAACAAAGTGCTCCAAAACATGCTTTAGAACCATATATTACAATAGCATATATTGCCTCTTTATAACGACTAATGGGGGCTATAAGTTATACGTTTTAATGATTGGGAGGTTGTTGATTTTGGGGGGAAAAAGATACTAAAAGAAATCTGTCACTGACCCCCCCCCCCCCCCCCCATAAAAAATGTATAGCTATGTTCTTGAGTTTTTCCTCTTGGGTTTATCCCAAACCTTTGCCAATATACCATTGCAGTTTTGTGTAATGTTAACTAAATCCGCCTTAGTATAAAAGGAAAAATAACTTACCTAAAGAAATATTGGTTAAACTTGAGTATGGTGGCAAGTGGGTACTCCGTCTATTAATTTTACAGTGGTTACTTCCAGTTCTTGTCCACCTGCATAATTTTGTACTTTTTTTTTGTAAAGGACTTGTCTTTTCTTTTTGTGTAAAGTAAAAGTAATACTAAATCAAAATAGCATCTGAAATTGTACAAATTAGGATATTATATGCATATTTCATGAACAGCAAGCTGTCTATTTATAATCTGTTTAGTTAGGGTCTGCCAATTTGCCCAATTCACATGTTTACATTATATGAATAAGGAAATTCTAACCTTGATTATTTTGTTAACTAAGTTGGTGATCAAAAATTGCTTTGGTGGTGTGCCTCCATGCTAAAGTTTTATGAAAGTATTTGTAAAACATATGTACTTTAGAAATATGGTAATTGGTAAAGATATATTAATTTTTAAGGTATTGGATAATAAAATAATGTTATAAGCAATATTTTTTAGAAAAATAAATGTTTTTTGAGGTCTCTTAATGTGCCAATCTACCTTTCAATAATTCTATCTTTCATTCTCTAATGTTCTGCAAGTTAACATTTTAATAATTTTCTTTAAAAAAAAAACCCCATTTCAATTGAAATTCTGAACTCATTTTAGAGTATGTGGATCTGGATTCTTCTTCTTGTTGTGCCTATTGCCATAGAAGGCAAGAAAGCATGCCCAGGTGGAACTTTCACATGCCCTGATCGTAAGTGACCCCTGAATCCTTAATTTTTATTTAAATATTTGTAAATATGAAAAGCATTAAATACTCTTGCATGAATTCTGCTGAAAATATTTAAATTGGATTCGAGTGCTTATTTATAAATTGTTGTGAATCTCTAGTTTAATTTAAAAAGTAGCAGTAGAAAATATTTATTAAAATTTTGACATAAGTACTATGAAAATTAATCAGTTTTATTTATTAAAATATTTTTAATAATAAATATGTATAATAATAAAATATATATATGTATAATAATAAACTCTAATTCGTTTAAAAGAAGAGCGTTTGTATTTTTAATATTTCATAAAAAAAAAAGTATATATTTTTTTATAATTACTAGGGGGCTCCGCCCCCTGCTCCGCTGACGCTTCGCCAACCGAAATTTTAAAATTCGAAATCCCCAACTTTTAAGGTTTCAAGTTTACAGGGGGGAGGGGGGCATGCTCTCTCCCCCCCCCCCCCCCCCCCCCACACACACACACAAACGTTGCTGCCGCTGTGGTGGGCCTGGTAACTGGAAAAGCTCAACTGCAGAACTGCTTCAACGCAATTGTTTCTACTCATTGAAACATCTATTTTAATTTTTAAGATAGAATTTCAGTATTGATACCATTCAAGAAAGGAAAATTTTACGAATATAACTATATTTTTTTTAAGGGGAAAAAGTATATTTTTGAACTACTTAGAGCAGTTTTAATTTATCCCTTGTGAAGATACGCATAAAATTGACGATTATTTCAGACATTTCGTCAATTATTTAAAAATTTATAACTACAAAACTAAATCGAAATTTCACAAACACTCTGGATCGTTTGTAGCCAATAGTTTAATCTATACCCCTAACTTTTTATTTATTTTTTTGTTGAAAATTGGAAGACAAGTATACAAAAATGTATGAATTGTTTTCAAAATTTTCTAAAATCATGACTTTAACATAAAATAACATCTAATATACTCAGTGTTCACTCTAGAAATAAAAAGGGGCAGGGCGCTGTTAGCAGAAAAAGGGCACCCCGTTTTTGGAAAGGCACTTCTTGTTTTTAAAAGGGCACTTTAAAAAAAAATTGGAGTGGGCGTGGCTACCCGTTGACTCATCGGATCCGTGACCAAACAAAAATTCCGATTTATTGCATATTGGGCTATTTATTGGTGACAGCTCGGGGCTTAACTCGAAGGAAATAACTGTACAAAATTTATGTCACTTTGTGGAAATACTACTTGAAATCCAAAATTTGACATTTTAAAATTAATGTTTTCGCTAAAAACCAAACCGGTAAGTAGCCCAAATTACAAAACTGATGAAAAGGCTACTAAAATTAAAAATTTGGTAATAAAATGTCTTGTAATCTCGCCTCAAACCATCTTACAGGCAACCAATAGGATTCGTGCAATTCCCCGTGCTCGAAATTTCAGCGGAATCATCGCGATTTCACAACACACTTAGTTGTTTTCTACTGTCATAATTCACTTAATTCCAATTTACACACAAAAAAAAATTTAATCGATGCCTTTTTTAAAGACAGATGGAAAGCAAGGATGCTTGTGCTTGACTAAAAAGGACAAAAGGGGCGGAAATTTTTTCGAAAGAGGGCGGCATTTTCGAAAAAGGGGCATGAGGGCGCTATTGAGATGAAAAAAGGGCAGGCAGGGCGGACCGCCCTTCAAAAAACGCCTAGAGTGAACACTGTATACTGTTCATATTGAAAAACAAATATATTCATATTATTACCCAAACATTTCTTAATAAACTGGCATAATCTCATAATTTTAAGACATTTACTTTTTGAGATGCAAGCGGAACAATGAGACAAAAAGTCGCAAATTAAAATTTTCTCAAAATATCCGACATTTTTATCCTTCTTTGCTATTTTTTATACCTATCTTAATTGACCATATCTAATTTAATTGTAGAGATATAAATATAATCTTTATAACATCAGAAAGAGGAAGTTTTAGCGAACATTAATATATTTTTTTGAATAAGAGAATATGTATTTTTAAATGACTTATAGCAATTTAGAAATCACATTTCAAAAATGAGGGTGAAAAAACTTCAAAAAGTGGAGCGTGTTTAAATGTTTAAAAAACTTATAAATCCAAAACTAATTCGAATTTTAAAAAATGCTTACTTGGATTTCCAGTTCAAACCTATTTGTACACTACCTAAAAAATTGGATCTCTCCTCTTAATAGTATTTCAGAAACTCGACGGACAGAATTACTTGTAAGCGAAATTTTATCAACAACGACTTTAATATTAAATAACTTATAAACTAATAACAGTATTGAAACAAAAATATATTCTTCTTATTTATCAAACATTTCTTAACAAATTCACTTAATTTTGTAATTTTAGGACTTTTATATTTTGAGATACGATCTGAATAACATTGAAAGAACTGAAAATTCCCCCTAGGACTTACTTTTTCCCCCTAGGGCTTACTTTTTTTTAAAATAGAGAAATTTGGTACTTTAATAAATATAGCCTAATTCCAGTTTAATACTATTTTGCTATATATTGTTGTCATTTATATCATTCAAGTTTATAGATATTTAAGATTTTTTTAAAGATTTTCTTTATACAAAACATTCAGGAAAATTATAATGTACCCATTATAAATATTTGCTCAAAATCTCCTTTTCCCCTTATTTTCCAGAAGCAACCTGCTGCCAAACACCCGACAAATCTTATGGCTGTTGCCCCTTGAAGGACGCAGTCTGCTGTGATGACCACATCCACTGCTGCCCTACCAACCACAAATGCTCAGCTGGCATGTGCGTCCAGAGCTCAAACTCCACCACCAAACCTACGGTGGTGGTCAATGATGACGTCACCTGCCCTGATGGCAATGTCACCTGCCCAGAAGACACCACCTGCTGCAAGAACCCTTACACAGGAAGCTACAACTGTTGTCCGATGGCAGATGCGGTCTGCTGCAATGACGGCGCTCATTGCTGTCCAACCGGCACAACCTGTGACCTTGAGGAACAGAAATGCGACGGGGATGGATACATTACAAAGTTGTATGGATCCCATAAGAAATACATGAAGCCTGCTTTTGGCAGGTCCAAAGAATATAAGAAGATGTCCCTTTTAAGGGTTGGGGATGTAGGAGTGAGGAATGTAATATGTCCGGATTCCAGTTACCAATGTCCAGATGGAAACACCTGTTGCAAATTGCCAACAGGAGAATGGGGTTGTTGCCCATTTCCGAACGGATTCTGCTGCAAGGACGGAATTCACTGCTGTCCCGAAAACATGCACTGCGATGAGACTTCACAGTACTGTAGCCAAGGCCCAAACGGCAACATCACTTCACTTCGTAGCAAACCCGCATTGAAAGTCGATACCAACATCTGTCCCGATAAGAAGAGTTGTCAAGATTTCGAGACCTGCTGTCAAATAAGCGACACTGCTTACGGGTGTTGTGCGTACGAGAATGCGACCTGCTGTAATGACCGTAAGCATTGCTGCCCCAGTGATACTCGGTGTGATGATATTGGTAGGCGTTGTGTTCCAAACAAGAATTGGGTGTTGAATGTTTTGGATAAATTTGGTTTGTAATTATTTTGATGTAAACTTGGGTTTCGAAAATAGATGTGAATACCGTAAGAATTATTCTCGATTCGTATATTTTTCTACTTTAAAAGTTTTACTATGTTTTTTTATACTATGTTCTTTTAAGTTCACTTTTATAGCATTTTCATACACTTAGTAAGCACACTGGTTAGTGAATGCTGTAAGAATGATTATTTTACTTGAATTTTTTTCCTACACTTTCTTACTATGTTGTGTGTTCTTTTGAGTTGGTATGATAGTTTTGACATGCCCAAATATGAGCTGTTTTTTTAGTGAATATTGCAGTGCAAGAATGCATCTTTTTCTTACGTTTGTTATTATTTTTATTGATCTTACTTAGTTTATTTGTGTAAACCATGGTTGTGCATTAAAAAAAAATCGGGAAAAATGTGCTTTATTGTACTCTAAATATGCAATTTTTTTTCCCTGCTGAGTAATATTTAAAAAAAAAAAAGTAGCCAAATTCCAGGTTTTAAATACTTTGATTAATATTTATCAGTACACCTTTTTAAACGACTTATTTTCCCCTCGTAATTTGCTTTTTAAAAGAAATTATTTGAAAAAGTCTTAAATCCCATAATTACTTAACATACTGCAGTATTAAAATTAGCGAATGAAGCAATAATGAATATTTTGTTTAATATTTTTTGTACTTTAAACTTGCTCTTACACACCCATCTTTTTTACTTGAAATGAATCCTTCAATAAATTTAGAGCATTAAATTGTTACATAAAGCCAGTCAATGCAGTTTCAAACCACTTGGGTTGTATTTTTGATGAAACAAGTTGTATTGTTTAATTTTGCATTTGTATGTGACATGAGCATTTGTTTATCATTTAATAAAATATGTTTAAGCACTTCTTGTTTTTCTCCTATTGAAGAATTAACATTTTCACAAGAACATAATTCAGTTTAGTTATTGACAGATGTGCCCTCTTCTACTACATTTAATTGAAAAGACAATTTTATTCATAAATGTGTAATCTATTATGTTGAGTTTATTGTACTTATTTTAGACTAAGTTAATTTTTAAAATCATATTATTCTTAAGTTAGCTCTATACTTATAAACAAAATAAATGTGTTTAATTCACAAAGCATTTCTCTAAATCCAAAACTGTAAATGCCCAAGAACAGTTAGTAAACTGTTCTTGTACATTTGTGTTCTACAAAATGTTTATTCCAAAAACACTTCAAGTAAAAAAATTGCTGCATTTTTGTGTAAATAAGTTGTAATTTAGGGGTTTACATTTGATTTATTGTAATTTTTAAAACTCAGTCATAATTTGTAATATATTAATAAATAAGGACCAAGACCTTTAAAATCTGCCCTAAATTCTTTTTGACAAACATCTATATCAATGAGTCTGTGGCACTCAAAAACACTATCTTCCTCTGCTCGGACATGTCTGAAATTTATTTTGTGGGGGTCACTTCATATACCCTATACTTCCACTTAGGTGTGAGTGATCACTTTAGCCTGACTGGTAGAGTATCGGCGTAGCAAGTGGACAGCCAAAAAGTGCATAGCGCTGCATTGGTGACCTGGACGTGATCAACGCAACCTTCAAACAAACACTTGAGACACCTTATCAAATCAACTACTGCCAACGTGATAACACTTCACGGGCATTTCAATCATTCCTTCCAACACCAGACTCACTGAGAGGGAGGTACTGTGGGGGATCACTTCATAAACCCGATACTCCCATTTGGGTGCGAGTGATTACTTTAGCCTGACTGGTAGATTTTCAGCGTAGCAAGCAGAAGTTCCTCGGTTCGATACCGAGTGGTGTCAGCCAAAAAGTGCGTAGCGCTGTAATATATTGATTCAACCAAGCTTCAAGCTTGAAATTTTAAAATTCTGTTTATAACAGTTTTAGAAGCTATTTTTTTTTAAATGGCTATTAAAAAAATAGTATCTACCTTGTTGTTATTATATCATAAGTTCATGTTATTATAAAATAATAATGAAATTCTTTAAAATAAATTTATATTTATTGTTTTAAACAATCAAAATTGATTTGGTGAAATAATTCTTTCTGACAATTATGCTTCAACGGGAGAACCTAACACTCGGAGATATACCTGAGGATGTCTCAACAGTAGACTAGTTATTTTGCCTTTTGAGAAAAGAAAGCACTAACCAATGGTTACATTTTTTTTGTGCTTGTGAAACCTTGGGTAATAGGTAGATTTTAAAATAAACTATAAACAAAACGTAGGAAAATTTATTTTATGGTAAAATTTTTTGAATTCATTTAACTCTGTATCAATTTAATTTTTTTACCCACACCACCTAAATATATATAAGGATTAGTAATTGACAGAGAAACTGCAAATTTTATCAACAGCAAAATAACTACTTCAAAATGTGGGTTTTTATTTAAGCTTGGTAGAGCTCGAGAAAATAAAGATGGACTATAAATAACTAATACTTGTTCGACCCTACATAGAAATTATAAAGAACATTTCAGAGATTGCGATTTAAACTTCCATGGAAACTTGAACTTATATATGGGTGATTTTACCATTGGTGTAAATTTTCACTCTGTGATTTGGGGCTTTTGAAAAGATAAATTCAACATATAACTAATTCTACAAATAAACAAGATAACGTCAAAGTATCATACTACATTCCGGCATGAACTTTCAATAGGTTTTTTTTTTAAAAAAAAAACTCATTTTATAAACTATTTGTGTAAAACCATGTCACTACTGTCCTCCAAAGTGAGGATTTTAAGATAAAATATTTAAGGAACTTATCTATTTGTTTAAATGGTGATTTAATTTAAATAAGACAATAATATTATACTATTCGATCTCTCACCTGTGATAAATGTGAATATCTTTCAAGAATAAAAGGGCAAGAGTGACAATGCTTAAAAAGATTTTAACATCAAATATTATCTTGCACACCTGTTTTACAATATTTCTTAAATGTTTTGGAAATAATTACACCAGGATATTGGATGATTAAATGAATTTATAAGTCTAAATCAAAAAGCAAACCACAAAGGGGACAGTAGAGACAAAATCTGTTAAATTTCTTCTGTACTCATTGCAAGTTAAGACTTAGGAAAACTACAATAGCATATTTTAGACAAAGCACAAAAAAAAAAGATGACTAAGCAGGGGACAGTAGTGACAAACATTTTTACCTTTATATCCATTTTGCAGCTTCCTTTAAAGTCGATAGAATCAAACAATATGTTCTTGTTGGCAATCAAGAAGGCTCTGTCTACCGAATGTACCTGTTTAATTTTTTTTAACTGGATAGCTTGTGGTCATTTGATCAAGTTTATTGAAGGGGGCAGTAGCGACACAAAAACTAGGGGACAACACTTCTGTGATGCAAATTAAATATGAAACTTTCTGTAATTTACAATAACATAGATCATATTATAGTTTTGAATATTCAGTTTCAAGAGGTCAAGGACAGTAGTGGCATTTTGAACATTTAAAATTTTCTAGAATAATTGAACTAATTTCTAGGCACAATAATTTGCAGACACCTTATTTTTGGAAATTTTTACAATGTTAAAAATTATATAACTTTGAAAATATAATACAGTTTATTCAAAAATAAGCACATTTTGCGCTATTAAATCCAATATATTTTACCTTAACAAAACTGTATAATAAATTCAGATACTATTGTAAATGAAATATCTGTATACAAGTGATAAATTGATTTTTATAAAACTAGATAGTTTCTGAATGCTTTAAAAAATTGTCCCATTCATTAAGTTTTATTTTATTTGGTTAGAAAACTTCGTATAGCGCCATCTATAATATATATGCTTAGAACATATAAATACTTATATTAAAAGAAAATGTATTCAAAATATAGAATTCCTATGCCTAAAATTTCAGATAGAACTTTTAGTGTTCATAATAAAAGGGGAGATCATTGGTTTTAGGATATCTAAAACATGTTCAGCAGTGCAACACAAGACTGACATCATCATCCAGACTAAATTAATCTTTTATTCAATACTAGTATAAAATCTATGTGAAAATATAATTGAATTTAATAAAAAAACAGTCATTTGTTAAGCCACATAGATTTTATAATAGTATATAAATTGGTAAAATTGCTAGAATGTAAATTTTGTTTAATTAGCTTTCTCATTAATTCATTTTAAAATATTGAAGGCTTAAAGCACAATCATTGTATGTCCACTTTTCAGAAAACACAAAGATTTCGAACACACTTGGAACAAACTTTAAAGGTGAACCAACAAATTATTATTTGGAAGGGAGGCAAGACTCCACCTTCACATAGATACCATGATATCACTTTTGCCAAAAACCAGTATACGATTGTGCTATTAGCAATAAAATAATTAAAATTTGCCTTGATAAAATTTAAAGGCATAAATGAACTATTTTACATTTAAACATACAAACAATTTATGTGTTTGCAATATGTTCTTTCTTAAAAATTCTACATTTTAAACTAAACACACAATCGTAAACTTAATATCCTCAATATGAAAATATCTACATATCTAAACATACGATTTTTTTTTTAATTTAATTTTTTTATTAAAACAACTTCTTTTAGGTTACTTAATAAAAATACATGACTCCTCTTGATGTTACTTAATAAAAATCAAATTATTTCAGTGTATATTATATTAGTTACAGGATTGTCCAACTAATATTTTAGCATGTTAAAATCCAAAAGTCTTGATGATAATTGTTTGATATACATCTCAATATTTACAATAAGAAACTATTTTTGATAGAAATTAAAACTATTTATATATTAGAAATGTTTACATACCAATATTCCATAAAACAAAACTAACAGACCCCTGCTGGTGCTAACATGATTTTATATCCGAGCATTCAAAACACTATATTTATATAGTAATGTCAAAATAGAACTTAATAAAGCTATAAATATTCTTTAATTAAGTCGGAACATTTTTTTTCATACACTGAAAACATAAATAAGTACCTAGTATTTAAAAATTTTATATTATTATTTTCTTAAAAAAAAATAATAGTTTCAAAAGCATTTTATAATTACTAAGCCTCAAAGGATTTTACTTCAAAATTCTGATAGTAAAATTAAACAATTTAGTTAAATCCAATGCATAAAATTAACACAATAAAAATACCAACTTACATTAAACAAATCCAAATGATTCTTTATTTACAAACCATTAGAAATACTTTTTAATAGGCTCTCCTAAAATCTTTTCCATTTCCGCTATAACAGTCTGACATTCGTGTTCGACTTCAGAGCTTTCATCTTCCATCACTTCGGCAAGGAAAGGGATGGACTCGGCCAGAAGAATGAGGTAATTGTCACCCATGACAACTACAACCTCTCGGATCACTTGGATGGCAGCAAAGCGAACAATCGGAGAATCGTCCCTCGTCTTCAACAGGATCTGGTAGTTGAGCTTCTTCCACAGGGTATTATCCGAAACTGCGGCCATGAAGTGAGCCACGCAGACACCAAGATGCTGGCTTATCCTCTTCTGGTACATCTCATCATCATTTCCGACATTCTCCAGCTGGTCCACCAACGGCTGGAGCAATGCTTCGAAACTGTCTTTATCTACCAGGTGGCCATCGTCATTGACAAAACAGGTGTCGAGTGTATCTGTAATGGTATTCAAGTACTGGGATTGCATGAGGGGCTGATCGGAGAACTCAACCGTTTCGTTTTTGGACACATTGTTGGAGTCCAGTTCCGAGGCAGCATGCTTCAAGAAGGTTTTGGCAACAACATTAAAGAGGTTTTTCAAGGTTTTAGATAGTTCGTTGGTTAGTCCGTAAAATGTGAATAGTCTGTGTGGTAGTTTTATTTCCGTGGCCGTTGCCCACAGGTAGATCTTTTTGAAAAAGGCTTGGAAATGGATCACAGATACTTTCATGACGAATGTCCTCAGGGCTGAAAATATGCTGAGCTCAATGGCATTTATGGATTTTGGAGACATGCTAGACTTCAGGGAGTGAGAGTTCCTAAAATCCAATATATTGATGCAAAACTGCTGCAATTGGGAAGAACATGCTTCAATGTCCGTGTAACTGCAAGAAGTTAGTTTCTCTTCCAGCATTTTCATTAAAGGAGCGACAGCACTAGGATCTTTCTTGTCAATTTGTGAGTAACTCTCTTCTACAGCTGTCAACAGTATACGTAAATCTATGTCTTTTGCTAGCATTGCTTGAAAGTCAATTAGTTTTTCATGAACTGCCCTTTTATTTACTTCAAGATATTTTGTAGTTAGTAGGCACACACTAGTTACAAGTGATGACATATAACTACTAAGGAATGCACCTAAATTTTGAACAAGACTCATCAAAGCAGTAATTATACCCAAAATCAAACAATCATTCATTTCCAAGATATTATCGCTAGTTAAATGATCAACAATAAGTGGCATAAAGGTATTTAGCTGAGGCAATACTTGAACATTCATTAAACTACACAATTGAGCAAGACATAGTAAAGCATTAACAGCTAGCTCTTCATTTGTGTGATTATTTAAAATTTGTATGGTTACTTTTAGTACTTTGTGAAATTTTGTAGAGTACTCTGAGCCGATTACTTTTGTTAGTAGATGCAAAGCATACATGGCAGTTTGTTGGCTGACAGCAGATTCCGCGTCCAAGTCGTTATTTTTTTGAACAATTTTCAGCAAAGGTTTCAATAATTTTAAAAGGTATAAACGATTTTCTTCCTCCTTGAACAAATGCTGCTGATTTTCCAACTTGCAGCAAAGTAACTCTATGGCCTTTTTCTGGATGACTGCCTCAGAGTTCTTGAGCAAGCGCTGGACAACACGTATGAACAGATGGCAAGGGAGTAGAGAATTCACATGTCCTACTAAATTGAAGAGGAGAGGGAAAAGGCTGTGTCGATTCTTGTTGTCTTGTTTTAGACTACGTTGATGTTGCAAATAATGCAATACTCTTTCCAACAACACCTCATACTTTCCTTCGAGTTTGGTCATTGCTTTAGGTTTCAACTCCAAAACTTGACTCACAAAAGCCTGTGAAGAAAGCCACACATTGATATAAGACAGCACATTATACTTGTAAATTTGCAGTTGTTGGTCAGTATGATTAGAAACATTGAAAGGTTCGGTACAGTTTTGCACTGCTTCCGCTGCAGAACCATCTTTGCAATCTGGTAACATAGAAATGAAATTCAGCAAATTAATGCATGTGTCAATCTGCACATCAGGAGAAAACTGCTTGTGTAAGTTCACAGAAAAATCCAAGGTTGGAGAGAGCTTCCAGTCACCTACATCCTGTAATGCTGCATCAGGAAATACAGCCGCATACTGGTCACATATTTGTCCCAGTGGCACCCAAAGATACTGTGATGGGTCCAGAGTCGTTATAAGCTTGGAGAACAATGGCAGTTGTCTATGCTTTGGGATGTCAGGAAGTGTGTCCACAAAGACCCGGATCACAGCAGCAACGACTTGCATGGAGTCGTCTTCATTCCTGTGTTTGCTTGCTTTGAGAAGGGAGGGAACGATGGTTTCTATGGTTTGGGAGATTACTTGGAAACTGTAGCTGTCATCCTGTCGGACAAGACTGGAACCCATAAAAGTAAAGATGGACATTACATTATTCAAAACATAATCGGGAAACATGGTTGCTGCCAAGTTAAGCAGCAAGAGTGATTGGTAATGTGTCTTGGGATTTGTAGAAGTTCTGATGCATTGAACTATGTATTCAACTTGGAATTGTCTCTCGTCTAATCCTTTAGTTCCTAAATGTTGGCAACAATTATGAATCGTAGATAGGATTAGTTGTTTTAAATATTCGATAGATGACTCGGTATCATGATTTAATGTTTTGTTAAGGAGGTTAAACAATTCTGGAACAAGAAGTTCACGTTTATCTAATTTTGACTTATTTTGTATCATCTCTAGTAACACAGTTATCTTTTTCCATGGTATAGTTTCGAATATGTTAGAATCTTCGGTTTCTTCCTTGATTCTCGATTTCTTCACATCTCTCAGAGTAGCACTTTTTTGTATGGATACTTCTTTGTCTTGGAAACCTTTCAAAATCAAGTAAGCATATGTGCTTAGCTTCCCTAGAACTTCTTTTATTTCAGCATTTATATCAGCAGATGAAGAGAGATATGCATTTAAAAGAGCATCTAAAATTTTCTTTTGAACTTCGACTGATGGAATAGCCTTGAAGAACTCTCGATTTAAGATTGATAACGTTTGCAAGATTACAGGGCTGTCTTTTGTTTGTCCCTGTTCAACAATCCGAAGGCACTTAAACAATACCTCTGTTTCGGCACATTTGCTTTTTAAGCAGGAAGCAGTCTTGATAGTAAATTTTCTTAATAATAATCCCAAGCTTGTGAAGAAAAGCACATTCGTGGTTTCTTCATTACTTTGAAAATAAAGTAAAGATTTATTTACAAGAGGAATCAAAGCAGATAATATTTCAACACTATTAGCTTCTTGCAAGGACAATAAAAGATGATTCTTCATTGCATTGGGTATATTTTCACTTAACAAAAGTTTAATAAAACTATCAAGTACAGAAAACTTTGCTTTAAGATCAGGATCATTAACAGAACCTTGAATACCATACAGTTCAAATGAAGGATTCAGCCAGTTGTTTAATATAACATAACATTGTGTGTGATCAGTATAGATTTCTTCCTTTTGGTCACACACTATCTCACCCAAGGATTTTGCAGCACACTTAAGTGTTGAACAAGTTTGCAACAATGATTGGAGTAAAGTCAAGGCTTCCTTGCGAACTTCAGCATGTGGTGAAGATGCAGCTTTAAGCAAACTGGTGAAGATGACATCATTTTCAAAACACCAATCAAAATGGAGAAGAGAGTCTAATGAATCTTGAGCGGTTTCGAGTGCCGAGATCTGGAGCAAAACCGGAATATTTTCAGTTACGTCGGACCATAGCAAAGATAAAAACCCAAACAGACATTTGGGTGATTTAAACTGATATTTAACAAATGCTGTGAACAAGTTTGTCAAATTTTTGGTGAAAACTGGTTTGCCATTCATAGGTTCACTCTGCTTGATTTGTTGCACGCAAAATTCAAAAATAAGAGTCAGTATTTTAAAAGACTTATGGTGCTGTTCATTGGATTTAAACAACCAAGGATTGCTTGATAAGATTGGGCACTCAAGTTCTAACAATGTTACGATTTTAAAGAATTCGTGAAAAATGACAACTCCTGGAAAGTGATCCTTCCAAAGCAGGTGGACACATCTTTGTATCGCAGTTTCTTCTGCCATATTAGGGTTAAATTCATCAATGACGACATCCGGGCGTGGAAATGTATTCAGAAACGAGAGTAGACTTTCAATCCATAAGCATTTTTCATTCAATTTGCTATCGGATGTAATTGCCTCTGCAGAAGCAAACACAAACACTGTTAGTAGAGACGGATAGTCCGTCTTTAAACTTTTCTCCTTCATGAACGAAAGGAACAACGACTTTGACGAGTCACTCAATTTCAAAACATACTTTCTCAGAGACGTCACAACTGTGTTATTCAACTGAACCAGTTCTTTTGCATCATGTTCAGAATCCCCGTTGAACACGACTTCGTGCGGGATTGCAAGAACCTGGATGACTGGAAGAATGCAGCCCAATTTCGATTTCAGAATACGAAGAAAACCGGGGGCCGTTGTCTTCTGCAGGGGAAATATAAAAGGGAGCAGAGTGACAAATATGTCATAAGCCAACTCTTCTTCTTCCGAAAAGTGATCGCATAAAATGTTAAGACAGGCCAATTGCGCTGGATACCATGGCGAGTTAGGATTAACCTTTTTCTTGAGAATTTGTTCAAAGCTTGATAAAACTTTCATTTTATCAACGTACTTTAAGAGAATCGTGGGAGAAGACAAGACTTCCGAGACAACATCGCAGGAATCATCAAGTAGCCTTTCGGATAGCGAACTTTCGATGAAATCGGTGTCCGATATCTTTTTCGATGAGGCCTGTTCGATTAAATACTTTATAGAACTCTTTCTAATCTTTGAATGGGAATGGTTAATGCCGAGAACTAAGGTTGTTTGTTTGTCTTTAAGCACCTTATTCTTCAGGCTGCACACTGCTTCGTTAATGAGGTTACATAGGTGCTTCTTATTTTCATCTTTCTTTTTCTTGAAGTAAGAAGAAATGGCCTTATCAAAATACTCAGGGTACTTGCTTTCAAGAGACTTCAACAACAGTACCGCTGTCTTCTTCAATGTCTTGTCCTGAACTTTTGATTTTTTATGAAACTTGGAATAGCCGTTTAAAATCGAATTGAAAAACACAATCAGAGTCTTTTCATCAAGAAACAGAAGATCCATGTTTTTTTTACAAAACTGATACAACTTCTTGAATTTATCCTTCAATTTTATCGATTTTGGCTTCTTTTGCTTTTGAAACAACGAGCGAAATAGGTTGGCGACAGACACTCTAATAAGAGCCGAGGAGAGTGAAGCAGCCTCGTAATTCTCCGAAATGCACCCTAAGTGCTTGATGCACGTCTTTTGCGAAAGCAGCAAACTGAAAATTTCTTTAGACAACTTTTCGATTGATTGCTGCTGGAAAGCAAGCAACAAAAGCTCACAAGCCTCCTTTAAAAGATCCACCTTTACATCTTCAAATACTTTCATCAGCAGCTGATTGACCAAATCATCCGCAAGTTTCACGCTGATCATTATCCTCGAAATGACAAGGTAAGTGGCAGTGATGTACTTGTTCATGTCCGACTTGAGACCTTTCAGGATATATGGGAACAGGAACGTGATCATCCCATCGGTGACAGATCCAGGCTTGCCGAGAGCACTGTAAACGGTCAGCATGGAAAAGGAAATAACAGGAGCGGCAATTGCTTCGTTCCCCTTGAACACTTTCAGATTGTTGGGGGCTAAATCACACACAAACTTCCTAAATCCCCCATCGGCGTTGAAGTGATTGACAATGGCCGAGTATTCCAGGTGCATGCCGGACTTCTGAACGGGCAGCAACCAAGCCCATCTGGAACCTGGATCATCAAGGTTCAGGAGCTGTATGACCCGCACGAAGCTGGAGGTGTTGTAGTGGGGTAAAGCAGCCTGCATCAGAGCATCGACATTGTAGAGGTGAATGTGATACCGATAGATTAACCACTCCAAGGCTTCGTGAGCTGCTCTTGTGAGAAAGTATGACGTCAGCATCCTCAGGAATTCGGTGATCTTCTCGTCCAGTTTTTTATTCACGCTGGCAGTCTGCACGGACCGCTCGAAGTCTTTGTAGTTTACGCTGAATAAGTTCTGTTCAAATTTCACGAAGATGGGATTAATCATTTTCAGTTTTTCAAGACCTGTGGTACCGTAGGCGAATATTATGTCACGATCCAAAGCAGCGGCATCCCGATGGTCGAAGAGGAAGGATTTTCTTATTTTATCTTGGACTAATAAACTCGTTTGTGGGACGGCTAACTTCTTCAGCTGCCTCGCCAATGCAGTTTCTCCCGCCATCTCAGAAAATTAAGGGTAAATTATATATAAATTAGATCATAAAAATGGGAGAAATGTAATTTTATTTTGCACGCGTGTTTTTGTAATACGGTCTGCGTTGATTGCAGTTAAAAACAAAGGCCGTGGTTACAGTTTTTGATACGATCACAGTTATTTATAGTTTAGTCTGGTTAATGAGCGTCGCACTAGAGCTACACAGTGGGCTATTGGTGACGGTTCGGTCACCAATTCGGTGACAATGGTTTAATACTGCAAGGCTGTGTTTCCGGGTCTTCCTTTTCGGATAGATCCGAACCGTCGGCAATAGCCCACTGTTTAGCACGAGTGCGACGTTAATTAACCGACCAGATCCACTCTTCAAATTTCACCTACCACAACAAATGTGTCGACCTTTTTATAGGATAGTTTTTAATTCTTCAAATCTATACAAACAAGGGACGCAGTTTTGAACTCAAAACCATAGCCAAGCAACACTTTAGCTACCACCCCACTGTCTAAACTTTTATACCAGTTGAATGTAACTCGACAGAACATTTGCAAAACAGATTTTAAGTGCACCAATGTATCTAAGGCCGTAGCCAGGATTTTTTTTTTTTTTGGGGGGGGGGGGGGGGTTATGGTTGAAGGTTTAATTTCCGTTGTTACGACAACACGAAGACAAACTTTTCCTTTATAATTTTCGTACCGTATCTAAACAGTTTTCTAAACTATTTGATGCCGTTTTTACCTCTATATTTCATATACTGTTCATGCTAAAATATGCCGAAGGGTAGTGCTTTGGCTATTTTTTTTTAATTTTACATTAAAAAACACATTTTAAAGGCCTATTCTTTGAACTCCATTTTAATCAATAAGTGGATAAGTAGCAAAAAAAAAAAAACCTATGTTTTTGGCGATACGCAAATTAGTGGATAAGTAGCAAAAAAAAAAAACTATGTTTTTGGCGATACACAAATTAGTGGATAAGTAGCAAAAAAAAAAACCTATGTTTTTGGCGATACGCAAATTGATTCTGTATGCGGAAATTATAAAACGTTTGAACATATTTAACATTTCTATAACGATTTGAGAAGAAAATATCCACAAAATCCCTTTTAAAAGTTAGTTGGGCTACAGTATGGCTGCTTACAGTCAGTGGCGGCGATTGGGTGCTAAAATTTCGGGGGTAAGATCAAGAGGAAACAAAAAAGGGGGGGGGGGGTGATAAGAGTAAATATTTTGACCATCCTTTTTAACGTTGAAATGAAAATTATAATTATCTTTGTCTTAAAATTTTATTCGTGAATACTTTTGGGCCGCCGTATAAAGGTCAAAGGAGGAAGAGGATTAATGGCCAACCCGGTTGACGTGGTTCGCCTTCTTCTACACGATAGTAGGTTTTTTTTATCCACAAAGGCTGAATTCCTGTGAGTTATTGGGGGGAGGGAAGGAAGCGCATACTGCAGTCAAATGCATCAACCCCCTACAGACGGTGCAAACTCTAATTGGGGAATGAGTTAATTATCGACCTAGTAAAAATTTATCGATGCATCCCACTATCCTCTACGTGAGTGTAGATTTCCATATCTTGATCTGCCATTAAACTCGTGGAGTTATAAAGGTGAAATCGTATTCTGCAGTTAAGACCGACTTTCTACTCACGAATGGGTTTATAATAGGTCTGGTTGACGCGGCCTACCGTCCTCTACAGGTATGCTATTTATACCCATAAATTGATTCCACGGAGATTTCTGAGGGCGGAAACGTATACTGCAGTTGCCGACGACTCCTGATTCGTTTCCTGACTTGTTTCAACCGCGAACATAGAAAGAATTGGTTTAAGCGTTTCAGAAGTTACAATTTATAGTTCAGTGCCGGAAGATATTAAACATCGAGAGTTCATCTAACTTCCGTTCCGAACACTCCCAGCCGATGTAGAAAAATAGAATATGATTGGCTGTGACGTCATAGTTAATTTTTATAGTTCTACACCATCGGTGGTATTAAGCTATAAGTAAATAGTTTTCTTGGATTCAAGAAAAAACAAAGGACATAAAGGAAAAGAAGGGGGAAGAAGAGTGTTGAAAAAAAGTATCACACAATTTCAGGGTGTGGGGGGGGGGGGGGGGGGTTGTCCCGAAATTTATTTTCAGCAGCAACATAGGTCAATGATATTCATAGGTGTTAGAAATATCAATGAGGGAGTTTCACACCGAGAAGAAGAAGGCCGCTGTTCCAACGGAACACGGAGAAAATTTCTGTACGCCGAAGAAGTTAAATTTATTCATATATAGAATATAAATATTACTTAATTGGAAAAAACAAATATTATAAACAATCTTTCCCATAATGCGGGAGTTTCACGTGACGTATTAACACGTTTTACCTACTTGTAGTTTCGATTTCTTCCTTACAGCAGACAACTTTACATTTGTTTGTTTAGTCGGTACGCTTGCAATTGTGGGAAAGTTTGTTTATAATATTTGTTTTTTCCAAATAAGTAATATTTTTATTCCATATATGAATAAATTTAAGTACAGAAATACTTATATTATATTTGTACATAATTAGAATTACAACAAAATACGGAAAAAACTTTTATTTCAACACAAAAATACTTGAAAAACGATGAGTACAATCTATCTCAGTGTATGTAGTAAATATTTCTATATTGAGGTATTATTTAAAGACTAAAACTTAAAATTAGAGTACAGGAGCTAAAGCTCCATGCTAACCCTACGGAACTTATTCGGCGTTGCGGAACTTTCTCCGTGTTCCGTTGGAACAGCGGTCTTCTTCTTCTCGGCGTGAAACTCCCCCATTGCAAGCGTAGCGACTAAACAAAAAGCTAAGTTGTCTGCTGTAAGGAAGAAATCGAAACTACTATACTCGGGGACAACCTAAGTTGAACCTGAAGCTATGATATGTATAAATATTCAATTCCTTTCGGCTCAACTTAGGTTGTCCCCGAGTATAGTAAGTTACCATGTTAATACGTCACGTGAAACTCTCCCATTCTAATTATACAAAAATTTCATTTTATTTGTACCATAATTTTTTTATATCAAGCATGTTCGTTCATATATTTTCTGATATATATTCATGTATTCCTCATACTTTTTTGCACATACTTGCTCATAAAAAAAGTATTTAGAAACATTAAATTATTTTTTAAATAAGGGAAAAATCAAAATTTTAACGCTGGTAATTTTTTATTTACTGTAAAATCAGTATAAACTGTTTTTTTCTTTGCTGATAATGTATCCTTCTAAAAATGTCAGGTTCAAATTTAAACTAATTGCTTGGAATGAGCCAATGAACTGTATTTTTTAACCTTTCACTTAAATCATATCAATTTAAAAATTCACACACTTACAATATTGCAACATTGTATGTGTTAATTGTACACATATAGAATAAAAGTCTGAGTTATTTGCTTCTGGAACAGAAGACTTTGTATGTGATTAGGTGCAATTATTATGAGAAATTTTATGGATTAAATTTGAGTAACGAAAATCCTGTCTGAAATTTATTTTTAATAACAAATATACGTGGAAAATTTGCATCTCAATTTGTCATTCGAACTTATTTTAGTAGTGATAACAATTTGTTTTTAATGTTATGTAACTAGTGTTATCTTTTATTTTAATAAAAAACTTTTATATTTCTTTTAATGCAATACCATATTTTAAATATTAATTAAAAAAAATTATTTAAGTTAATTGTATTTTACAAAAATCATTAACAAATTTGTCTACATATATATAAATACTTGTTATTTGGAAATTAAAAAAATTTGGAGAATTCTCTGCTTAATGCGAACCTGTTTAACAAAAAATAATAATTAAAATATTTAAGGTTTCAATCAATCAAAGTTTATATTGACATGATCCATGAGAATTGAACAGTAAAAGACAATAATAATGACAATTAAATAATACTCTTTTCTAGAACTTTTACCAGGAACACTTTACAAATTTTCCAATCCAATAAAAAAAATTATATTCCATAAATGTCTTATGAAAATAATTAAAATTTTAATTTTTAAAATGGCATGTATAGGAAATATTTTTTGCAATGAAAATAAAAAAAATGTAGTATTTTCTTAACTGCTAAGTGTTTTATAATAAACAACCTTGGATTAATAAAAAAAATACAACTAGGAAAAATTTATAGCTGCATGTGTAATTGTTAACTATCTAATTCAAAATCAATCTGAATAGAAAATAAGGTTTTTTACATTAACATTTTTCACGTTTCATGCACTTGAAAAACGATGATTATATTTAAGAAGAAGACATGCTTCATGTGTTAAAGCTATATAAGACATTTTAAAAATATTTTGAGAGTAACAAATAGGCTAGATTACTATTAGTGTGACATGCTATACTCGGGGACAAAATAAGTTGATACTAAAGCAATTAAATATTTATACATATCAAAGCTTCCGTTTCAGGTTCAACTTAGATTGTCCCCTAGTATAGTGCCTATTTAAAAACATGTAATTTGTTTACTACTGAACACATTAAAAAATTGTGTATTTGTATTAATAAGCTTATATGTTAGAAAACAATGTGTTAAAATAACAATAAGAAAAACAGACTCAGACTTATATTTTTTAAAATTTATTTCCTCTGACACAATTCAAATAGCTTCCATTATACCGTAAAAAAAAATGAATCACACCAACAGCAATAGAATGGGTGAAATCAAAAGCCACGTGAATTGACAGTCCAAGAAATGAAGCTGCGATGATAAGGGAACACGTCCAGAGACTGTTTCCCGTCTTGCTCTGAAGACAACAGCATTCGGATGCGCAGAGTGACACTCTCCGCATATCACATATAAACAGTAAAATGAATGTACAAAGAAAAGGAACATGTTTACATCACATAATAAAGTTTTTTTCTTCTTCTTCTTCCAATAAACAATCGCTAGGAGTTCACTTCTAAACAGCCACACAATTTAGAATATAATTCAAATCACAGACCATAAAAAACGGTTGAAGATAACCAGAAACACTGAATCCGAATTCGACAATGAGCTACTCCTATGTAAATGCTTGACTTAAAAGGGAAAGTAATCACCAGATGACTTGTCACTATTATATAAAAACAAAACTGCCTTCAAATGTGTTACATTAATATTTGTTTGTAGGTATGAACTGAGAAGTTTGGCAAAGCAGCATAGCAGACATAAAAACTTCAATAGATATATCTAGACTATTAAATAGATTACAAGAATGTATACGATTGGATTGTCCTTGTATATATCGTTTCTGTAAAATTGTTGCGCATCAGTCCTTTATACAGGTGTATACAAACATACTATTTTCATTGGGCATGGTAACTATACATAATTATTTCCAGTATACATTTTTATATTGATATTTCATAATAAAGGGGAGTTGAAGGTAAAAATGATGCAGAAGACAATATGGCAGAGCAGAAACAAGGTATTCAAATAAATAAAAAAGACATTTTCGTGATTAAATAAACAGTATTTAATAATAGTTGCACAATCTCATTAGAATTATCTAATTAAAAATGATTTTTGAAATCAGACAAAAACTAGTAGGAAGTTGAAGTCTTAAAGATTACTTGATGCTGTAATATTTAATAAAGTACTATTTTAATTCCAAAATATTTGAAAGTTAATATTATTAGCAAAGATTGATGAGGGCTTTATTGAGGTTTGTTTTAATGGCACATAGTGAGAAAATTTTAAGGGAATATATAGAAACAGCTGCATACCTATTTCTTTAAAAAAAAAAAATCAAAAAAATCTATCACATATTCAGGAAAGCAATTCCCAAACTGCCATTCCCACATGAAGTATATTTAAGTTAAGACATCAAGCATAGTAGGAATAGCATTTGAGTATACTGCATACTCTTTAAAAAAAAAAGCCAGACTAGGCCCTGTTCGACTAGCTGCCGTGGATGCAGTACCGTAACTAGATGCACAATGAAAAGATAAATATCAGTTTTTCAGCTCATACCAGAGTTCTCATTTTTTGACTACGAAGTATAATAAATAATTTGTTTTCATTGAGCTTACAGTGAAGACATTTCAGCAGTCATTTCTAAGCAAGGCTCTTCACGTCGACAAAGTCAGCAGAGTTGCACGAAAGCTCGAATTGCACCGTCGACATCCCTAGTTACGGCATATCCTTTTTCTTTAAGACGCAGATGCTGCCCAGCATCTTTCTTACACTTATTTACAACAGATATATACAAGGGCTCATTATCAACAATAAGTACTGAGATTATAATGCGGACACTCGGGCTGGACACGGCTGACGACCTTTTCGCCGTCCAGGACAGCCATGACGACCGTATTATCAACAGGACAGCGCAGCAAATCGGGGAGATTCCACTCATGCTCGCCATTCTGCTGGTCGTTCCTCTCGATGTCGTTAACCACTTGGTCCTGCTCGACGGCAACAACAGTAGAGATGTTGTTTTCTGTCTTGGTGTCGTCCACTGACCGTCTGTGAGTACGGTGGTGGCGCCTGCGCTTATCAGGGGAATGGCGGCGACCCGTTCCGTACTCGCCATGTCCAGGGTGGCGAGGTAAAATCAAAAGTGGTCGCTGATCGTATCCATAACTGGACGAAGAGTGCTGACTGACATCAGAACGGTAGCAGTATTCTCCACCTAGAGACCTAGGGTGTCCGTTGTATCCGTAATCGCCGTCCACGCTCTCGTAAATGTGCTCGGTGAAGGGTCCGTAGAGATCGCCGGTTCCGAGGTACTGTCGATCCATGCGTCTTTGCCACTCGTAGGGAAGCCAGACCTTGCAGGGGGACTCTTGGTGGTTGGTTTCGGGTCCGTTGTTCTGGTTGTAGATATCAGCGCCTTTCTGGAGGGGACCATAGAATTCCTGTTGGACTTTCGGGATGTCAGCAGTATGGTTCTCCTGGATGGGACTGCTGGCCGATGTGGTATATAGGGGACCTGAATGATAAAAACCATTAAAGTGGTTATTAAACAATTACTTTAATAACAAAATCAAACAATTGTCTGAAAGGGACTAGTATGTTATACATTTGATTATTTTAATGACATACGTTACATTTGATGTATTCATAGACAAATTTTTAACCACTTTTTTGAGCCCAATATTTCATTGAACATGAGAAACATTGAAAAGTTTCTATAAATATTTTGACCTCAATTTTTTTTTATTATCCTATATTTGGTTATTGGAAAGCGTTTTTTTTTATATAAATTTATAGACCGACAAATATTAAAGAAATTTTAATAGTGTCTCTTCACAAATGAAATTGATTTATTTTTATGTTAGTTAAGATTTGCGTTTCATATAATGACTAAAAGCTAGACTTTTTTTCTGACCACTCAAATATTCTGTCGGCTAGATATAATAATAATGCAATGCAACAATAAGCTTCTTCTAACACTTAAAAATATCGTTATCACAATATTTTTAAAACTTTGAATTCCGCTTAATGCACTAGAAAATTAAAATTCCTGAAACCTCTTCCATAAGCTTAAAAAGTAAGGAAATATTTGTATTGCTCTTAGGATAAGGATAAATTGCTGACTATTACAACTTTAAAATATCACAGTAACCAAACATTAAAAAAAAAATACCTAGTGTTGTGGAAGTAAGGTTGACAGAGCAGTTTCCTTGCTTGATTGGGCTTTCGACTTCCTGGCAAACCTCCTGTAAGAAACACAAAAACTTAATTTTATGGGAAATAATAATTTTTTAATTTATTTGAACATATTACTTTAAAAACATAAAATAACACCCTTGTTATTGTTAGTGAAAAACCAAAATATTTAACAGAAAAGTTAGAATGTCAGTTAAGCATGAAAATTAGCAAAAAGATTAAAAAAAATATTAATTTTCCAAACATTTAAAAAGCATTTCCATAAAATGCATCTTTACTTAAGACATTTTTTTAAAATATTACTATATACTAAAACCATTATAGCAAAGTTTGTAATTTATGCTGACTCTATTGCAATAAATTAAAAAACAACTGTTGTATAAAAATATTCTAGGCTATGATTTTAGTTTTTGGGCTTGACTACAAATTCACAAAAACAAACTTTAAAATACAATATTGGCCAATTATATATAAAATGAAAATATACCAATATTTTTTTAATAAACAAAATTGGCCGTAGTAATAATGAAATTAATAAAATTTAAATTATCATAAACATTAGAAGCACATATATACACAGTTATTCCTTTTACAGAGCAAAAGTTTAAGTCAGATAACATCAGTAAAATACAGGTTTAAAATATTGAAAGAGTATTTATAAGATTTCTCAATTAGAAAATTTAAAAGAATGAAAATTCAGAAACATACAGTATTAGTCAATGCAAAAAAAAATAACAGACAGTAATTAATCATGCATATTAAACACATGCACATTCAAAAGATATCTGCAAGGTCAGATCTTGCATTATAACTGGAAAAATGTCAGAAAATTAATAGAAAAAGCAGGGTAATACTTTGTGATAAAATAACAGATTTTTATAGTAGCAAAATGTGATTTCCAAAGATATTTTTTTTGATAATCCATCTAGTTTTATGAGCAAATCTGACAACTGTACTAAAATATTTATTTCTGTACAACTAATCTTGCTAAATGCAAATATTTGTATCAATATTAAATATTGCATGAAATAAAGCTTATTTATCAGAAATATTGTGAATATTGGATTTTAGGAACAATCCTATTTTCAATCTTTATTTCTTCTGATTCACATTCTCTTTCTAACATTATCAAATTCTATTTTGGTTTATATTTTTTTATGATAATTTCTTTCATCTTAACATTGATTGCCATGGTAACTAAGAATCTTGAGTACGGCTGACAATGATAACGAAGCTGATATATTCAGATAAACATGACAAAGAAACATTTAACCGATATTTTTTTAATGGAATGGACCTAATAAAAACTTAATCAAATTAATATTAAACAGATAAATTCTTGTGTTTTCTAATATTCGAGGGCAGCAACTGCTAATAGTGTTTGTCTCAGCAGTAATTCCCTTTAAACAAATTTCGGGCTTTAGCTTAAACGAAACCGCATTCTCCGAGACTGCATGCAACAGATCCACACAGAGAGGCATGACAAGGAAAAGGGGGTTAGGAGACAGGTGTGTGTGTCACGCATCATGCATTTCAGAGTAGACCCATGCTTGTCTTGTAGGGTGCAGGAAGGCAGGAATACCTGAAGGGGGACAAACAGAGAGGGGAGGGCAGGGGTTGTTACCCACACTGTGTTGGCCAGGGGAGCCGGGGGTGAGGGCTGCAGGGGGTGGGAGGTGGCCCTTGCTGCGGTGCAGGGAGCCCAGCAGGGAGCACTCGCCCAGGCGTTCCAGTTCAGGCTGGATCTGGAAAGAACAGGTGAGAGTTAGATACGAATACAGCAATTGGTATGGATGATCACAACAATAATTGGGTGATAAATTGTACTTAATATTTAATAACTTTTTTTTCATTAATTAACTGTTTCATTTAATAATCTGTTAACTATAATGGTGTAAGCAAAGGCTTAAAGTTTTCAATTTTTTTTGTAGAGGGGGGGGGGGGGGAGAACATTCTAATTTTTAACAAATTGCCTTAACTTTACTAAAAAAGAGCCAGTTTTTTAAAAATTGGGGGGGGGGGGCAACGGGCCCAATGCAAGTTTACGCCTACAGGTGCAAGTCCATTTTGACTAACACTACTATTACAATGGAAATTGAAGTATTTATCGCATTAAATTTCATATTAAAACGTTATATCTTACATAAATGAATAACATCACAAATTGAAAATTTACTGTGAATTTATCATAAGATACCCAAAGTGATTAAGGTATTTTAATAAAAACAGTTTTCTATAAAAAAATTCTTGGTTACTTTAAATTAAATTGTTCTCACCTTTTCATCAGTAATACAGTAAAAGACCAGTATAAAAATTCCTTGGCAGGAGTTGAGTATAGTGAAGGCATATGCAAGGCCGAGAGTTTCTTGGTGCAAATATAAAAGGCCAGTTGTCCATGTCATTCCAAGTATACACATCAACAAGACAGCTCGACGAATATGAGATCTGCAACAATAGAAATAAATTTAAAATCGAGTATAAATAACTTCCGAAAGTTAATTTTAAAAAAAGGTTAATACAATAAGCTAACCTTTTAATTTGAAAAATTTCAAATATTATTAAAGGACTTTTTAAGGGTGTTATTCTCAAGTTAAAGGGGATTCATTTAAAAATAATTAAAATTTCTTAATTAGCAATGAAATGACGGACTACACAAACAATAAGAAATTGCACTTATGTATGTGTTATTAAATTAGTGTTAAAAATTTATTCAGTTATTGCGTTTGAAAATTAGTCTATTTGGTCTATCTCTTTTCAAAATCTGATCGACTGGAGAATTAAAAAAAATTCTATATTTTCAAAAGATTGTTATGAATTTTGTTAATAAACTTTTGAATGTTTAAAATATATAAAAAATTAAATACATATTCCTTACTTTATCTTTGTCAATTTGGCTTCTTCTTTTCCTTTGATTGCAGTGGTAAGGCTTGAGTGATGGTATAAAATACAACTAGCAACACAAAGAAAAACCATTCCACCCTATAGGAAAGGATTTAAAAAAATTACATAAAAACATTTTTAGAAAAAAAGTGAAAACAACTTTACAATATCAACATTTTATTAGAGGGAATACTAAAATGAATTCTTTATCAATAAATTATTACTTACGAAGTAAATCCCAACAGCGGGTCCAATGAAACTAAAAATGAAGTAATTATCCGAACGCAGCCAGCACAAACGATCCGTCCCATAGCTCTTGCAATCCACAATCGCAGCAATGCTTACGATGACAGCTGGCACAGAGTATGCCAGCCCGTAATACCAAGCCCACCTAGACTTTTGGGGCTGGGACATATCTGCCAGCTCTACATACAGCTGGAAGCATTCCAGGAAGGCCCAGCATATAGTGGCCAGGAGAAGGTAGTCTAAGAGAGCAGCCAGTACAGCGCATAGGACAGGCGCCCAGGTTTGCTCGATGCCGGCAATGAGGACGATTTCAGTGAGGAGAAGGCAGGTGAAAATGTTGCGGTGGACTGTGACGGAGTCGCCGATCAAGCTCCTGAAATAAAAAGGATTATTGTATCAATAATCTTACAAAAATCTCGTTAAAAACTAACTTAAATTGAATGTTGTGTATAAAACTATGGCTTTAATAATTAAAAAGCTTTAGAGATGTTATTGGTCAAAATTTTATTTTCATGGTGACTGTTAAGCATATTACTTAGCAGAAAGCAGTCATTTAATAAAATGAAATTCACAGATTTCGACTGACTTGTGGATTCTTTATAAACTGATTTGGGTTTACTTTAAATGTAATGGATTTTCATTTCTTATATTATTTAAATATATGTAAATCTTACTAATTTGGAGATAAAAAAATGTATTACCTCAACTAGGGATGAAACGGATATCCGGTAACTATCCGGCTGATTTTTAACTATCCGATATCCGGAAGTAAAGTGCCGGATATCCGATTTACCAAGCCGGATATCCGGATGAATAAAACATCGAAGATTTTTTTTTGTGGCGATCATTTATCGTTGTTTTAGCTTTAAGTATTTTCCTGAAAATTCTACCGATGTATTCACAGTGTGCAGATTCTCCCTTGAATTTTTCTCGGGCTATTTAGGTGGGTAAGGAGTGCGTTTCAGTTTCAGACGCGGTGAGTCACAGAGAATAGATAGCAAGGAAGATATGCTACAGACATTCGAAACACGCCGCTATAGTACGCCACTATAGTGGAGTATCTTCGAGTTTGAATACACACCACCACCACATAGGTGGTGGTGTGCAAAGTGCATAGCTACATCTCTATTCGTTGTATATTAGCTGTTTTATTCTCCAGTCTAGAAGTTAGTTTCAGCATTTAAGTATGGTGCAATTTAGATCAGCAATTTGGAAATATTTCAAAATTACATTTTTAAAAGCATTGTACAATACTGATCTGGCCATTTCAAAATCTGTATAAATATGAACAGTTTATTAAAGAACTGTTAAGGTGTACGTACACACTTTAATTTTTTTTTTAATTATAAATTTAAAACTCTAGTTTTTTCATGTATGAAAACACTTTAAAAATCACGATTTAAAAAAAAAAACTGAATTAAGTCAAATGCTAATTATTTAATTTTTATATTTTTGTAAAAACATGTAATTCATCTAGAATCATGATTTTTGTTGGAATTACTTAAAGTATCTTTCTTAAAGTTATGACCCTCTAAAACGTTTATAACTTGAAAAAAAAAATTTACATAATTTTTTTACCTCAAGAGTCCTTAAAAAACCCACTTTTTTTCAAATTTTTAACTTTAAAATTATATTATATTATTTTTAACGAATCGTTATGGTGGAGAGTCATATTACAACTAATATAAAGTTGAATTAAAAAATAAATTTCTCAAAAGTCTAAGCAAACTTGAGTTTTTATGTTTGGAATGAAAGGGCATATGGTAAAAATACAATTATTAAGAAATTGAGTTTAAAGTGTACAAAACATACGCCCATTGCTAGCAGCTCCCTAGAATAACCCTTTGTAAATAAATAAGATTTTTTAACGTTTATTCATTAAAGGTAATAATCTTAAAGCTTAAAGGTAATGAATCGGGGAATATTATAGAATAAAAAAATATTTTGTAATTTTTGACCGATTTCCGTTTCTTCTAGTGAAGACAATTTCATAAAAAAAGAAACTGCCGGATATCCGGCAAATTCCAGTTCGGATATCCGGTTTGTAATGTGCGCCGGATATCCGATATCCGGCAAAAGCACTATCCGGCTCATCCCTAACCTCAACTAGTCAAAACAAAACAGTACAAAGTTGTGTAAATATATCAAATCATAGTTAAATATTCAAAAAGAAAAAAAGCAACACATTTTTTAATCTCAGTAAGGTGCAAAATATATAGTAAGTGCAAAATTAACTGTAACTGTGTATTTTAAATTATTTTCTTAACACCATTTATCAATATTTGGCAAAAAATCAATTTTTACTTTCTTCTAAAAAACCAGCATTACACATAGGAGTATGGCTATAACTTATGTCTAGGCAATGCAATAAAAAAAATTAAATTTCAAGCTACAAACCTTAAAAGAAATATAGGAATGATGGTCACAATTAGGCAGATTATGCAGATTCCGCATCCGACAGTGATTGTCACATGCACTAAATCTTGGGGCACAGGAACCTCCTGTTAAATAAGAAAATTATTAAACACTAGAAAAATTATTAAACACAAGAAGGAATATTCAGGTATCAAATTATACCTAAGTATTCAAATAAAATAGATCATTTAAAATCTTCATTTAATACTCTTATAAACATTTAATACAATTAATAAATTTGCTATGGGATTTGTTTCAAGTAAAACTGGCACTATCATGAGAAATAACTAAATTTTAAATGAAACTTACTTTGACACCCCCCACTTCCATAATGACAGCAAAGTTTGTTAAGTGGTTACACGCACATGAAGTGTGAGTTGTATTGGAGGATTGGACCCAGCAACCAACATTAGACCATTCCCTGGTAGAAAATGAATAAATAAATATAATTAAAATTTTAAATAAAAATATATTATACATTGTAAAGAGAGAAAAACGTGATCACATACATATATTTATGAATTTAGATTACAAGAGTAGACAACCAGACATGTGAAATTAACCTTTCGAGTAGCAAGCAAATTACTGAAATTGTAAAGTTGGTTTGGGAAGTTTAAATTATATTTTTAATAAGTATCCAAAAAACGCTTTTGGTTTTGAAAATTCTGGAGCCCTTTCCAAAAAGCTTTGCATATTTAAAAATATTTTAAAAGCTAGACTTCAGCAAAAAAATCTGTAAATATTAAAAAAAAATAATAATAATAATAAAGCCTTAGATTTACTAGAAAACATTATTCAGGACAACTTTACTAAATGTCATATTTTTAGTAAATCTCTGAACCTTCTTTTTTCATCTAGGAAAGATGGGATAATAACAGAGTTCTGGATGAGAATAGTCTCGATGGCTCAAAAATGGGTAAACTCTCCGGGACTGGCGTCTATGGACTCACACCAAATATCAATATTTCCATTCCACTTGGGGAATTTTGTACTGTTTTTCCCTTTGAGTATGAATGGACTGTACTAGAGCGAATATGATGTCATCACCTTCATGCAAACATCTCAGACACATGACTTCCTTTCAAAATTTATGAATGAAAAAACGTTTGCGATTGACTTGTGATTTGGAAATAATAGTAAATGTGTTACTTCATGAAGTACAGGATATTTTTATGAATGAACTACAAAAAATTTATGAATGGATGACATAGTAAACCATGTGTCTGAGGCCATACAAGTTGGCCTCACTTTGATGTTAACGAGATTATAACCTTATGATTTCTCTACTACGAGGGATCCATGCTCAAAGGTTTTTCCAGGGTGAAATTATCGCAATTTTGGTCTGCAGTCAAGAGTTAATCAATACGGGCATAAGTAAGAATTGTATTACAATATGCTCTGATAGTCAGGCTGCTCTAAAAGCTCTTGATAAAGGAGTTGTTAATTCTAAACTTGTTCTTGATTGTAAACATGCTCTGAATAAACTAATTTCGAAATGCAACATGGTTAGTCTAGTGTGGTGCCGGATCATCGGGGCGTGGAGGGCAATGAGATGGCTGATGGGCTCGGTTCCTCGAACAGGCCAGTGGGACCTCAGCCGTTTGTTTGCAATTCATGCTCTGAGATTAAGTACTTGCTCTGGACAAGCCTTTGTAAGGAGATAAAGAATGGTCTTGCTCTGTAGGTATGAGGCAAACGAAACACTTTGTTAAGGGGTTCTCTAGTAGATAAAAAAAGTTTGTACTTGGGCTGGATGGGATGCCCTGTAGTATTATGATTGGGCTACTCTTACGGGCAACACTCTTAACAAACACATGAAAACCATGGGAGTTGTTGATGATAATAAAGCCTTAATACATACCTTACGTCAAAGTCCCAAAATACGCACATAGGATTTGTCATATTTTCTTCCTAAAAATTGTAAGAGGAACATTGTAAATATGGACACATAGAATTCATGATATGGAAGTAAAATGAGATTAATAAATCATGGAGCTAAATAGGGTTTAGAATGTTACCTGCAGATGTCTGAAAGTAACGATCACTGGTTGTGACAACCTCATCATTCCAGGTTTGCCAATCGAAGCAGCAATTACTTTGGAATTTATTTTCCAACTGGAATTCCCTTTACCGCTGCGAAATGTGTATCCTGCCTCTGGTTTTAGAAGTTCACCGACACCACTGTATACTACAAAAACTACTTTGGCAAGCCCTGTAAAGAAATGAAAGGTTTAGTATTGCAGACATTCAAAATTTTCTTAAACATTGCATAAGTTTGCATTCATCATTAAACTTTCAAGAACATTTTAACTGCAGATAATCATGTGTAAATTAAATTTGAAATTCTCAAATTTTATAAAAAACATGTAAAGAATCAATATTTGTTTAAACTAAATTCAAACACTAAATATATAATATAAAAATTTATTGATTTAATTAAAAAATATAAATGTAGTTCTTCATTTCGATACAAGTCTAGAAAATAATTAGCCCAAAATAAACAATTGAAACAGAAAAAATACCTTAAATTGATTGATGTTATTAACAAAACAATGAAAATTAAACATTGTTTGCCAATAAAATGGTATAAGTAAATTCCGAATATTTATAGTTTACTGCATCAATTTATTAATGGAAACAAAATATATACACTAACCATGCTTTGAAATGTCAAAGAGTGTTTGAGGTGGCAACACCAGCGTATCCTCCATCCTAACCCAGGCCGTTTCACCTGTCTCACCACGGAAATCGTCGGGTATGGGAAATTGCACCGCGGCTGCAGTCCTGGCGTTCAGCACTTGGACAGAGAGCACTGAAATGAAACACATTGACATGAGCATTGTTAAGTTTTAAATAGAAGACACATAACAAACAGTGATGGCAAAATTGAAATCGCAATGCCGCAAGTTTAATAAAAGTCCAATAATGTTTAAAGTTTACCAGGACTATGAATTTAATTTTGATATTAATAAGAAAAATGAGAAAGTCAATGCATTAATTTAATTCACATTTAAAAGTAGAAAATACTTACAAATATTGGCTTCGGCCAGAGTAAAAGAATCTTCCTTGCCAGATGAATGTGCCAGCAACATTGCGCTTTCTTCCAAACCATCCAGCAAAGAAGACGCCACTCTACGGCGATCACCGTCGGAGAGATCGCCCCATGCATTCTGGTCCTTTTTTAAGAGGTTGCTGATCGTTTCTATGAGGGACTGGAGGGAAACAAGAAGAAAGAAATATCAGTATGTGTACTTAATATTTACTGCAAAATAGGAAAGTAAAATCGAAATCCATAACAATTTACATTAAAAAAAATACCTCACCTGAAGTAATTCTCTTAGAACATGATATCGGTGCCACAAATCACTGAAGTTTTCCATTCCACTGATGACTCTGGATATCGTTTGCTGGATCATCTCAGCAATGTCCTTCAGGTCATCAGCATACAGGGGTTTGCTGTAGGTCATCAGAGCCAATTCTGTGGCTACACCGTTGATTGACTCGCCAGCTTCAATCTGCGGGAAATGGATAAGATATTAGTTCACTCCATTCATTTTCGAATTATATAAAGCAATTTAATTTACAGAAACTTATTCTTGATTGATTGGAGTATCTAATTTAATAAAGAGTTAAAAAACTGTTGAGATGTTTATTAGTTACAAAACAGTTATATAAAATGTTAATCACATATATTGTCTTTGGCAAGAATTTTAGGATGGCACTGTACATTGTCCAGTATATGTTAAAGTAGGTGGACCATGAATTAATCAAAATTTAGTAATTGTTAAGTAAAAAAAAAATGAAATTTTCTGAGAGTCATAAAACTAATCAGCCTCATAATCAATTAGAATAATTTAATTTTACAAATTAAAAATGTAGACATACTCGTTTCTTGAGATTTATGATCCATCCTGATCTGCATTCTCTCATATCTGGATATGCGGTCAGCCATCGCACTGGATGATTTGCACACTGCCATCGTGCAAGACCTAAAATAGAATACAAATAATTTATTATATTTCAAATATAGGTAATCACTTAACAATTGAATCTTATACAGAAATCCAATGGTTACTAAAATAGAATATATAATGAACAAAACGTCAACTGAAAAAATGACGTATATGTATATATTTAAATATTAAGCTTTCTTACCAGTGGCCCCTCCTGGGCATCTTTGAATGGCTTCGGTTCCAGCCTTTGTCCAGTCCCACAGTATGTCACTCGTTAGGGTGGGTGGGCAATGGTTGGGTGGGGTCGTGGGCAGATTAGTTGTTCTTACAGTTGAGGAGAATACAGCTGCAATTAAAGAATAAATTTGAAATGTATTCAAAAGATGCCTTTTTTTTATATAATTTAAAAGAATGTTGGTGTCATCTAATCAGTTGCAATAAAAGTTCACATTTGATATTCACTTTAAGTTTATATTTTCATTTTTAAACAAATTAAAAATGTTTATTTGTTCAAAATAAAAATAATTTATACCTCCTAAGGTGTCTAAACTTAATATTGAAATTTTAACGTAACTTTTAAGTGATTTTAAATTATATTGCTGGAAGTGATTTCAAATTATATTTTCAATTTGACATATTTTTTTTAATCAAACTTATATTTTATATAGTTTTTAAATTATATCGTAATGCAGCAAATTCAATAAATACTGTATCATAGTATTTTAATGAATTTAAAAATAGTGTACACTGATGGGAATACTAGATTCCTTTTAGGAAAATTATGGGCAAGCCACCCAACAGCGCAAGTGCAAATCATTCATTATGTATTGAACTTTAATGTATTGAACTTTATGTATTGATCTTTAACTCTCCGACGGATAAGCAAAATTTCGATTTTGTAGGTTTGTTTCACTGTAGGAAAGCTTAATTTATATTTACAACATATTCCTTTTTTTTTTAAATATCTTTTTTTAATTCTATCAGTAGAGAAGGTTTTCAAAAGTAATCCTAATGCCCTAACTTTGAAAATTATTTCAAAAAAGATATTTTTAGCTTTTATATTATGTGTACTACTGGAAAAACTGTTGATACTCGAACGGATACACACGTTTGTATCTGTCAGGTGGTTAATATAGTATACTAGGCTAATTTTTAATCTCTAATATCATGGGTTTCTCTGATAAAGTACCCAAACCAATATTTTATTAAACATAATTATAAACACTTTTTAATTTGTAATAAAACCACATCTGAAACGGGAAATAAACTTTAAATGGCCTATCGCGGAAAAACAAATCTAAACTCGTAATTAAAAACTCTATTTGAATCACAAAACATTACTATGTATGTCAAAAGCTAACATGCAACACACTTACTAGTTGACTGAGGGGTTGTTGTGACTAGGCTCACACTCTGTGGTAGGTACTTTTGTGTGGTGGTTGTGGTAGTGGTACTGCTGCTAGTACTAGAGGGCGATGTGACGGAAACTGTGGCATCATGGGCCACTGATGTATCTGGGACGGAACCTAGGGTCGTATCTGGAACGACATCCAGGTCCGCTGGAGAGGAGCTGTTGGCAGGGATGGTCGATTTTCTAGTAGTGCTTGTGAAATAGGAGGCTGGAATACAAAATGGAATGGATTATTTACAAAAAATTCAATTCAGTTCAGTAAATACTATATATTTAATTTGAAGCAGAAAGATGAAATTGTGCGTTGTAGTTTAAATGCAATTGAAGATTTTAGAGGTTTGATTTTTTCTGTATGCTAAATATTAGGATTCTGATATACATGCAAAACATGTTTTTATCTTACTTTAAAGGACTTTTTAATAAATGTTATAGTCTTTTTTTTTTAAAGATATATTTTCTTGTCTTAATAGGAATAGTACAAATTTATATTCCGGAGACATTGACTTTTGCTCCCCTAAATAAATAAGACAATATTCTAAGTTAATTTTTAAACAATTTAAATTTTCTGAAGTTCTGTATTATTAATAAAAATTATTCCAAAAATAAAAACATAAGTTTTTAGCAATTTCAAAATCCTCAGAAAAAAAGATTATTTTGCCGTTAAATGTACATCTTTTAATTTCAAAACAAGCAAAAAAATGCTTATCAACTACACATTGCTGGAACAGATGAGAGTAATAGAAGGTATTTTATAATGTTAATACTTACGTGGAACACACTGATACTGAATTTCTAAATATTTAAAGGTATCAGGACATGGGTCCCCAAATATGGAACTAGAAACTCCGACGCCACAGCTGCGTTTTTGATTGCATCTGTGAAGGGAAAAAATAAGTTTTGTAGAAAATATAATGAACAACAATCGTATTTGCATTAAACTTTTGTGAACATAATGTCTGGTAATTTTTATATAAAGAACTACCTAAGCAATTTGTAGTTGCCAATATTTGAGAACAATACAATTTTCTGCATGACAAATTTCCACATACTACATGATTTTACAAAGATTTCTGTGTTAATAGTTTACATCTCACACCAATTGGAAATGGGTGAATAAAAGGTATTGCAAATTGCTTGATTTTTCTCTGCTAGTTTATGTTTTTTTCAAAACCCAATGAAAAAAAATTAAGATAATCTTTTAAGAATATATTTACACAGAATTTTTTTAAAGTAGATTATTTAAAAATGAATAAAAGGGCACATAATTGTGAATTTCTTGTATATCTTTAAGCAAACACTAACTTTAAAAAAAAGTCAAAGAATATCCAATTTAAACCCATGCATTCACTAATTGAAATAAATATTTAAGATTCAATGAAATCCGTACAGTTGTACAAGCTCTTTTAAATGAACAGGTGCAAGATTTCATTGTAACACATGACATGTATGCTCACCTATCCAGCATGAAGGGGAACGATCTGTGAGACATGCAGTTGACACTCCAGTCCACCTGCCCAACGTCATTGCACATGCTGATGCTGAATCGGCCGTAGTTGGCTCGGATTAGGCGGATCAGCTTGCCCTCCTCACAGCCAACGTGAAGCTCGCTGCCTTCACAGGCGTAGGTGGTTTCTGATTGCTGGCGATCACCTAGAAAACGGATGGGAACATCTTTTTAATACTTAAATTATGTGAAATTCACATTGAAATGATAAATTATTAATAGTAGTATCTAAATACAGGTTTTGTTAATTAAAAAGAACATGAGTGATTTTGAGTATCTGCGAAATTAAAATGTGTCTTGATGATTAGCATACATGAAGGCATGAGTGCAAGAACCAGACAGCTCCACTTTTTTTTCTAACTTACATTTTTTCACTTATTTCTTTAAAGAAGAAAATCCCCTATCGATTGGTGCAAGAACCAGACAGTTCTAAGCAATGGATATAGATATATAAAAGAAAGGGAGCAATACTTTTGTATTATTCGATGCAAGAAACATAGAGTGTTTGTGTCCTTCCTGAACAATTTTGGAAAACAGGAGCTGTCTGGTTTTTACACCTATGTCTTCATATGAAGTTTTATATTTCCAAACCTTCTTGAGATATAAATGAAGGGTAAAAATTAAAAAAAAAATTTAAGAGTAAGTAATGCTACTGTTTATGAAATGGATTAAAATAGGTTTTGTGAACTGAAGCAGTTGCTTCTAATTGCTTTATATAAATGTTTTTTTAGTGGATACTTTTGTACATTTACTGAAAAAGTTTAAACATATTGCATAATTAACATACAAGATGAATGCATGATAATATTAGTTAAAAAAACATTTTAGGATTAGACAAATTGAATAGAATAATACAAATAATAATAAAAAAAATTAAGTAAAATATTTTTGTAAACATTACGAGTGTCAATCAAAATTTTGTTAAAGTTCCCAAAATTTGGAAGTGATCATTACCTATTATTACTGGCGGCTTCAGTGATTTGGGCAGCAGTAGAACTACAAATAATACCAAAATAAAACAAAATTTAAAAACAAACCAAAGAAAATAATAAAATACAAAATAATAATTTTTCGGCCACAAAAACATAAAAGTATAAACAGAAAAATAAAGTAATAGCTATATCATCTAATAATGAAACAGATTTTTTTTAATTGAGACCATCCTTTTTTCAAGCCCGTAGCACTTCTAATGTTAAAAATAGGGATAGTTCAAGTTGCATTGCCCGATGTGTGCCCCCTCTCAAATCACTCAAGTGTCAAATCAAATTCAATTCGCATCCGAAGGAAACGGGATCGCCCTATTCCGTCCCAAGGTCAAAACCACGAACAATTTCAAAGCGAGCTTCTTCGGGCGAGACTCTCTTACAAACGATTTATTGTTCTTGCACAACAGATCGAGTTACCCCTTGGACACGCACCTCTGGATTTGTTATGCCGATTCGATTTTTTTTATACCCATTCTGCAGGTGGAAGTGGACCAGAAGAAAAAAAATTACAACTGGTTTTAAAGTCACATTTTTGTGTTTGGTCAGTCAAACATGAACGTTTCCACTGAAATTCGAATAGCTGCTCACCTATATCACAGTTGAGTTGATTTTTGTATATTTTTGGTTTTACAAATGATAATAGCAAAAATAATTTTACCAAAAAAATAATAGTACACTTCATTATAATGACCGACACTGAAAGTCCAAATCGGTTGATTAATTTTTGCAAGTATTTTTTGTTAAACGACAACCTTGGGCTTGTTCGAGTACGCTATATAGCCGAGGATCTACGTACTTTACTAGTTAAAGATCAATTCAAATTTGTTTTATTGCTATATTTACAAATATCTGAAATCTTCACCCATTTACTGATTTTACCTTGGAAAAGGTATTAAATTTGCGATGATAGAAATTGAAAAAAGAGGTATGTTCTAAATGAAAATCGTACGAATATCTCCGATTCTGATACTTGAACGAAACAAGATTTGCACAATTCCAACAACAGATGGAGCCAGCAGGTTTGTCGAGTCTGTGATTCCATCCGTCAAAAGACCGAAACACAAGACACATGGGTTTGACAGTAAAGAGACTGTAATAGAGATAACTTGTTTTTCGGAGCCGCTCGCGGCCATTCTTTTTGATATCCTGCTACAGAAGAACTCGAGAAGAAGAAAAAACCGAACCGGTTCCATGGAAAGCAATTTGAGTGTCTGCGTCCATGTTCTTGTTGCGAAGTTGCTACAGCGGAAATTTCTAGTCTCCTCTCCAACAACCCGAGCCGTAGCCTCCAGCGACGCTTGTACGTAATTCCTTCGCTCAATTTCACTGAAACCAAACCCCGGACGATAAAAGAAAAAGGAAAGCGATCCGAGATTGAATTGAATTGATTTCGAATGCAATTTTTTTTTTGGAGTGGATTGGATATAATGTAGAGTTCGGTCTCCCCGTGTGCAAAACGATTGTCGGTGAATGAATGAGTGACCTCGCAAGGAGAAGTTCTTATTTTAATAACTTTAATTTGCTTAATAACCTTTTATGATATTTTGATTGCAATATTTCTGAAAAAAAGTAGGATACCTTCTTGATATTTAAAATAACTAATCCAATAGTAGTAATCCAAAAATTTCTTTTTATGTAGACAAACTTGAGTGCGGAGTGATCTCATAGCAGCAGCACTTCAGAAAAACCATTTTCACATCGCACATAATATCCTCATTACTGAATACAAGTAATTTGCAAGACTATAACTATCTCTAAGACTATGACTATAAGCCCCATCTTTATTATCAATTGCAGAGTTTTTATTTAACAATCAAGAAGATTAAGCAACGCAGCGGTTATTCGCATACTACACTGGAGAAAACCATTAATTAAATAATAAAATGGGCAATCCACCAAAAAAAGTGCGCGACTAACCAAGAAGCAAAAGCGCCTGGCATCTGAAATAATGTCCACGCACACAGACCGAAATTGGATTTAGTCCAAACTTCAGAAGCGATCGTATCTCTGAACGTGTCGGGACTGAAACGCTCACTCAAGGGTTGACAGGCCACAAAATTGGGCAATTAAAATAACGATAATCTCCCGAATTGCGCCAAAGCAAACGCAAAAGTACCACACCAGGTGGAGTAAATGAGCAGCATTTAGTAATGTGCAACGAAATAAAGCAATGCACTCAAACCAAACTAACTGCGAGTTCCTAATTACTAATACACACATCTTCCCAGGGCAGTACGTTTATGATAGAAATCGACATCAATTTAGCCCGAAATTTAAACTACTTTCCTCCCAATGCACCCCTTACATTCCTAGCAACCCTTCGCGTTCAAACCCTTTCATTAACCTCGGCCTAAAGTTAAGCTCAATTAGGCCAAAACTCGCCAAACTTTTTGGAACTTGCGACGCGTATATACACACTTATATAGTTACACGAAATTAAACACAAAAGTTCCGGCCGATCTAACGACTGCCTCAGTAAAATAATTACTCGGAAGGGGAATAAGTTCGTTTCTGCTGCAGAGTGTGTTGTACCGCCTCGGGATCCAGACGTATATATTTTCGATCTAGAGTAAATAGCTCGAGAGAGATAGAGAATTTACTTTGGATCATCAGAATGGAATTGAGAAAGGGAAGGACACCTTTATAATATTCTTAGCACCCTTTAAGTATTAATAAAACTGAATTATTGTGCAACTCAGTGATCAAAATTGTCGAAGAGTAATAATAATATCCAAGGCCATTAAAATTAAAATAAAAAGAAAATTGACTATTTATTTTATAATCAAATTTTCTTAAATAATTACCAATTGTAATAGGCAGCAGAGTATCGCCTGAAAAAATATTGCATCTCAATATTTCTATACTTCATTATAAAAAGTGACAAATAGTAAAAGTATCATTTTGAGCAATGTCACAAACTAAATTTAAAATAATAAAAGCCACACAACCAAGAAAAAAGGGTCAACGGCTTCCTTACCATTAAGATACAAGCTTTAACAATTACTGGGGGGGAATAATAGGGGGCTATTTTTACATTAATTGGTTAACACAAACTAAAAATAATCGCACGTTTTACTGTGTAGCATTCTAAAGTCTTTTTTCATTGGCGTAGCATGCACGCTAATTAACATAACAGATTCCTCTTCGATGCATCTTAATTGAAGACAGACCTACAATACAAATGGCGAAAACTTTTTTTTTTTTTTTGCCCTGATTGGGCATTGTGTTTCTGGCTATGCAGAAACAACCACTGTATAATCTACGCAGCGAGAAAAAAAATTCTTTTAGCCCTTTCTCAAACTTCATTAGCCAACTGAACAGTTGTGCTATCATTTGTTAACAACGATTTTTTTTCTTCTTCTCCTTTCCCCTTTAACTCTTCCAGCATACAAATGCAGACGTGGTCAAGGTGTAATCACGAATCAAGACTTCAGGAAACCGACAATTACTTCCAAAGAAATATGATTGTGTTTCTGCACCTTTTGTCTTGTACAAAAAGTGATTTCTTTTTTAAGAAAAAAGTCCAATGATAATGAATTGTTTCACTTGAGCCGTCAATTCATCCGTTTACACAAGTGTATACAACGTTTATTTACGTTGTTCACTCAATTGTCTCAAGTTCACATACTTCTTTAGCATAAAGTTACGTCCATTCATTTCTTTGGTGTATATCTATTATATTATTCCTTTGCCTTTTAACCCACACCATTCTGTTATTAATATTGACAACATCGTCACGATTTAATACAGTAGCGTACCTTAAGACTTAAATGAAGACGGACGACAAGAAAACTTAAGTTAAGCTTACTGAACCACAGCTGTTTCTAGGCACTTGAATTCGACAAGTTTTCGTCAAAAATGCATTTTCTCGAAAAAGCTTTATTTTTCCACAAAAAAAAAGAAATTAATGAACATAAATAACAGTGTAGTAATTTTTTAAAAATTCGTTTAATAGAAGAAATATAATCTACATTAATAATATTTTATAAATGCAACTATTAGTTGATTTGACGAAACATTTTAAAAGATGTTCCACAACAGTAGGCAACTCTACACTATTAATAGCCAGTTATATCATACTGTTTCCGTAAATAAACATTTCACAAAAGTTTATAATTCGTATGATTAATCGTGATTCGCAACTAAGAAATATTTTGAATGCCAGCGAGTGCGTTTTCAAAACAAATAGATGACATGTCCAAAGTTTTAAATAACAATTAATCAAACAAATTTCAAACTTCTGTAAAAGTTCAATGCTGATACAGAACACATAAGTATTTTCTTGAAAATAAACACTTTTTTTTGTTCCTTCTCATTCTTCCGATTTTAACAGAAGAGAACACATACACACACACAAAACAAACACAACATGTTTATTTTCCCGAGGTGAACACAAAACCGCAGTGTAGCGAGGCAAACGTAATAACACGATTCTACGGTGGGCGAGACATAGGAGATGAGACGCTAAAATGGCATGCAAAACAAATAAATGGCATAAGAAGTCATACAAGGAAACAACAACAACAAAAAAAGACAATAACCAAACTCCAAGAGAGGTCATCTCGCTACAAAAAGAAAACACAAAAGAAGAGGACATCCAAATGTGTAAAAATACGGAACATTGTTCTTTTCTTTTTGGGGGTGAAATGAAGCAGAAAAAGACGATCGCAAACAAAGATAAAAATCGTGGGAAAACAATTTTTTCTCTCCTGTTCCTTTATAAAAAGAAAGCGAAGCAAACAGAGAAAGAGTTACTTCTTATTTTTTTCCTTCATCATATGTTCCCCAAACTCCCTAAGATTACATAGAAACAGAGAGATTACTTACTGAAAATTAGCATCCGTAACTATTGTTGGTTTATATATATGGCTTATTTATATTCGCATTGGATGTTTATCGAAATTCTATTCATGAATTATCCGGGGGAAAAATCGATTTCTTGAGACATTTTTTAGAAACCCTGCTCCAGACTTCAGTCGCTTAAAATATGTAAAGGCAACGATATTAAAATTAGACAAAACATTTACCATATGGGGCGTTGATGGTCCATCTGGAGTGATTGCCACAGAAAAAAAAATAGTTTCAAGTATCATAGAACATACGGAATTCTGACGTTTTCACGCGTTTTTTATGGACTATCATCGTTTTTCACGTTTTACAACTTGGTACAAGAGTACGGCTATGTAGTCTCATAATCTCATATCTCGATTTCAAGAAAAATTGGGACTCTCCTCGTTTTTCTCAGGCAGTCGCGGCTTCATTGGGCAGTCATAAATTTAGTATGGGCAGCTTTAAATTAAAAATGGTCAGTATGAAAAATAGTCTTTAAATTTAATAGATTGGAGATGCGTACAGAAAAGTTTTTTTAAAAAAAATCACAATGTCGTTAATTTAGCCTCAAAGCGGGGATATTCGTCAATAGAAAGCAGGGTGGGCAGCAATCGGGTAGAAATTAGAAAGCAGTTAGCATTGGTAGCTTTCTGTTAATTATCAAAAATAGAAAAAGCAGCAATGGGCATTTGAAATTTTGTTTAGAATAGGCCCTGCATAGTAGATTTATTGACTTGGGTTAGTTCACCAGGAAACAAACACAAGCAACGAAACAAAAAGCATCTCAAAGATACCAAACCAATCAATGAATGTAGACAACTGGAAATGCCTTTGCCAAATTGAATACAAGACTACGCGAATCATCACTCAATAAAAAAGCAAGATGGAAAAGGTAAGGGGGAAGAAATACCACGTAAACCATTTACGATTTTTAACGGAACAGACGGCACAAGTTCTCGACAGGAAAGAAGAAGAAGAAAAAAGAGCGATCGCAGGTACAGATAAACAAAGCAATTAATCATATTTTTTTTTGTAAGAAATCTCCGGATTAATAATGGGAAAAGAGAAAACGAAGCTCACATAAATGATTGATAAAAATCACGGCGATTCAAGACGAGAACAGAACTCCGTGAGTTGGTTTGGAATGGAACCAGATGACCCAACTTGGCGAACCGAGCACGAATATTAATTTGGCGAACCCCGAGCACGAATATTAATTTCAATCACAAACGCAACTCCGGAATGAATCAAATGAGATCTGAAGACGGGGATGGACGGCTTTCTATTTTTTACCTTTTCCCTCCCTGAAGCTCAAATAAATTTGGGGGCAGAGCAAATTACACAGGTAATATTTCCTTTTCGCGTTTCTTTTACCTCTCTTTCCCTCATGGTGAGGCCAGAGATATCTATTTTATATGACCCTAGGGGGAATACAGAGAGCAATTTACACTCGGTCGCTTTTTAAAGAGCCATTCTTGTTGTAAGAGAAGTATTTTTAAGGGATTCGTGGATATTTTAGGCTTCGTTTCGACCAGAATATTTCAGGGAAGCTTGAATTCATTGGTATTCAAGGGATAAAAAAAGCTCGTATGTTAATGTGAGTACCTATCAAACAACCATTAAAATAAATGTATTTAGTCCATAAATACAGTTCCTAAAGCTTTATTTTTCTTTATTATGTTGAGTGTTCGAGAAAGTATGAAATCACATAAATTCTATATAGCAAAAGGATTTGTGATTCATTTTTTTTTTAAATAAGAAATTATGTCTGAGCAAAACGTTAAAAAATATCTCCAATGCCAAGGCGAAAAAAAAAAAATCAAAGTAAACCGTATTCAAGTATGGCAAATTTTCAAGTGGTATACAATTTGCTATAACTGTATAAAGAAAAAAATGCTTTGTACCAATGAAAGAACTTACAAATAATAATAATCCGTTTTTAATAGTTTTAAAAGGAAATGCCCAACACTTCGTTCCCATAAAATATGTATAAAACTATACAAGTGCGGAAGTTGAACAATTCTATACAGAACTAGAAGTTTATGGCAGATGGCACAAGAAAGCGTTTGGTCATAAAACTCCAAACAAAAAAAAATCCACTAAAAACCTTTTTGAAAAGAGTGAGAGGGGGGAAAAAAACCTGAATTCAAGTCCATTCAGGTAGTTTCTCGGAACTCTTACTCTAAATGATAGATTTCCGGCAACTGAGTACATTATAATAATACGTGGGACTGCCTAGGCGTGCTGACCTAACCCTTGAAGAGAAAGAGAGGGTTCTAAATAAGACGGCAGAGGTTCATTTTCGAAAAATGCTGAGAAACGTGGCAGAATTTTCGTCGAAAGTTCCTCCGCGAAAGAAACGACTGCACCCAAAACCGTTTAATTATGTATGCACATTTCGGAAGGGGAGAAGCGGCCAGGCTAGGGCAAATTATACGCTGTTCCACGCTTCCAACAAAAGTTCCCGGGTTTTAATCTGTAGCTATGAAGTCACGGTCCTTCAATCAGGGGCGAGAGCGGAAAAATTACGAACTTTTTTTCTTCTTAATTCTTCGTCCTAAGTTCCTCTTCTGTATTCAGAAAATGATAGTGTTTGGCCGAATTATATAGCCTTTTTGCTGCGTTTTTGCGAAATGAACTTGTTTTGTTTCGCTTCCGAGTAGCTCCGAAAAGAATTTAATGACTTTAATTTTCTCGAAATTATGAAGTGGTTAAACTTTTGCGCTCACAAAAAGAATTGAACAGTTTGATGTCTTCATTCAGAAATCAATAATTTAATGTGTCATTTACTGATGAAGTATCTCTTCTCTTTAAAATGCTATATTATTAATCTCTAAATTATATACTACTCTTTTTTTTTGAGGACTCATTTTCAGCGTAATATTAAATAAAGTGTTACAATATTTGATGTTAATAACATAGGAATAACTTTGCCATACAGAAATCACGAGCTTTGATTCCTGATTTCTACGATTAACCTTTTACTTCGTAGCCATAAAATACTTGGAGAAAATATTTCAATGTTTATATCTTAACAGAAATACAAAAATTAAAATACGAAATATTTATGGATTTAACTTAAAACAGTAATAAAATATTAAAATTTATTTCACATGCATCAGGTTTAGAGCTTCAATAAGAATAACTCATAAATAGAAATTTCACTTTATTTATTTTTTCTTTAATGTTACACTACAACCCTTTTCCTCATAACAGTGTAAAGATAATCTGGATGACAATAAAACCAACCCATGCCCACAATAAACAGGTATAACTAGGACCTTAAAGGATTTATGATGTCTTCGACCTTTCCTCTAGAACAGAATTAAGACACTTAAGGCGCATATTGCTCGGATTCATAGCCAAATTCTAAATTTCAACAATGTATTTTACGAGGTCCACCAGAAGCCTTTACGTTCCAGCACACAAAGAAACCTTCGCCAAACGAGGTTCCCGAACTCAATTTAGTGAGTAGTTTAGCCCCGTGGTGTTGCAAGTGCGGGGGAAGAGACACAACATCGTATAATGTAATGTCCTTCTTTTGAAGGGTAGGGATGCCTTTGGATCTACCAATTACTTTAAAACCTCGCCACATACAACAAAAGAGGAATGTCATCTCGTACTCCCATGGGAATAAGGTTTATGCTTCCGGGCCTTTTCATTTAATTTAGTTCCCTTTTCGCATTTGACTGAAGAAATTAGCCAGGGAAGAATTGAGTTTTGCAAAAGGGATGGGAAGTTCGACAAGGGGTAGATACTAATAAGTGCGTTTTGTGTGAGAGCTCGTCCCTCTGCCGAAAGCACCGGTAAATACTACGTGCTTCGGGGGGGAGGTTGGAATTGCATAATTCGGAATGCAGATGTGGCAGGGTGGAGGTTGCATTATTCAATCTGTTGTGTTTCCGTGAGGGGAACTGGCAAATTTGATCAGTGGCGTGGAAGTGGTTGGCAAGAAGGGTTGGAAAGATACCGATACTTTTAAATGAAGTTAAAGATAATTATATATAAAAGTAAAAGGTTGGAAACATTTATATTCGCCGTTAGCTACAGTACAAGTAAGGGTATGTATATCCACTTATGGAAAGTTGATATAGAGTAAGATCCTTACAGGGGCTTCACGATATAACAACCCTTTTCTTATAAAGACCGCCACTGAAAATTCCAAATGGTTGTTTAGTTTTTATTTCATATATCTTTAACTCGTTACAACGATCTTTCGTTATAGCGACAATCTGGTTAGTCCCGTGGTGAGTCGCTATATCGAGAATATACTGTAGTATAAAAGTAATTTTTATGTGAACGTACACAGTATCTTCTGTTTTAGAAATATCCCTTGTTAACTATTCAACAGAATTGTGTTATAAGAGCAAATTGACTTAAATTTCACTGGCAAAACTTTTCATGAAAGCAATGGATAACAAAGGATTTAGAAAATATATATACTATAAAAATACCATTATTATTATTAAGCAAATTATATTTAATAAACAAAAGCGCAAACATTTATTAGCACAAGTTCCTTTACGGTATGGTCCCGATACCGAGTCAAAAGGGATTTATTTTACTACTGCGTAAGAATATTTAAACCGACTTTATTCAAAGCAGCTAATAGAATTTAAATTTCGGTACGAAGGCAATACTTTTTTCCGGCAATCGTCGGAGGGATCAATATTTTGGGGGGTGTTATTTTGAGATGAAACAGGTAAACGCCATAATTCGCTTAGCAAATGCCCCTGACGGTCGCGAAAGCGGTCTTAGTTCAGGAGGGAAGCTTAATAAATATTCAACGGATTCCATGTATAATACAGGAGCAGCTTTAACAACACAGCATTAAAAGTCACGCATTCCAGTGTGTGGACTTAGGAAATTATCGAGTTTAGCAAACTAAAACAACCAAAAAGAATGGTTGCGGTACCGAAAACGCAAAAGCCTTTGCGAAAAGAGAAACGCTTTGGATTCATCCATGTTATCCCAAGAGAATAGAATTTAAGCGAGCGTATTTAAATTAAACATCGTACATTAATTGTTAAGGGATAAAGTTGAATCTCATTGAGTATATGTCATGTATGTTTATTTTCCTTTGATGGGCATTATCTTTTCTTATCAATCAGGGTATGTAATGAAAAAATACTTATGAAGTATCAAAACTGCGTCTATGTTTAAATGGTTACCTAATTAATTTTCTCAAATCTGAAATTGAATTGCAATTAATTTTGACATCCTTAACAACAATAAATACTGTCACTTTGTTGATAAACATTTTAACGGTATGGTTATTTTAAAAGGATTCGTCATTTCGCCTCACGCAAGTGAAAAAGCTTGCACTAACCATATTAAAAAAAATATTGACTAACCCAGGCTTGAAATCATATCAACCAACCATCACGCTTGCGAAACGAATACATAATGCAGATAATTTGGAATCTTTATCGGGCAATTAGGAAATCGCTTTCCGCTATACCGCTTACTATATGCAAAACTGGGGACGCATAATGAGGAAGCAGGGAAATTAAATACCATCCGATCATGGCAAAAACTTTAAAGGTAAATACTCCCCTTTTCTTTCGCTTTCACCATCATCCAGCCAGTTTAATAAGATTCAAGAAGAGAGGGGAAGCCGTGTGCGGCATGACGAACCGTTGTCCCCTCCCAGGTAATCATGACTTTCTAATGGCCGCCATTAAAACAGGTGAAGCCGCCGTCGCCATCAGGGAATTCGGGGCCTTTGCACCGAAGCCGGAGATATCAAGTGTTCATCCATTAGGTGTGTGGACAGTCAGGCTGGGCTGGGCATTAGAGATATCGTAGAAATGCGGCATCGTAACGTGGAGAGTTGATTGTTTTCCTGAAGATGGCTGATTTCGAACACACGGTAGATCACTTCAGATGTGATCTACCGTGGCAAATATTTAAAGAAATTTTTTACATTTGGTGAAAATTCGATGAAATGTGTTATAATCTTACATCTAAAATCTTTGGATAAATTAATACTTGAGCAATATGCACCGAATAAAATTTTGCGGGAATTTTAAGGAAAAGTACACTAACTTAATGGAAAGTGAGATATGGAGGTCCAATTTTTGTTTAAATAGACATTTAACGTCTTATGTTAGCTACTTATTTTCATTGTACAAATTCGTAAAACGGAAAGAATGATAATGGTCCGTCGAAAACAAGTTAAAGGTTAGAAAGCTGTTTATATTTATGAGCCATGAACTTTGCTTTTCGCTTTATACAGATTCACTCACGACGGACCGTTATTTTTTCCCTTGGACCCGTCATATACAATAGCCAGTATCCAAACAGAGAACTGTAACTAATAGTAAAATTCAACAAGTGCTTTAAATACCAGACAAAGCTTTTATCCATTCACCTTTTTGAGAATCCAGAAAAGAGTTGCTCACAAAAACCAATAGGCTTTCAACCATTTGGGCGGTTACATCTGAAGAGCAGCCAAGAATTCAGGAACTCGAGAGCCCTAAAAACACACGATATCCCTTCGGAAGAAGTGTCTCCAGCACCGAATGTCACTTCTAGTGACTAGAGATAAAATACGGCGTTCCTCTAAGAGCCATTTCCAGTCACTTTTGACCAATCGCATGTTTCCCTCGACAAACTGCAGACACCCCTGAGGCGGTTTGAGGACATAAAGTTCCATTTTCTTGGGGGGGAGGTGGGGGATTCTTAGGACAAGATATAGGCTTTTTGAACGAAGAGCAATTTTTCCTGGAGTGTCCTCGACATCATCCCGAGGGGGATATGAAAAGTTTCCTGTGAGATTTGTACTTTTTTTTTTTTTTAAACTTTTTGTTCTGTTATTTGGGGTTGTCACCAAGTGGTCAGTGTTAGATGAATTAATAATACAGGGTGTTCCCAAAGTGTTGAACGATGGTCAACGTTTGGCTGTATTGCATAATAGTAAAACATTAGCTACTTCGCTTACATTTTAAACATGTCGCTTAGCTTTCAGTAGTTACAAACAAAGTAGTTAAAGCATAGCAAAAACAATGGCTGTTCTGGTTCTAGTAGAAGTCTACTCTAGTTGACAATTGAAGAGTTTTTAAAGATTGCAATTTAAAAGTGTTGATTTCAATATTTGAAAATTAATTTCAATAGGACAAAAAGTGTTTAGGATGAATAAAAAGGTTAGTTTTAGAGAAAATTCAGAGGCAAATAGTATTGTAATAATCTAATTTTCAGAAATTTTGGACAAAGCACGCTTTGAACGTTTGCTCTTCATGTGTTGTTGAACTTCACACTCGCAATCTCTTTTAAGGCAAATGTCACACAAGTCTCTTAAGTAACGTCGCAGGTTCCATAAAACAACCTATTCTTTTTAATCCAGACATTAGCTAGACAATTTATAGGCACTTGAGAAGCCTCCTGAGATTACCTATGCAGGATTTCGGTTAATAAATACCGCAATTCTTTCGAGTATAAGCAGATTTAAATATTGCGGTTAAACACAAAATCGTTAGCCAACACACAGGCAGGCTTATATAAACCAAATTCTTATTTATAGTTATCAAGATCAATGTAGCTAATCCACCTTAATAAATCTGTCGTCTTGAGACTGTGAATGCTAATTATTCAGGAAACACAACAACCAAAACTTATGCAAGTGCCATGACCCCATGTCTCACAAAAGGAAATGGGGGCAGGGTTTTTTTTTGGACGGAAACCAAAAAAATAGATTCAGACCCATTAATTACGACGAAAGGTCCGTTTCACGGTCTGCCGAGTGACGCTGAAGTGATATATCTGGGGGTAATGAAGGGATATAAATGCATAGAATGCGCAGCCACGGAAATGGTTTCGCTTGCAGCTATGACTGTCCCGCCAGTCCGAAAAACACAAAAAACTCCATCAAGAGCAGAGGTCCGATATTACATATTCAAAACGCGGAGAAGGTGTAGGTTGAATCCATATAAACATTGCTTGTAATGTTATCAAAAATTTCTTAAACCCTAAAACAGGGTTCGAAATTTTCGGGTGCATCTAATTTTTTTTGCTTGCACCTAACTCTTCCAAAAAAAAATATTCTTTAAATTAAACTACTAAACTAAACTTTTCCGAACGATTTTATTTGCCATTCTAAAATATTTAATTGTTTAAGAATTCAGTTTTTCACAGGCATATTATGGATAACGAACTCGGAATTCGCCTTCAAATCATGTGACGAATAACAACCCAAGAACCCTATTCGCACCTTGCGCGCGCATTAGATAACGAGATCATAGTCAGGTTTTACCAGTAATCCTTTGTTGATAGTTTCAATGGATTCCGATACCGAACTACGGAGTTACCGAAGTACATATATATTTTTTTCGCGTGTATAACCCGATACATTTAAGTCAAAAATCTCCTCAAAAGTCGGGAGAGCGTCAGCTTGTGCGATTCATTAAGAATTAAAATATAAGAGGCCTTATATGAGAACATGGATTCGAGTTAAAAAGCGCAGTTCTCGTTTCCAGATTCTGCTCAGTGAGTTTTGTGGGCACTCAAATAATATTCAGTGCACATACATTTACAACTTGGGTGCACCTGCTTTGAAAAGTTAATTTTGACACCTGCCTTTACGATCAAGTGAGTGATTTCTGCGATTCTAAAGTTGTTTTCACTGTTTGGATGTTTAATTTTTTTAATGTGTATACCAATTTTTTCATATTATTATTTTAAGTTTTCAAATTAATTGTGAAGATATAAGTTGTACCTCAAGCCTCTAAATTAAAAAAAATATATTCTGTAAAATGGAGTACTTTTATAAATTAAAAAATTGGTGCATTGCTGGAAAAACTGGAAATTCTTGGACTTTTCCATAAGCATCAGGGAGTTCAGGTTTGATAAAATAAAATTCACAGACAGCGGAGCCGACAAAAATGGAAAATTTTAAGATATCAAAAAAGTTATGGGTTTATTTGTAAATTTTCGATATACAGGCCCTTAGGCTGTTTTATCAAGTAATTTCAGTGTAAATATTGAAATATGCATAAACTCGTAAAGATTTATCTTTTAAAATTCTGGTTGCGTTATAAGTTTTTTTAAAAAAGTTTCTTATATTTTTCAGCACTTCAATTTTTTTTTAAAGGCACATTCCACTTTTCTCGATAAATACTTAGTATCAAATATCAACAGAAGACATTTTTATTCGAGATTAATATATTTCTCTCTTTGTATGATGTATATTCCCTGAAGTCCGGAACTAGTTTCAATTTCCGTTTATTTTCCACCACATACCCAGGGCTTACCGACTAGAAAATAATGGTAAAAAAAAAAGGGAAAGAAAATTGTGCAAATCATTCCTTCTTTTGCAAAAACCGGAGGGAAAAGAAATAATACCGAAATAAAATAAGAAAAACTTCTCTTTTCCGTTTTTCCGATGAAACGTTTTCCTCTCTTTTTTTTTCCTGTATCGTCCGCACTTTTTCTTTAGAATAGAATCCGTAATCCTTCGGCGAGCTTTCTCACATTGCTTTTTGCGCTTGTCATTTATTTATTTTGTTTAATTCCCTCCACCCTTTTTCCCGCCTTTTTCTTTATTCTACCCTCTCTCTGTCGAGCACTGAATGTTTTATGGAGGAAGAGAGCTCCGATAAGACCAAAAAAAGAAAAAAATCTTCTCTCACAGTCAGCGGTTTAATTAAACAGGGGAGTTAACAGAAGGGAACACCGCTCCTATTTCCTCTGAGCCGACTTCAACCAATTCTTTTTTTTAGTAAAGAAAAAAAAAAAAAAGATAGAGAAATTCGTTTATTTTCACATTTCCAACCGCACTTTCGTGGAATACTTTAAAAGTCGTTGACTTCCCTTTCCCGTATACTTTTACGCGATTGTGTATCGATTCATAAATATCTTACACATTTTCCCCAGATTTACTATTATGAGAACACCCACTGCCCAAAGTAGTGCTGACAAGTTTCATGACCTTCCAGAGGCGCTCGTCCGAGCAAAACGACCAGAATCTACGGTTCTTATCCTATTCGTAAAGAATCATACGACCGACAAAGATGGATGTATGATTGCAGAATTAGCGCGAAAAATATATTTATCGAAATCTTTTTCTAGTTGGTTCCGCGTTGGGTGTAAGCGGTGGTTATGTGACTGATGATTGTTGTTATCAAATTTACCTTTCAACTCGCTGGGTAATGATGCGACTTCAGCGGTAATATATTACAGAAATCAAAATGCGATAAGTTGCTAACAGGAAGCTAAATGTACACTTAAAATCTGGATTTGGATCATCCATTCATCTAGTCTTAAGATCTGGTCTTTTCGACTTTAATAAAATGGGATTTGAAACCTCTATATCTTCTCTAAGGTTTGGGTAGCAGAATTTTTTTAATACATTTGGAATGTCTATTCTAATACTTATTATTTACTTTCAAAAACATCGCACATTGAGTTTGTTATTCAAATAAGAAACAATGAAATTATGACGTTTTTTTTATATAAAAAAAAATCAATATTAACAAAATATTCAAAGTATAGGCAGCATTTACACAATTTTAATAATCAAATAAATATTGGGATGGGACCCTATACTCGGATCTAACGTAATAACGGTAAATCATTCCTTGCCTTCAATGACAAGAATTTGAAGATGTATTTTACAGTAATCACTGCACTGGGACGAATTTCTTTTCATCAGTTTTGATACCAAGCACACCCAAAAGTGGAAAACATTACAGAAAACCGATATGGCACCCCTGCCAAAAGAATAATAATTAATAACTAAAATTAATTCCCGAACTCGACCCACAATGTTCGTCTACACATTTTTATGGACTCCCTCCAACTCCAGCAGTTTTTCCACGCCAATTTGGTAAATGTCCGAACGATAAAGAGCAAGTATAACAAAACGGTCCAATTAGACCGCTCAAAATGGCGACACGGCATTGGGGGGGGGGGGGGGGGGGGTCTTAATTAAAAGTGACTACACTCTTAACGAGAGCAAGAACAAAACGGCCATAAATCTCTGGGTTCCCAGGGGAGAACCGTTTTTAAACACCGTGTTACTTATGCTATTGCCCTGTGAAAGGGCAGATACAAGAATAGGATCGTAATTGAATTAAAAGGACCGAGGACAGTATTAATCTTTCCCGGGCATTGCTCGAATGCCTTCACGTTGGATACTTGTAATTGTTGATAATGAGATGACAGCGTCAGTTTATTAATGCAGGAATCTCTCCCGTTTTATAGAATATTAATTATGATACAAGTTATGTGCATTTCTGTTTTGATCCTCTGCCCTTCGTTGTTACATTTCAAGTGACAAAATAAACGACCTGTTCTTTTTACCTTGTTCTTAAAAGAGAGCGGTGTTTTTTTCCCCATTTTTTTTTCACTTGTTTGTTCTGTCGCTTAATCAATTTTTTTTTATTGTCCAAAAATACTAAAGATTTTGGGGAAAAGAACAGAAACGGGGAGGGTAACTGTTCTGTATAAAAAACGTAAATAGCAAAGACGTTCTTGGAGCGCAAAGGGTTAAAAATATGAGCAAAGTTAAAGGGAATTACTAAATGAAAGTTGTGAAGCAAAACAGCTGAAGAATTTATTGGTTTACTTGGTTGCATTCTCAAGTAAATTTTGTTCGAAATATATCCGGAGATGGACATGCAATATTCATGTTATCGATATCTTACCGTTTTCCCCTAAATTTTTATTTTTTCTAAACGACAAAAAAAATATTAAGTTAGAGATACTGATTTTACTTTGTATGTTTGATGTCTATAAAAACTCACATTTTTGCACTTGGAACCTTGAAAATTTACTCATAAGTGTTTGTGGACCTAGAGAGCTGTCTTTCTAGCTGTGTGGCCCTACGTTGCTAAGGGCTAGAGAAGAGTTTAAGGTGTCAAAAGTCAAAACTTGCCGGTTTCTTTCGATATTTTATAAATAGCCATTTGAATGGAAAGATACACACTTCAACGCGGGCTACCCATAACCTGGGCAACCTTCAACGAGGCATTGTTCATCTCCATTACCTACTTTGTCGCAAGATGGAACATAATTATTTTTTTATTGCAATTGCATTTACGCAAAATTAGTTTTTTATTGCCGCTAATTTATCCAACCTAAAGCTGGCAGGATGCGAGTTCAAGTGTTAATGACAGAGCAAACATTTAATTTTCTGCAGATGGTCATCCCCCCCTCCTCATTTCTACAGATGGCAACCGTACAGAAGAACGATGGCCGGCCAAGAGGTTATTCCTTTTAAAGCAAAGAGTAATACACAATGAATAATGGCGGAGTTTTAAAGCCACGACTTCAATTAACATTCTTCGGCGGGTAGATGAGGACCACCATAATAAGCGCCTTTTGCATCTTAATAGCCTCATCTCGATTGCTTTTCTGACATATCGCACTACTAAATTCGAGAGAAAAAAGGCTCCTTATGCGGGAAATAACCGGTTATTTCATTTCACGGTGATCTCTCTCTCTCTTCTTCGAGAGTATATAGAACAACAGTGTCTTCTTTTTACACGTGCAGGTTTCTCATTTGTTTCAGTTTTTCATTCTCTCTGAGCTTCGATTTCGAACAAAAAAGTTTCATTATTCTCTGACAGAAGTTCCGGATTTCTGCTGCAGAGTTCTAGCTGTCGGACTAGTCAGATGTTCCAAAACTTTTTCCTTCCATCTTCTTTTTCAAAGCAGCAGACGCATTTCGACGGACATGTTTAAGCACTCTCGCAAAGAAAAGAATTAAACAATAACCTTAAACCTAATTATTGCTTTTTAAATACGTTTGGTAAACTTTTTTTTAAGGTAAAATGCGTAGTTAACATTCTTCCACTAACTATTAATAATAACTTAAATTGCATTTTTTCTTCCAATCTTAGACATCAGGTGCGGTTCATAAGGATTTAATTGCTCTCAATTAAAATAACTTAATTCTCAAAACCATCACAATACAATTAATGAACTACTTAGTAAACCCAAATTTTTAAAACAAATATACGATAATTTGATTTAAAAAAAAAAAAGAATTAAAATTCACTATATTTCTAAGAACTTTTTCGTAATGGACTCTTATCAAATTCAATTTTATTCTAAAAATATGTGAAAAATGTTTGGGACGCCATTTCAGAGAATTAACTTTCTTTTTAGAAAACAAATTTATGCGGTGTTTTCCACTAGCACTACCAATTAGTTGTCACTTAAAAAAAAAATTAGTAATAAATAAAAGGAAAGAAAATTTATTGCCGATACATTTTTTTCACGACTTTCTTTCGAAAAGAACATCGACAATTTTAATTTCTCTCATTAGTGTAATGGTTTTTTATTTATTCATAAACGCTTATTTTGAATGTAAATTAATGAGCCCAATTCGTGTTTTTGGGTTTCTGTCTTCTCACATTTTCTTAATTCTACACACCCTTTTCCTAATATTTTTTTCTTTCTTAACTTGTATTAGAATTTCCATAAATAAAAATACTGCTCTTTTTATAGTTAAAGATTCAGAACCAAAACATTCGAACAAGTTGCATAATTTTTTATCCTTTTGCATTTAAAAGTAAATTAAACTTCGATAGCGTCTTTTTTTTTAATCAATTTTAAACAGTTATGGACGTTTTAACGCTAAATTAATAAAAAAAATTATTGAAGAGGGTTAAAAAATCCTTTATGAATTTAATAAAAAAAAATCAAAACCACAAATTCCCTTAAAGCGATAAAAAATAAATTTAGCAAACAAAATATAAAATTAAATTTCCGATTATTTTAAATAGTTGAAAATTATTATTTATTAAAAAAAAATTATATCTTCAAAATAAATTGTGGACATAAAGAGTTTAAGATCACAGTAGCCCTTTGATATAATAACTTATTAAAGGGATAAGTAACGCGATGATCGCTATAACGATATGTTGTTGTAGCGACGTAAAAATATTATAATCTACAATCGTAATAAACAACCGATTGGAATTTTCAGTGACGGTTGCTATATATGGGATGAGGGGGCATGGTAAAAAATATCAACTGCATAATAAATATAAACAAATTACTAGAATAATTAAAAATTCTTTAATAAGTTTGAGATATTTTTACAAGTTCTGTGGAACCTCTAAATCCTATCAATTTCGAATTAGATATGGACTACTGATGGTTCTCGCATTTTCACATCTTTTAAACATTGAGATCACGATTTTAAAACATGCGTTTTATTTCTGCAGGAGAGTTTAAAAGAGTTAAAGAATTGGAGTGTTTTTCTAAAAAATACGAAGAGACACGTTTCGACTCTCGGCTATGTTTCGGCCATCACGATTTCGACCTCAGAGCGGAAAGAATGGTTGAACTTGGTCGCTCTCATCACTGCAATTTGTCTAAATTCTCACGAGCTACCTCTGCAAATAACAAAGAAACGTCGATGAAATTATATTAATAACCGTACTTCAAAGGAATTAGAATTAAAAAGAAAATTATCGAATGAAAGTCGGGGTATTCAAACTGAAAAATAACATCTTTTGAACAATTTAGATTTTTTTTTTAAATACATATAATCATTCCTTAATGTACAGTTTCTCAATGATTTTGAAATTTACTTTTTTATTAGATATTCTTAAAACGCACCAGTTAAACAACAAAAACGACACGTTTTTATTAAAATGGAATTCTTGTAAATAACATTATTCAATTTTACAAGAAAAATAGCTTCATACATAAAAGCATTCACAGGGCCATTCACTTTCCACATTCAATCGCTCTCCCCACGAACTTCAAGTAACCCTTTTATCAAAATCCAACTTCTTAACCCTAAAACCATTTTATTTTATTATTAATTTAAAGACGGCCGAACATTTCTACGATTGACCTTAGATTTATTTCTGACCTTATATTTCTTTAGAAGAACGTGAGTGGATTCATTCAAGTGTCAGCCATAATACACCGACTCGCCACGTATACATAATCCCCTTTGATAGCTGTCAACTCGAATTCAAGCGAATCAGCGGTCTTTGGATTTCGCAACCCCTGTTCGAAATTAATTCAGGATAGTATTTCGGAATCAGTTTGTTGCCGACCCCTTGGGTTCGAATACCGAAATGTCTCACGCCCTAGACCTTCTGCGCATGCCCAAGTGAGTAAGAGCACTTGGAAAGATTTTTTTTTCGTCTTCTTCGAACAAAAGGACGTTTTTTCGCTAATAGCTTCTAGGGTATCTTATTTATGTTTTTCGTTTCTGCTTTTATACCCTTCGTTCTTCATTTATTTTTATTGTAGCTTCCGGGGGTAAAAGTGATAATTTCGAAGAGTGAACAGTCTGTCATCATGGACGTGCCTTTGTCATTTGGGGAAGAAATATTTTTTTTGTATGTGTTCTTTTTTTTAAACTCGCGTCTTTATTTTTTTTTGTTGAGAAAGTTGCTTTTTCGTTGAGTAGATGAATGACCTTTTACGAACAGCTACTCTTCACTTTAAAAAAAACCAAAACATTTTTTTTTTTTAAATGTGCGAATGTTATAAATCTTCATTACTTTAAAAGTAGAGAGCAAATTATTATCAAATATACATTTACTACCGAGTTTTTAGAGGGAAAATAAATTAGACAATGAATTGAACAAACGAGAAATATTTCAGACTCAATGTGTTTTAAAACTAAATTCAAAATAGAAATGCAGAAAATAAAAACTTAAATGTCTCGACAAAGCTTAAATGCAATTTTTTTTTTTTGGTTACTTAGATTTCTTAAATCGTTTAAAAGACAATCACGTAGAGGTTATAGTCTGGCTCCGATTAGTTGGCGGATGGGTAAAGCCTCATTAAGCTACTTCCAACGAATCAGCAAACGCGTTTGGAAGAATTGACCAATCAGCTTGTCTAAAGCATATCAAAAGTTTGACGTCATAAAGGCCATTTAACCGGAGCCAAACTATACAGGGAAAGTTTAGGAACCTTGTGTTTATGTTTTCGTTTTCTCAAATATATGTACCAAAGACAACATATTTTTATATATCGCATTGTGGCCGTTAACATTTTATTATCGTTTACAACCCGACTTTAAATTACTGTTGCACTACTATTTACTAATATAATTAAAATAAAGTGTAGGCTAACCTGCTGGTATGAAAACCTAATTTTCTTTTTGAATAGAACAGGAAAGTTCTTGCCATCATTGACTTGTTGTGTATAAAACAGCCATTTTTATTTGACACAAGAAAACACAACATTATTACCCAACCAAAAGACGAACAGTTATAACCAATATAACTTCTAACGAAGTTTGGATCCGACCTGCAGGTAACATCTCCCAATATACCCACACACCCTACTTCCCTCCATTACAGTATTTTCCCCCCCTGCCTGACCTCCGTCGAAAAGTGACCTGAGCAACATACCATACACCTCAACTCAACTCGGACGCTCCTACCATTGTTGATATCTTTTTGTAGTCCGACCTCTCCTCTTTTTGTGTGTGTGTCTGCTCTCTCCTTCCTAATCTCCATTCCGTTATGCCTCTTCTTTTTTCTTACACAACCCATCGTAGTATCACGAGCGAAAATGCATTCGTGACGAGCGATGCTCAAGTGAAAAGGGAGAAGAAGAAGGAAAAAGTCGAAATAATGATAATAATAATCCGTTTCAAGAACCTCCCGCTTTCAAAAGCCTCAGTCTTAAAAAGCGTTTAAAAGAAGGCAGCGGCTTTTGTGGGGAATTAAGACATAAACCTTGACGTTCCCCCCAGAAGACTTTTTCCTGCTTTTATTCCCCCGTGAAATCGAAAGAAAAAAAAAAGCGGCTTTTGATGAAGGTGACATTAGCATTTCTATCTTTCCAATTAGGCCACCATTGAATGGCGGCGACTCGATAAATTAGATACGGTCACGAGCCGAAATAAGGATGGCGGAACACGCAAGTAAAAGTAACTTTCTACAATTGATTGTAGAGAAAGTTTTGATAATGCTCAAAGAAAAATTTCCGACTAAAAATTACATGGATTGACTTACTTGGCCAGCATCTTTCTAAAATGTACAACTAGGTAACTGAAACAGCTTAGCTCTTGCTACATGGCGTTTGTGACGTCACATTCATTGTTTACATGGTTTACGTAAGCCGATTGGTTAACTCACTTAGACTCGTTCGTTGATTGGTTAAAACTAGTTTTGGAGGTGAGGAGTTACCCTTTCGCCAATTAATCAGAGCCAGACTGTACCTTGAACAAGTTTAACTCTTACAGTGACACGTTGTTTTTAGACAATTTTTTAAGATATTTTTAACACAAAAAAAATAGGGAGATGTTTTGAGTTCACGACTAGCCCTTTGAAGAATACCAGATCAGTTGAGCTTGAACGTTATGGAGATGGGAAGCGGGGAGAGAAAGAGCTAGAAGGGGTTTACCAGAGAGTTGTAATATTAAATAGAGAGCGCCTTCAATACCAGACTCTCATAAGGCCGCAGTGTCAACATTGAAAAGAAAAACCAACATCACGTGGTTATAGCGCTGCCACATTTGGCGTTCAGACATCTGCTGGAGTTTCAAATTTGGCGCACTTTCTTCTTTTTTGGTGATAAGGAGTTCTGTTTGTATTCAACTTCTTAACATATATGTACGTATTTACTTATTTTCAAACAATATGCGCTAAATATTTCCTCTTCATTAACGAAACGAAAATATTTTATTTGTGTTCAATACTCGAAGAAGCGAAACTCTTTATATTTCTCAGGTTTTATTGTTCATATTTTCTTATGGTAAATTTTTTACATAAAAGCGTAATGCAATTATTTCAAAAGTACAAAGTAAGAAAAATCTCCTTAATATATCTGTTAAACTCCCTTAAATTGTGCCACTCGTTAAAAAAACGATATTTAAATACAAAATTAAACACAAAACCATATTACAATACTTCGATCTCGTTTAGTTCTTAAAGTCGCCAAGGCATGAATGAATTGGCATTTCCACATATCACGTGGTTTCAATGATGGACACACGGAAATCAGCATTTTTATTTCTCTATTTGTATCATTACTCTATGGGGTTTACTAGACCTCGGAGGCAAAGCAAGTGTTACTCTCAGGGATAAATAATAATGTAAAAAATCAATAAGCTTACCATTCATTATAAACGTAAATTTAAATACAATTTAATGAGTAAAATTGAAAAAACAGGTTTAGAACATATTTTTTTTTAGCTGGTTGTTTTACATAAAAGCAATCATGCTTTGCTACTCTAAAGAGTAGGTGAGAACCTTTTTAATAAAATTAAAACGGAATTGTTGTGAAAGTGTAAAAAATGGGGGAAAAGTAACAAAATCGTTTATTTTTCAATGCCTGTCTTGTTACGCATTCCGGACATTCCCTAAAACTCAAGACAGAACGTGCAAGAAGAATAAAACGCTTTCTTTACAACTTTTTCTTGGACATCTTTTGTACGATTTTCTTTTTTTCGTAGTTGGTATATTTTTCCTATCGAGTGGCCGTTTAAGGAAAAAGGTTTAAGATCAAGATTCGTCCGATTTTTATCTCTTTTTGCGTCGCTTACTTTTTCTTTCTTTTTGTGAAAATTCCTAAACAAATTCGCAACACGTCCTGCATTGTGATGCAGGATCCCTTAAAAAAAATCTTCACTTAGAGAACAACATTTTTCTCCGTCTTCAGTTTTTTTTTTCAATCCACTTAAAAGAATATCGCTGTTTCTTCGGGTAGCAGTTAGTGGATCGTGGCTCTTTCGTTTGATTGCAAAGCAACGTCCAGTTCACAAGATTGGATGTTAAAAAAGTTTAATTAAACTAATTCTGTAGAATGCAGATAGTCAGAGGGGGAACAACTTTTAAACTATTTCAATTTGATTAGTATATAAAAAAACAATAGGCATGTACAAATCAGATGGGAGAGCAACTTGTAATCAAGAGCAGAAAATAAAAAAGAACTTAGAAGAAAAATCCGGATTTTCTACCGAAAGAAAACAAATTTTCAAACATTAAATATTTCATCTGAAAGGCACTTCTGATGAACCTCGGCTTCTTTTCTCTAACCAAACACCCGAGTGCTAACGATTCCCAAACATTCAAATACTCGACTAAATAACTTGGCAGGGAAAAGAAAACAGAGGAAAAACTATCTGCAAGAGTATAGAGGATTTCGCGAAAGTATGTTCAACTCCAACCCTAGTTGGGGAAAGATAAAAAAAAACATCTGAAACCCACACAAAAACGGAGAAGCTAATTACTTTATCAATACTATCGGGACTCATTAAAAAAAATGAAAGAATCCAGAATGATGAGCTTGATATTGATTCACCGCCAGATATCTCATGCAGAGAAAGAAAAAAATTAACATTCCTTTCGGGAAAAATCCCTCTTTCTTCCTACTTGCACGTTTCTTTTATTTCGGGAAATTAATTTTTTCGGGCCAACTTTATTATTATTCCGCGGGTAAAAACGACGAGGAAGCAGTATTAAATGTGCTTCAATTATTTCTCTCATTTGACGTGATAGCCTCTTCGGGTTCATTAGACGCTATTAACTATATCAAATAGTGTTAACAATGAGATTTTCATTTAAACACGGAAGGAAGGGAACAGAAAGATACCACTTTACTTTTCTAGTCAGTGGTGAATCGAAAGCAAATTAATGTGACCAAAAAATAACAATTTTATTTTAATAGATATTAAAGAAAAATATCGTGAGCTGTGTGGTAAAATTCACTAAGATATTCGCGAGTTGTTTTGAAATATTTGAGGGTTTTATATTGACGGATACATACATAAGACTGTGTTAAATCTCAATATGTAACAGTGTTTTATTTCTCAGCTTTAGTGGTTGTTGACTTGGGGATTTTTTCCTAATAACAGTTTAATTTTAACCCTATGCAGGTACATTAAAAACAAAAATGTAAGTTAAAAAACTGAGCTTTTTCAATATGTAAGTCCACGGTATATATATTTCTGCTTTCAAACAAGGAATCTTTTTCTTTACTATATTAAAGAACTGTGTTTTGGTTTTTGGAGTTAAATAAAAATGCATACATTGCAAAGTATTCAAGGCAATTGTATCTTTAAGCAATTCGCTTTAAAAGACACACTATAACTGCATTGTTCAGTCGAATATTTACTAAAATTACCGACCATAAAAAGAATAATAAAACATAGCTTTCTTTTCTAGCCTGTAAAGTACAAAGCACTTTTAAGCGACGGCCTATAAAAAAAAATCTCAACAGAATGCTTAATTTGACCCCTACCTCCAACAAGACACTTATAAAATCTCAACTAGTATCATTTTTACTCACTAATAAATTTATCGATATTCTTACCCCAAGGATCTTCGTGTTCCTTTTTTTTTAAATAAACAGATAAAAAAACCTTCCAAGAGTCGAGTTTTAAATCCATCATAGTTTTGACAGGACCCTTATCGGGGTGACAGTTTATTTACGACGGACAAGACGACACGAGCAGTGGTGTGACTGTTTTACGACAAGCCCCGAGATTAAAAGTCTTCATAATGCGGGGACTTAGCCGTACCGTACGTTTAGATATATGCGTGTCCTTTTTAAGATAACACTGTCCAAACTCTCCCAAGAAAAAAGGGGGCTCTTACCGAGGTCAAGCATGTTAGATATCCGGCTAAATATTTTTTTTCTCTTTTGTTTTTTTAGAGAGATACGAGTTTCTAGCTAAAGTGCCCGTGTAACGTATCATATGATGTACAGTTACTGGGCTTTGGTTAAAAGGGGAATTAAGTTATGTAACAGGAAACAATTTTATACTTATTTTCTGGATAAGAGTGCGTTGCCTGATAACAAGAGGCGAGTTTTGGGGTTCGAATGACTTTAAACTAAAGAAATTACAGTTAGATAGAATTAAAAATAAAATAGCCAATGTCGGAATCGTTAAAAAAATTGCTTATATATTTTTTAAGAGTGCTCAATATAAAAAAATATTAGGAAGTACAATAAAATACGTTTTAAACATATCAATATGAATACAAAAATAGTTCAGAAAAAAATTAACTAATATTTTTTTTTTCTGAATCATTTCAAGATATAAAAAGATATTTTTAATGTGTTTTTAAAGATAAAAGTACAATTTATTATAATGGCACATATTAATAAATGTGTTTGTTCATATCATTCAGTGTTATGAGATTCCTTGTTTAAAGAAAATGTCAGAAAAAGGGCATCTATTTAAGTGTAACGTATAAAAACCGTGATGAGTTTGCTATGACTTAACAAACAAATGCATCTAAAATGCAAAATTATTTAAATTCGCCGTGAAAACTGTCCAGCTATATTAAGACGAAGCTTCGCTATTTTTACTTCCCTCCACCTCACCAAAAGATTTGCATGCCTTTTATTCCAGAGTAATATACTCGTTTCTTCCCAGATAAGCTATATTTTCATTACGAGATACAACAGCGCAAGAGCATCTCCAGAATGTCCAAATAGATACGCCCCGAGAAAACTGTCAAAGTTTGCCCTCGGGAAATGGCAACGGTCGCGAATCGTCGTTCACGATGCGCTTCCGTCTCCCTCATTAGCATATAAATTACCTTTCACTCCAAAATGATTTCCAATATATATAAAAAAAAATCTGAAAAAATAATACTTTCCGCTTCGATTTTTGTTTAGTATTTACAAGGGATTTTTTTTTTCGCGCTCCGGCGACTTCAACTTAATCATGCCGCCAGAAATACGCATATTTTTAGACTGTCGCAAGTCAGCCTTTGTTTCAAGTCGTAACCAGAGCTCATTAGTAATCGCTTTGAGGGTATATAGTTAATCAATTACACTTTTATTCATTCTCACATGGGGCATATTATATGGAAAACGTTTCGGAGTCATTTACTATTAATGTTATTGCCTCGCCGATGTTGGGAGATCCACAGGCTATACCAGTGGTTACCAAAGTGGGTTCCGTGGAACCCTGGGGTTCCACAAAAAAATTTAGAGGTTCCGCGTGACAAATTTTATTTGATTAAAAAAATAAGAATGGTGTTTAATATATTCACATTTTCCTCGGAAAGTTTACCATTCCATGGATTATGAAAATTTGATTGCATTGAGTTCGGATACACAATTAGAAGCCAAATTTAGAACAGTTTCATTAACAATATTCTGGTCAGATGTATTCGATGAATAACCAAATTTAGCAAAACAGACTATTCGAATTCTATTGCCGTTTGCAACCACTTATTTGTGTGAATCTGGGTTTTCAAAATAATTTGCGACAAAAACCAAATATCGTAACAGACTTGATGCTGCACCAGATATGTGAGTTCAGTTATCAAACCTAACGCCCAATTTTAAGAGAATCATGGAATCAAAGAAGCAGGTGCATTCTTCACATTAAAGATTTTCCGTTTAATTTAGTTTATGTTTTGTATTTTTATTAATTATTTCTATGATGAATTTTTTTAGCTTTGCTTAATTCAATAAAATCTGAAATACCAAAATAATACTTGTTTCATATAATATCAGACTATTATATTTTGAAAAGTCGTTTATTAAAAAATATTCAGGGTTCCGCGATCATTGGCAACAAATTTTGGGGTTCCACAACCAAAATAGTTTGGGAACCACTGGGCTATACCATAAAGACATCTCACCTATCATTAGGTGTTGATAGGTAAGTTGTTGTGCACACTTTTTTTTAATGAAAATAAAACTCTCGGTAATTATGTCCAAGTAAAGAAGAAGATTTTGATGTGTTGCCATTCTATAACTTGTAAATATTTGCACACCTGAACATTTGTACAGTTATCCCCCTCCCCCCCCCTCAAATAATGTGTATATACAGGAATTCAGAGAAATGAACGCAAAGGAATTTCCTTGCACAAATCTAACGTATTTCAGGTGGTTGTTGTCCATAACCTCTTATATTGTGGATGTATCTGATGGCATTTTCAGTTTTTATTTGCGATAAAATTTGATTTGTGATTATTCACAATTTTCTACTGCAAAGCCTTTCAGCAGAAACGTTTCAAACTTAACATACTTCGCGAAATCCAATTTTAACACCAATGTGTTTATAAGAGTCATTAACAGAAATTATACCAGAAATATGCTTTTTCTCTCTAGACCAGTTTTAGAAATAATAATACGAGGTTTAGAAATAATAATACGAGGTTGAGAAATAATAATACGAGGTTGAGAAATAATAAGACAGAAACAATCAAACGGGATGTACAAAGTCTCAATGTTCCTCTATTCTTCGTGAAGCAAATACTAAAAAAAAAATAGAGAGACCTACATTAACAGAATAGAGTATTGAGAAAAATATATTAATTCATTTCACCCAATGCATGCATAAAATGGAGAACTGATTTGCATTTTTAGTCCATTACTCCCTGCATCAATTTACAGAGGCACGTCTCGATTTCCCTATATCCGATTCCCCAGTTTGGTTCAAATGGTATTTTCGACTCTCAGAAAATCATCCGCGAGTCACGAAAGGACGTGTGAGAAATCCGTGCAGGATGATTTGATTCTTAAAAACGGATCAGGAAGAATTTTCTGAAAATCATTTCCTGCGAGGGGAAATGCTGATGGAGCGTATATTGGAATGCAGTCGATTGGGAATATGAAATGGGATATAAAGCCGTTTCTCTTCTTGAGAAAATGCTTTTTAAGCATCTCCCCTTGGATTCTGTTGTGGATATATTAAGTTTGCACTAATTAGACACTCCACTCTCCTGTGTCTGCATCGGTTAATGAGATTGCTATGAATGTCTTTCTTAATTATGAAGCTATATATATATATATATATATATATATATATATATATAGGTAAGAAAGATATCTGTTTTAAAGTATGCAGTAATTGATTCACGCACTTGACAATTTCTCACACTATTGTTTTAGCACGATGGTAAAGAGTGGGCGTAACAACGATACATCAGAGGATTAATTCTGGGAAAGAAACTTCAATATTGCATTGAACATTTGACAGTAAAACTAAATAAAGATCATATGAAATATAATGTACTGAAAGGTAATATATGATAAAGACTAAAAGTAATTGTTTTATGTAGTTTAGTATACATATATATTAATTCCATGTACAAAATCCACGTAATGATTGCATTAACACCACCTCCATGAAGTTTGCTAAATTAACGAACTTAGTTTTCCAACTTCAATGCGCAAAAAATCATCTTCCGACACGTTTGAAAGACTGGGATCATTTTTTTTTCTTTCTCTCTCTAAATTTTGGAGGAGAAAGTATTTTTTTTTTAACGCTGCTAAAAAGATTCAAAACCCCAAAACAAAACAAAAGCCGGGGAGAGAGATGAGAACGAAAGACTTTTCATCTGAGTCGAACGAAACATGCTTTTATCTCGTGAAAAAGAGAAGAAAAAAATTCGAAATCCAGACTCTTTCGGAATTTTTCCCCTCCTCCTAACACGCTGTTTTATTATTACGCTTTTATTTTCTGCAGGAAAGCCGTCCAAGTAGTGTTTTTACCTTTCGTTTCATTTGCATTTCCGAGTAAGATATCAATCTTTTGACGTTGAGCGTATTCCGGGTTTTGCTGTCTCGCCTCCTTCTCTTCCCACAATTTACTTCTGGCCGCAAAAGATTTCCATCCGTCCGTGCACGAGATTCGAGGGGTTGTTTGGAAATTGTGGGTAGAACGACGTAATATTTTGTAGGATTCAGGTATGTGATACAAAAAAATACATAAACTTACTGCAATAAATTAATAAAAATATAGTTTGTTTTCGCAATAACTTGCACTGAGAATTACATATCAACTGCATTTGGGTGGAAGACTTTAATTTTGATTTTATAAAACAAGACTTGAGATATCCATTTGAAATTGATACCCTAACGTCAATGTCAAGAAAATTTGCAATCAAAATATTGAAAAATGACTACACCAAACCTTCAAATAATTTAATTTTTTTTCACGATTCCCACCACTCATCCCAAACGCATTACACCATAACGACGCGAACTCATCCGAAACTGATGCCCAACTAATTCGGTTATCCATTTCGCGACCATTACAAAACAACATTGATATATTTCCAGTCGCGACACGCCTCTCAGACTCCACACATTCCAATAATAATAATATCAAAAAATGCCCGCCTAATCACCAGAAACGAATGCTTCTCCGAAAATTTCCAATCCCACACCTCCAGAAGCCGACCATCCAAAAACGGAGCAGCGTAATGACCGAAATCAATCATTCAAATTACATTTTCCCACCGACATTCATCACAGACCAGTAACCTCAACGGAATCCGCAAATAGATCCGAGCATACATCAAGTGCAAACACGGAATCTTTTAGGGGGCGAAATTCATTAATCAACAATCGCCCTTTGCAGAGTTTTGGAGACACGGATGCTAATTACGTGTCAAATCGGGGAAAATCTAGTGATCCCAGTTAAAACTCCTGATCCTGGTTCATAACTATATTTTGAGAGTATCGCCACATTATTAATATCTCATTACGAGATGTCGATGGAGGAATGGTCGACAGGACCCAGAAATAGAACGAGATGGTCCGAGAGGGACTGTATACGCGATGAGTGCTTAGGAATGGATGGACCAATGCAATGCGAATTATATTCCTTTCCGGATTACAATGCTACTCTACGGCACAGCTGCAGAAAATCACAGGTGATTAGTCGATTCTGCTCAAAGGGAATTAAACTCGGATTGACTGATGTACCCGCTGACATTTAATGTAATCTGGTAAACAGAAACGTCATTGTTAAAGGTCCAAACATTTGGACGGCAGCCGCGTGTTTATGAATCGTTAATTTATGGCGATTGGGTAACAATAGGAGAGCAATGATGGTGCACAAGCATTCGGTACTAGGCCCAGTGAATCGGTTTCACGAATGATTAATTTAGTTTAAAATGTAACAATCCATCATCTGTTTGGCAAGTTCAACAATACTAAACGACCTCCTCATCATTTCGAACTACGGTAACACTGCAAAAACTATTTATACCAGCGGGGTATCAATCAAAGATAATGAAAATTGTCACAACTGAATATAAAAAATCCTAATAAATAACAACGTCAACTTTATTCATGCAAAACGATAGGCCCATCCAGATCATTATCATATTATTACATTCAAGTGTTTCCCCCACTCCCTTTGTTTAATCAACGTACTTTCTCTCCCATAGAAATGAATGGTAATCAGAAGGGGATTGAAATTGAAATTCATTGGCCATCGAACCCTCCCCCCCCCCTTTGACCCCCCTAAGATCAAACCCCTTTTCCATGTGAAAAATGAACTCTTTCAAATTGCCTACTCAAATTAATATCATCGGGTTCCCATCTGGCTCCAATACAAACAGGTGACGAAATCGATCTAGTAAGGGGGTTCAAGGAGTGCATGGGTAGAGCAGAGGTTAGGGGGTGGGGGTCTGACACCCACTCAATCCTTCCCCTCCGTGATCCGGTGACGTCATGTTAAAGGGTCCCATCGGATTAGCATGATCCATCTCTTGCCAAAGAGCCCTGAAGCAAAACGCCTGATGGATCTCGTGGACCCCCCCATTTCGGTGGATTTAGTTCTAATTTGGAATTCAGGGTCAACAATTCGGAAGAGGAAAGGGTTTGTTTGGTAAGTGTCATGGGAAAAAGTCTCTTGGGTGAGGGAATTATTAATTTAAAGGATAGGATGCCCAATGTATATTTGCAGTCTTTTAAATTGAAAATTAGCGGGTCTTTTGCTTCATTGTATAAAATGTGAGTTTTGTATTCACTGGTTTAATACCAAATTAAAAGGACATCATACGTTAACATAATAACACAGGTTAGGATCTTTAGTTGAAAGTGTATCTGGAAGTATATCGTGCAATCTACATTTAAGTTGGCTGGCAATTACTACATGGGAAACCAAAGTGCTGAACACAGAGCGGGGACTACGTTATTACTAATTTTACACAGGGCACAGCAAATGATGCAATTGCATAATTTTCAAAGTTGGATTTGAATATATATAATTTTATTTGGCAGAAACGGGGAAGAAGAGAAAACTTCTGTATTACTAGTGTGGTATTTATTTTCTTTCCTTTTTTATAAATGTCCCATACGTAATGCTCATTTTCAAAATCAACTTAACTTTAATAATTTTGAAACGTGAACGATTTTATTCTAAACTACAAATGGGTTTAAACTTTAAAAAAAAACTCTGCAACAAACATGCAATCCATATTTTATCGCAAAACATTTATTCCACCACCACAGCCGAAAATTAAAATTTTATTTTCACCCTTCTCTTAATATATTCATTTCCTGGCCTTACACAATTCCCTAATCCGCTGCCAGTGGCCAACCATTTTGGGAAGGCCGCATCTCGGTGAGGCGGGAAAACCCTAGAGACGCGTTGTCACTTCGGTTCGCCTTCTGCCGTGTGTCTTTTCGTGCGGGGCTGAACCAGTAACTCTTTCTCCCCCGCCCTTTCTATTAAATAGCCCCGGCTTGCCTTGCGGCGGCACCACATTAATGGGCAATGTCAACTTTCATTAGACCGGCGTTAGAAGCGACGGTTTGAAAAGCATCGAGTCCCCCGTGAGAGTTTGCGTGAGCGTGAGTTGGAATAGGGATGAGGGGAGGGGGGGTTGACTACTCGTTTCTGTTCGAATGCGCTATTCGTAAAAAAGGGGTACAGGAGATTTTGATGATGCTTGAAAAATAAAATAAAAATCTATTTCAAAGCTTTTTTTTATTAATATTAGAATCAGTTGCTAAAAGGGACTTTTAGCTCTATCAAACGTGAAAACTGGCATAATTATTTATAAATTAACTTTGTCATTGAATTAAAGGTTTTCCGAACAATTTAAAATCTTGTTAAACCTTGTGGCGGAGAAGGGGACCTTTTTGCGATAAAGGGACAGGATTTAAATACTGTAAAAACAACTTGTGGCTCGGAATGCAATAAGCTGTTGGTGACGGACTGTTTACCTTTTATGGTTTTCACAAGTCAAGATGGTTTATGTTTATTTAACGTATAACTAACAAATTATAGGTTTCTTTTTTACCCATTTATAACATAAAATATGGTAAAAATGACTTGGCTATTATATCCCCATTCGAAATTTAACAATATAAAACTATACAAAAATAAGCATTTTAAGAAATGCATCGTTCAAATGGAATCAGATTATACATATCGTCGCCTCAGAGCAACAGTAGGATATGAGCAAAAACAGAGTTGTCTATAAAATTGATTTTAAAATTTGCTTATTTTTCAATGCTGAATATCTAAGGCTGTAGTTCAGGGATTTCAACGAAGACATAAAAATTCCCGAGTGTTCCATTAAATAAAGGCACATTTGGTAATATAAGCAAGACCAAAAACTCATTTTCGTTTTTTTTTAGATGTCTTACTGTTGCTCTGAGGCGACGATATAAGCTAGTTTAATATATATATTTTTAAATTATTATTTTATAATTTCACTACGACAATATAAATTCCATTATTCGTTTTCATCTTGTTCCCTTTTCAATTTGTGGAAGCCCCCCATTCATGTTCTAGAAAACCGCACGCATTTGCATGCAAATCAACATTCATTTGTTACACGACCCAACAAGGCATATTCATCAGACAAACTGGATAACTTTTCATGTATTATTCTGTTCACTAGATTATCATACCACAATCTCAACGTTCGGGAGCAGCACACAAAAAAATAGTAACAACAAAGCAATTCAATATATTCCTGAATTTTGGCTTGAATTCAGAACATTTTTATACCGGTTGTTACTTTGTTACAAAATTCTCGTATATTTCAACACTCCAGTCACTATCTCCATTGATTAGAATATAAACAAATCAATCGATAAATTTAGGCGTGCTGCCGCCAGGCATCCTCCTGGACAAAAAAGGGCATACAGATTACAGAGAAATAATGAGAGTGAAAAATGATGCGATACTTCATTTAGGATACATTTTTCAACGCTCCTCATTTTTTTCCTTATCCTTTAATAGACTATCAACCTGTCTCCGGAGTCATATTTTCAGCGTATCCCTTTGACAGCAGTGCTTTTAGATTTTATCGCCACTTAATAAGGATTTTTCGACACACAACTTTCTTTTACCGTCGCTTGGTTATGTGAGCCACCTGCCCTGGTTTTCATAATTTTATGGGTTTTGATGTAACAAAAATTAAAATAAACATATAATTCAATCATTATTTTAGAATATATATTTTGGGAAAAAGTAGTGTAAATAATAATAAAAAATAGTGTGAGATTGTCTATGCTAGAAAGAAAAAAAACATAAAATCGAATTATATGTTGTTGATTTACAGATTTTTAATTCACAATTCTCGGAGGAAACCTTTATTTTTCCATTGAAAATGTGGATTATATATTTTATTTCGCGGAAAAAACAAAAATCCCTAAAGTGGAAATTTAACGTTTCTCAATGAATTTGGGGATTTTAATCATTATTTTAGAATTTGGGGATTTTTTAGTGGACAATTTAAAAATTCTATACTCGGGGACAAGCTAAGTTGAGCCTAAAGCAATCGAATATTTTATACATATCATAGCTTCCGCTTCAGGTTCAACTTAGGTTGTCCCCGAGAATAGCATTCCAAAAATTTAAGATAACGCATGCCGACGACTCAAAGTGCACTTTTCGGAGCAGCCTAATCCCAAAAGCTTGACAAACTCAAAAGAGCAAATGTCTAACTGGCAAACACGACAAAGGCCAAATCGGAAACGTTCGAAAGTTCCCAGACGATGGATGTGGATCATCATGTGGATAAGTGCATAATCCACGCGGGGGACCTCCTCATTTAAAAAAAAAAAAGGGAACATGTCACCCAAACCAGATTCCTCCAGTGTGTAGAAATACATCATTTCCGCGCGACACGATAACGCCAGATAAAAGCGAGGTATTCATCATTATAACGACGAAAGGTGCAAGAGGCAGAAAAAAGCAGCACTCCTGCTTCCAACTCTCTAGGGTTACGGCTTAAATCAATGTTTTGGTGCCACAAAAAGGTGATTTAGCGCTTCCACATGCCGGCTACTATTTTTAAAGTTCGTTTGACGGCGAGCGAAAATTTAAGAACATTCAGTGGCAACACAGAAAAATACCACTTAATTCACGGCTGAGGTGATAACTTAGTGAGAGGCCGCTTTGAGGTGTCACTTCTAATCTTCGAGCACAGTTTTTCCGATGTAGGTGTGCTAAAGATAGAAACAGAGAGACATGGCAGGAGTTTTGTTGTCACAGTAAAAGAGAGAGCAGTAAACTGGCGACGGAGACTTATTTCCGGAGCATAAATCCATACGAGAAACAAAGGATGGGTGATTTACAGCGATCCTATGTGTTTGGGGAACAAGGGAAAATAACTCTAAAATATATAACTTCATTAATCTCAGAGTCAATATTGAGAGATTAAGCTGTGTGAACATCGCATTAGAGTGACACCTTCTTTAGATAGGCAACTTGCTGTTTTAAGTCCGCGGCAACTTTTGGATCCTTGTTTTAACAATGTTAATTGAAACTAAATATTTGGAAGGCATAATTGTATTGGTTTAATTTTCAAATATAAACTTTTCGGGTATTTTAACTGCTATTATATCCTACTATCGTACGTCCCATGTATTGTTTTCTGGGTTACTAACTAAATATAGCATAAAGGTAGCTGGGTATAACATTTACATAAACGCACGTGTTTAATTTCTTCAATTATGGTTCGCTAAAAGAACATCAGTCAATGAGTGTATTAACATATTTTGTTCAATTCAAATAATTATTCCAATGAGTTAAGTTTAGGTCCTCTGATAAGAAGGGAATGGTTTGGAAACGACGAGTACGACTATTAAAGTAAAATATGTTTAAGGAAATAATAAAATTATACCAAAAATACATTCTTATTGTAAACATACACATGTTAAAATTCACTGAAACTAACGTTCTTTTAAGAACTCACGGTACATCTCAAATTCGTGAAAAACGCATTAAACGCCGTGCTTTGTAGTGGGTTCATAAATCATATTCAATGTATCCCCTACCAGACACTGAAACATGAATTTTTAATTGAATGTAAATTTACGGCAAGGGATATAGAAAACCCAACACCACACAAATCCTAAAAAGTGTGCCTCCATGAAATTTTAATATCACCCAGCTGTGATGCATTCCATTTAACGCTCTCAGAACGGAACGCATTAATTACACAGTTGAGAGGACAATGGTACAACAAGGGGGAGAGAGAGAAGTGGGAAGAAATAATTGATCTTGCACAGGAAGGGTGGAAAGGACTAAAACAGGATTCTGATTTGCATTCCCCCCTTCTAATCAGTCATTACATCCCAACCCCCCTCTTTTCCAAATATCGGTCTGGATACAAAGAAACGCTCTCTATCTTTTTAATTTGCCCCGACACGTACGTGTAATCTATTACAACAACGAGGGCAAGCCCCCTCTTTTCAGCGAAAAGGGGCGCCTTGTCAGAGAGGGGGGCACGAATTCGAGGAACAATGCCAGTACATCGTCCTCGTACAAGGGTCTTCTTCTTTTTCGGTCTTTTAATTTCATTAAGAGGGGGAAGATTTCGGCTGGGGGGGATAAAAAACTTTGCAGACGTGTTGTGCATTGAGTTGTGGGGATATGGCTTCATTAATGCGCAGGGGTGGGATTAGAGCTATAAAAAACGATGAGGGATGAATGACTCCACGCCCCCTCAATACACTGCTAAATCCCCCTCCTTCCTAATTTTTTTTTTGTCCAATCGGATTTGACGTATTAAGTCCCATTGTTTTAGAGAAGTGGTTTCCAACCTTAAATGACCCGAAATTAGATCACAGGATTGATAGAGAGCGGACCAATGAAGACTTAAATTAATTTAGAGGAGAGTATATTGCATTTTTTTGAAAACTGAAACTATATAACTGGGATTTAATTTAATTTTAATAACTTTCAAACAGAAATGGATAAAAATGTCGTTGTCTTATTTAAAAAAAAAGCAATGAGATTTTTATTTATATAAATTGACTTCTGGTTAATTTTGTGTGTACCTCTAAATCCAGATGATCAGTTCACCAATCAAGTTTGTCATAATATCATTTGGTTTCTCTACGCCCCGGAACAAAAATTTTGATTGTGCAGAAACGTCCGCCAACATGTGTTACATATTTCAACAGAAACATCTGGTAGGTTTCTTATGCTTTTCCCCAACTGACAAAAGGTGACTAAACTAAAGCTGACTTCACACGAGATACTGTAATAACAGCTATAAAGAATAGCCAACTGTCATTGAATTACACATAGAAGCTTTTACCTACGATTTCCCGTCTGAACGTAACAATTTAACTATAATGTAAACAGTTTCGGTTCGTTGTAGCGGTTCATGGTTTCACGTGTGAAACAAGCCTGAGGGTCAGATCATATGGGAAGAAAGTAAACGTTATACTTATGCAATAAAATCTACTTATAAAAGGACTTACATTACATTTTAGTAGACCAGTCACACGACAAGTTTTTAAGCTTACTCTCCTTTTCCAAGATCCTTTCGACGGCAGCCACGTGTTTATAAATCGTTAATTTATGGCAATTGGGTAACAATAGGAGAGCAATAATGGTCTACAAGCATTCGGTACTAGGCCCAGTGAAACGGTTTCCTGTATGAACTCTCTTGTAAAGCACAATATATTCTTCTGTGTGGGATGTCCAATTCAGAAACGCTCTTTAGAGGGAAGAGTCGATTTTTTAAATAATTAATAAGCGCTCCCTTAACCATGCCCTGAAGTAACCTTTCACGGGTCGAAACAAGGTTTTAATTTGGAAGCTTCAAATTATGAAGCTTCCAAATCGAACGATAAAATATTCGTGGGGCTATTACTTAACCGAACACGACAAGGAAAGCATCCTTGAAGGTCCGAAATTAGTCTGGCGTCTCCCGGTCTCATTCCGGGAGAAAAGTGCTGATGACGAAATCGGGAAAAGAGGATACAAATCTTAATACCACCCCTAGAAGCAAGTCACCCGGCTGAAAAGCCTGATTAAAACTGAATTTCCTGCGAACGGGATTAGAGAGGAGATTTGTTGTTTCGCGCAGAGAGGACGGTTGAAGAATTACCGATATATTGATTAGGGAGAGGGCCTCTGCAGCAGCTCACGCTCCATTAAATTAATTAAAATTAATCATTATTCATAGAACACGGAGCTCTCCTGATTTTTAAGCATTTTGTGAGTCAATGTACACCGTGCCTTAATTAAGAGGACGGTGTTGAGATACAGTGTAAAAATGTGTAGTAAGAGTTAGCTGTAGGTGATTTACGAGGGGAAGTTTTAATGATGTTGGATGTTTTATTTCGGTATAGCGAAAGTAAAGGAGTTATTTCGTTCAGTGATTACTTTACGTGGATATTGAGATGCAAAGAATGCTTATTAATTATTTTACTCAATATTATGTAAAAATTTATATAAATATTTTTTTGTTGGGAAAAATTATTTATTGCTATAAAGGAAATCGGTATGTAAGCGAATTTCAAGCTTTGTATATGTTTGAAAGAATATGTAGAAAACCATTTAGAGCATATTTTGAGCAAAACTTTTAAGGCATTTACTTTGTAAATATAGTAATAGTGTTTTGAATATGGGGTAAAAATAAAATAGTAAAATTTCACAATTGGAAATTTATGTGTTTACGAATCGGGATTCGGATGGGTCTCAATAAAAATCTGTTTCACTTCAATTGTGGAGGTAAAGTAATTGCTATTTATATAAAACAAACAAAAAAGTTGTTTTCTTCGCCACATCCTGTTGATTTAAGTCAGGTAAACTATTTGACAAGAGTGAACTGTTTTAATTTGGAAATGGACTTACCACCACCTCTTCTGGCACCGGTCGCGTGCGCAAAGTGAGCCAGCACTATGACGCACATAATAATCCTATAAGTACAATCCATATTCATCTGGAAACAAAAACAAAAGACTCATTAGCATACAACAACACATTAAGGAAAGTTCGACATTATTATAATACATACTTCATTTCTTTAGAAGAACTATACATCGCGCACCAGATATTATGAATATAATTAAATAATTTTAAAATAAATAATAGGTGCAACCTAAACTTTTGCTACATAAATAATGATGTCACCATATAGCATATTTTTTAGCTGTTATATCAGGGTGGTCACAAATTGTTGGCCGGTGATCACTGTTTGGTTGTTTAACTACATAATAAGCCATTCTTTTTGCTATACTTGTTTACTACACTATTTTGTTTGTTGCTACTAAAGCTAAGCGACTTATTTCAAATATAAACAAAGTAGTTGGGCACAAATAAAGTTTTTTATGCCAATACAGCTAAATGTGATACAGCCGAACAATGACCATCGCCCAACAACGTGTGACTACCCTGATACTTGGTTTTCATTTGTCTTTAGTAACTATTCAGTATATTTTCGTAACCAATCCCACTTGCCCCAAACTTTCATGCTCAGTTAAAATATCAGGCAAACCGTGTTATAATATTCTCAGAATTGCTCACATATCGTTCCTAACTTCCACATTCCATCGCAATAAAAAAGTAACCAGATTTCCAGGGAGTCTCGCAAACTGAATATTTCCGGGGCGTCACGTACGAGTTACGTGGTTCTGAACATTTATATCTCCGGGTTTATAAACACCGATTCCTGTGAGGTTGCTTTCTTACGAGGGTAGGGTTATAAGGGATAAAACCATATACACTAATTACATTACGGTTTTTCTGCTAACGAAAGCTATGAGAGAAAGGGAAGGTAATAACATATAATAAAAAACCCGGACTGTAAGATAAACAACATTCTACCACCCTCATCAGAAGGCCATCAGCCAAGAAGCATTTCATTTTATTTTTGATTCCAGGGCAACTACAAACGTGTAAGTATATCTTAAAATGTTTGGATTTTAACGTGGTTAAAGTTATATATTTTTTATTTTTTCTACAGCCAATATGTGCGAATTGTAAGTGGTATATAATATATATATATATATATATATATTGGTAAAAAATGGTTTATGCAAGGGATTTTTTTTAAAAAATCATTTGGCTTTCTCGGTTTATTTACACATACATATCAAAGATTACAAGAAGAACATTTCAAAATACTTCAACATGTTGGTTTTGTTAAACAAAAATCGTTTAAAAAACCATTTCAAGCAACATTTAAAAAAGGAAAACGCGTAGCAATGGAAACAAACTTTTCCCCATTTACGAATTCACCCTTATTGTTCATTCTATATAGACACAATAAAATTATATATCAACTTGGCTATAGCATTATTCGTTTTTGAGATATTTTATCGCGACACGTAATTTTTTTTTATATATATAAACCCCTTGTATTTCAACCACGAGACCTTAAAACGAAGAGACAGTGAAAAATGAATATAATAATTTTGACCCAAAAAAAACAATGCTTTTATTTTTCTTATTCCTGTAGTGCAATATTAGGCAAAGCGTAGCACAACACAAGACGCACTTAATCCTTATTTTCAATCGCTGGCGGTGATTCGCGCCTAAGAACAAACATGTTTCAGTTATTTTAACGAGCGTCCCGGACCGGAACAGGAAATTCGTGTTGTTACACAGGCACAGCTTAACGAGCATAAAAGCGGCACGTACTCGAACTACATGATTCGAAATCATTGAATGGTGTTATCTTTATAACCCCAGTAAAAAAAGAAAAGTCAATGAATGAAAATTTTTATGTTTGTTGAGGCCCATTCTCTTCGGGGATTGTGCTTTTTGTGTTTCTCCATTGATGGCGTAATTCGTTTTTTAATTTCGTTATTTTTGAAACAACAGGGTGTTATCGGGAATTGGGGGTACTTAAAGGGGATGGATTGGTTTTATGAAGCCATTTAAGGATAATAGTAGCTCATTGAGTGGGCATAAAAGACACTTGGGGGGGGGGGGGAGAGATGACGAGTAGAGTACGCCGATGACCAAGTTTTTGTTGTAAAATAAAAACTGCCAATTCCATCGGGACTATTAACTTCATGGTGCAAACAAAATGCTTAAATTAAATTGAAGCCTTTTAGTTAAATAAAACTTTAAAACGTCTTCAGCAGTTTTCGATTGATTAGACAATGTAAAACAATATCTCACCTTATCTTATAAATAATAATTCATGGTCTAAGTTAAATTTATGTTTGTTTATATATGGATTCAATATTTATAAAAGTCTATAGCAAAAACAACTTGTACAAACAAACGATGTAGCATGAATGTTTCCAATTGCAGAAAATGAACATGAGTGCACATATGCACTTTTAAAAATGCAGATGCCCCTCTAAATATATTGTGGAATTTTAAAAAATAAAAAATAAATACTTTTGCGAATTTAATGCAAGTAACTGTAACCTTGTAGCAATTAACCAAGAATCTAAACATGAGCTTTGGTTGGACGCTCATTATGTTCTCAATACCAAAAATCTCATAGCAAAAAAATAAATAATAATGCTTAAAGATGTTTTAAACTTTGCGTCGCTGATAATATATCATAATTTACTTCGACTCCTAATCAGACCGGGAACTGAAAAATAAGGGTTTCAGAAACAAAAACAGGAGAAAAGGCTTCATAAAAAGCAAAAAAAATTTGAAGGAAAAAAAACCTATAAACACGGCGTAGATGATGTACAGAAGGCTAAGAATACGGGCGTAAGAACATACACTGCTATTTCCCCCCCCCCCCCCCCAGTCTCTTCTTATTTTCCTACCCTCTCCCCCTACTACTTTGGCAAGTTTTGAAACTTTATTAAATTTCACTTTCAACTTGCTGTCAGCGAAATGAAAAATTCATCAGGGATTTTTTTATCTTTTTTGTTATCTCTTCTTTTATTTAAAAGGGAAGAGTAAAGAGAAGAAGAAGAAAAAAAAATCGAGGGTGTCTTGCGCTACTTGGGGGGGAAGGGGGTAACGAATTGAGATGATGGCCAAGAAACAAAAGTTCTACGGGAAGTGAAGTGAAGTGAAAGGGGTGAATGTTTTTTATTTTTTTTATCGGCATCCATTTTTTTTTTTTTTTTTTAAGTTTTCTATCTTTTTTAATACCCTCTCCATCGTTCATGTTCCCTAAATTGGCAACAATGTTGAGGAAAGCAGAAGGCTCGCTGTATAAAAGCGGAGAATTGGAGAGGAAACTGTTTTTTTTTAAGCTCTTGTATTCGATTTCCAAGAGTATCAGATGGTGTTGGATGTCAGAGTTGATATCTCGCAAAGGCGAAGGATATACAGTGGTAAACAATGAGATTTCTCGAACAGTACACCTTTTAGTAGGATAGAATCAACTTGGGAATAGGTGCAGAGTGTAAAATCATATATATTATTTCAGTAGTAAAGATAACTTTTTCTTAACATCTGAGGTACTAAAAAAAAAAAAAAAAAAATTCCCGGAGCTGTGACTAATCGTACTTTTTTTTCTAATGTATATTAAAGGTTTTTTTTTAAATGAGCTGTTTATAAATAAATTAGTTTTCAAGTCGTTTTTTAAACGAGCCATTGGTAGTGCAGCCATCTATGGGTAGAATTTTTTTTTAACAGAGTGCCATATATGAGTAGTTACAAACGAAATGTATGTGTATGGGGGGGGGGGGGGGGGGGGTCCATACGATAATAATCCAATGGGCATGCTAGTTTGCCTTTTTATTACAACTAACCGCAAAAGTAAAGTATAAAAGTAACTTATTATTAACTGTATATTCAAGTTAAAGCTTTGTAATATGAACTTTCGAATAATGTTAAATTTATTGCCATACTAACTTCTCTTAAAATATAATAAATAAATGGGACAAACCCAAACCGATATTTTTGGAAATTTTAAAGTTGCGCCGTGTTCTAGTCAATGCCCAATTTTTTCAGCTTATTCATTTCCACGAATTTACGTTATCTGAGTTTACAAATCGATATTGTTATTTTATTCGAAAAAAGGATAACCTTTAAAATATATATATTAAACAACTCTGAAATAGGGGTTGATCATCACACCAAAAAAAATAACAATAAAAGTCCGAGTTTGCCCAAGTAAAAGAAAAAATAAGAAATTACTAGTCATATTTTTGTATAAAAAAAATATATTCCGGATAATATAATCTAATACCAAAGAAACTTCCGCAAACACGACAGAAGAGAAAAGTTATTAAACTTGAAAACAGTTTTCTCGTCACAACACTGGGTCACATAAAAGCTGTTGCAAACAACCTCCCGAATGATAATAGAAAAAAAACTAACAAATTAAGGGGCAAACGAGTCCAGTTGTCCCAGTGAAATACAAAATTGTTTCCTTCTTCGGACTTAGCATGTAAAAAAAAAAAACTTTTCTTTCTACCCTCATAAGACCACAAAATGGTAACATGTTTTTCCTACTTACCAAGTGTATATATATAAAAAAAAAATTCCATCACAGAGGACAGTCAATAGTAACACAATAGAAATTCTAACATCAATATTTGGTATTCTTTACAGAAGTTAGCCGGAGGGGAGTTTCCGTTCTTATTCGGTATAAATACGAAAAAATTGGTTAAGGGTATACGATAAAAAAAAATAAGAGTTTTCTCTTGAGATCAGAGAAGAGTTTTTTTTCTTTGTTTCTATCATCATTCATATATAAATATAATTCTTTTTTTCCTTTGGCGCAAAGAAAAACTGGGGCGATTACTTTCCCCGACAGTTGGATTGCATTCCATTTAGTTTTTACTGGATTGAGTTTGTTCTTAAGTTTTTACTTGGTTGGGAGTGTTTCCTTTTTTTTTTTAATCTATAAGGAAGAAAAAAATAGAGAAAAAGTAATTAAGAAATAGGTGGATAAGTAACAATATACGTAAGATAAAAACTCGTCCTTATAGAGCATTTGCGTTAAGAATATTAAAAATACAAATGCAACGTTAAAATACGCAATAAAAAGTCCGTAATAATCCGGACATGTTTCGGGAGATACATCACCCTTCATCAGCGGAAAATGTAAAGTCTGTGTGTAATGAAATATAAATAAACCCAAAGAAATCTAAAATGTTGCCAAAGACTAAAAAAACTAACTAAAAACTATTACAAACGGTTGGAGTTAACTATTGTGTGCCAACAAGGCGGGAAAACATTGGGAACCGCAAAACGTTTCATTGACAACCGAATCAATATTACTAAAAATATGAAACGCCTCCAGGAAGTCAAGTTTCAAATGGAGATTTAGGTTTGCAAATTAAATGCGAGTTAGAAAAATTAAATATATGACCATGTTCCCAAGAGTGCTTGGCAATGGAGGACTTCTTTATTTCTTGTTTAACAGTATGTGCTTGGTGCTCCTTGATTACGAAATCTTAATGCTCTCCTTGTTTGACCAATATATGACATGCCACATTTGACATGAAATACTGTATATGCCCCAGTTATTAAGTAATAAGTTTATTTACTTAATAACTGGGGGCATATACAGTATTTCATGTCAATGTGGCATGTCATATATTGGTCAAAACAAGGAGAGCATTAAGATTTCGTATCAAGGAGCACCAAGCACATACTGTTAAACAAGAAATAAAGAAGTCCTCCCATTGCCAAGCACTCTTGGGAACATGGTCATATATTTAATTTTTCTAACTCGCATTTAATTTGCAAACCTAAATCTCCATTTTGAACTTGACTTCCTGGAGGCGTTTCATATTTTTAGTAATATTGATTTCGGTTGTCAATGAAACGTTTTGCGGTCCCAATGTTTCCCGCTTGTTGGCACACAATAGTTAACTCCAACCGTTTGTAATAGTTTTTAGTTAGTTTTTTAGTCTTTTGGCAAACATTTTAGATTTTCTTTGGGTTTATTTATATTTCATTACACACAGACTTTACATTTTCCGCTGATGAAGGGTGATGTATCTCCCGAAACATGTCCCGGATTATTACAGACTTTTATTGCGTTATTTTTAACGTTTGCATTTGTATTTTAAATAACAATATACGTGCAGAACAGTATGATAAAGAAAAAAAAAAGGGGCAAGAACTTTTTTTAATTAATATTTCATCTCTATGGCTACAGAATTTTAAAAAAAAAAATTAGTAGATGCGATTATATTCTTTAAAAAAACACTATTTGTTTCTTGGCAGAAATGAAAATTGTAGTTTTGAAAGATACCACACAAAAATGATTCAGGTATCCAA